>CM024263.1:13319102-13627885 GCA_013621005.1 Aeschynomene evenia | reverse complement strand
ACAGATTTGTGTTTGAAAGATGTGTGCGTAAAGCACTTACAAACAAATGCTTAAGGACTTTTGAATGAACAAAGGAATCCTTAAACAACTCCTATTCAAAGCTTGCAACAGCAAGAATATTATAATGAAAGGATAAGAATAGAAGATTTCAAGAAATTTTCTTTTGAGAGAAAATTCTCTTTTACAGAATCTCGGGTTTCTCAAGGAATATGAGTAGAAAAGATTTGATTTGATTCCTTAGAGTGACCCTAGATGCTGTTAGTGATGTGTTATAAAGTTGAATTAATGTTCTAACATCACTAGGAAATTTGGCAGCATTGCAGCAACGTGCAAGCTCACTTTGTGTCTTGTTGGGAGCTTATTTATAGCCTTTTCCAGATTATAGCCGTTGTGCACAGTTCCCCAAGACTTTCTGATATGTCCTTCTGAGAGACTACCTTCTGAGAGTCTTCTGAGAGGAGTGTCTTCTGAGAGCTTTCCGAGAGTACTGCCTTCTGAGAGCTTTCTGAGAGCTTTGTGAGAGCTTTTCCGAGAGTACTGCCTTCTGAGAGCTTTCTGAGAGGACTGCTTTCTGAGAGCTTTCCGAGAGCTGCCTTCTGAGAAATGCTTTCTCATAACCAAGTCAGCACTTCATGAGAAGGCTGATGCATCTTCTTGATGTGTCTTGACTAACCCAATGAGAAGTTTCTGAAAGAATTTCTTCCTTCCTTAATGATGTATCTTCTCATTCAAGATGCCTTGATTAGATCAGAGGGTGATTCCTCAGATGTAGATTTTTCTCAGCTTCTTGAAGGAACTTCTTGGACAGCTTTCTCATAAGCTCACAGCTTCTGAGAGCTTCTCAGATGCTGGCTTTCTGAACTTTCTCCGGAAGGTGTATCTTCTGATACTTACTCAGAAAGTCTCTTATGCTGCCTCAGAAAGTACTTAAATATAGATCTTGATTTCCTTAAGTGCTTTCTGAATGATTCTTATCAGAATCCGATGCTTCCATTTTGTCTTCTGGGACTGCTTTCTGGAGCTCGCTTTCTCAGAAACTTTCTAGTCTTCTTAGAAGACTTTCTTGGCTTCTTGGAGGATGCTTTCGAGAAGTCTTCTTGGTCTTGATATCTTCTCGGTTTATGAACAGTTTCTTTATCAGAAACTTGAACTTCTTAGCTTCCAGAAACCTATTCTTGAAGTGTTCTGATATTACCGCTTTCTCCATTCTTCTGGAAGTGCTCTCTTCAGAAGGTTCTCATATCTTCTGAGTGAGGGTGGCTTTCTGAGAGAAGGTCCTTCTGAGAGGAAACCTTTCTGAGGAAAATCTTGTGCAGCCTTCTGAGTAGTTTCTGAGTGCAATTCTCAAAGCTTTCTCATATCTTCTTAGAAGACTCTTCTAATAAATTATCAGAGTTCTTCCTTGGCTTTTAGTGCGATCTTCAGAGATGACTTTCTCAAGTCTTCTCATGTGAAAATACTTGATACTTTGGCGCATTCTCAAGAGTTTTCCCAGGCCTTGACATCCTTCTGAGAGGCTTTGTTCTTCTTCATTTTGCTCTTCCAGAACCATGTGCTTTGGGTGCTTGTTATCCCAACTTTCGTATGGCTTTAGCTATATCAAATAGCTTTCTTACTGCACATATCAACACCCATTAAATTATTCTAACAAATATTTTCTTTGTATTAATTTGTTATCACTCAAAACCAAGTCTTTAATGATTTCCAATCATTAGCACTTCTTGGAAGGTGCTGGAGCTTACAATCTCCCCCTTTTTGATGATGACAAATCAATTTAGGAAATATTTTGTAGAATCGTTTGAAGGAAACCTTTCTTTAAGATCAGAAGCTTAATGATAGGTTCCTTGTGCAATTTAATCTATCTTTCTGTTATTTCATTCAATTTTCTCAAGAGGAAATTTCTGGAAATAACTTAGAGATTGATTAATTTACAGCAGAATACAAACTAGAGAGTAAAAGTTTTTCCTTGAATCTTGCAATTATAATTCACAAAGCACTCAAAAAGCAAGATATATTCATTGATAATCAAACTTGAGTTTCATACATCCAGAAAGTTTGTATTCATATTCAGACTTATATTTAACATACATTAGCATTCATAAATAAAAGAAAGATGCAGTAAATGCTATGTATGCATGAGGATTTTTTTGAGAGTTTCTCTCCCCCTCACTTCTATCTCCCCTGTTTCCTTCAGAAACCAGCAGTCTTTCGACCCATATTTCCTACATTTTCTCCCCTTTGGCATCATCAAAAAGAGAGGACAAGAAAATGCAGAACTTCAGCCTTGTTTCTTCTCAAGAGCGTCCAGAATTCTCAACAGAGGTGCTTTATGCTCTCTGAGTTGGCTTCGAATTTCTAAAATTCCAGCCTCAAGCCTATTTTGCCTTGCTGCCATTTCTCTTTGGTTTCTCAGAAGCAGATCAATCCTTAGAGAATCGATGGAGGAAGTGATAGTAGGTGCTTCAGAAATTAACCCCTGAGTTCCTTGAGTAACTGCTGCAGGGACTTAATTCCTCATAATTCTTTTCTGGTTCAGATTCAGAAGCTGAAGTCTTCTGAGACAAAACAGCTTCAGATTCTTCTATGTCTTGATCACATAATTCTTCACCGAGGAAGGCACTTGCTGATTCAGAGGTAGAGCCTTTTGAATGAGAACCCTCTTCAGAGACCCTTGATAGATTCTGTGGTTTCTCAACATAGGGAATCATGGCTGGATCATCATTAGGAGAGGGTGCTGGAGCTTGTGTATACCCAAATTATTGAGTGGGAGGAGCACTAGTTTCTGATGCGTCCTCAATCACAATATAAGCTTCAGAGACTTCAGCATCTTTCCCTTTGGAGCAAGTGGCTCCTGTGCTCTTTTCTCTGCACCCAATTTCTTTGCTGCTGTCTCTGCCTTTGACCTCAGGGTAGTCATGAATAGCACGTCATCCTCACTTTCTCTTTCACCAGTCTCAACCTGAGATGGCTCACTGATATGAATACCCTATGAGGCTTGAGAAGTCCGCTGCATCCTCTTGTAAGGGAGTTTTCTCTTGCCTTGTTGGAGGAGGAGTATCATTATCAGAAGTGAGCTAGATGAGCTTTCTGAAGACATAGTTTTTCTCACTGTCAGTATCCTCCAGAAACTGACCTGTGTTTTTTTGGTTCTGAGCTCTCTGAGGTGGATTTCTCAAGCTTCTTCTTGGATTCTGATTCAGCTTCAGAAACCTCAGTGGCAGCCTGTCTTTTCCTTGATGGCAAGGAGACATTGGCTTTCTCTTTGGGTTCAGACCCGCTTGCTTTCCTTTGGTGATTTGCCTGAAGACATCTGAGTGACGACACATCCAGAAGGAAAGAAGTAGCTCTCATTTTCAAAAGGGAGACTTGAGGTGTTTGAGAATCCTTGTTAGAATCATCCCATAAGGCAAAGCACCATGCTTTCTCTTTCCTTTAGCCACTGCAGCCAGCATATATGAAATGATGAGCTTAGGAAGGGCACTCTTCGAGTGTCATCAAGTAGTAGAGAGAGGGTAATTTCACCGTTGAAGAAAGTAATTACCCAAAGGAAAAGGTAACTAATTTTCTCTAGGTTAAATTTTGTATGGGTTTCGATTCTGAAGCACAAGACCTATTACCAAATGGTTTCTCAAGCCCTTAAATGAAAATCCACTTTCTGAAGAGGATCATTGCCTGTTCTCATAATACATTGATGACAATATGGCAGTAGCTTTCTGATGAGGAGTTTCTCATTCTGGGCTAGACTATTGCACCATACTTCCAATTTCGAAGCCCGCTCCAATCATGACTCAATGATGGAGAAGGAGGGACCCAATTTGTTGAAGGGAAGAGGAGCAGTCTAAGTGACATCAACCATATGAACCTCAGATCCCTTATGAGAGTCTTTCTCAGACTGAGTCCCTTCTAAGAAACTACCGACAACAAATGCCTCAACTGCTACTACGCCGGTAGCCACGGTAGCGTCAGTGCCCACCTCTGAGCTGAGCCCAGTACTGGTGGTCCCTGGCACTTCAACGTGTGTTGAGACATGAGTTTCCTTATATTCTTTAGGGGTCTCAGAAGAGACATGACCAGCATCAGAAGTTGGTCCTTTCTGAGATGAGGAGGGAGGAGTTTGTTGATGTTGTACCTCTTCTTGAATTTCTCAGCTCCTTCCTGAGATATGGGTGGAGAAGGTAGTGGTGGAGGATGCATGGCTTGGTCAGCAACTTGAGTCTCAGAAGGCTGATCAATTTCCTTCTGGATGTCATCCATTTTCTGAGTCAGAGACTCAGCATCCACACCAGCAACCTCAGTCGTGGTTGCTTCTGAAGGATCCGCCACAGAAGCTTCAGGTTGCTTCTTTTTGGGCTCCTTCCTTGAGCTTCCAGCATCTAGGGTGCAATGTTCCACCCGGAACCTTGTTGCATCTTCCTCAGAAGAGGAGTCAGCAGTATTTCCTCCTTGCCCTTGGACCATCTTGGATAAGTCTGAGTTGCAATTATCCCACGATAATTTACTTTCTGAGTTTGACCAAATGCTTGAGAAGGTTGACTTCTAGAGTTGGTCTTCTCAGAGGATTTGATAGGGTGTGAGAGGATATGCTTATGCAGATGACATGTTTATGCAATGCATTTAATTTGAAAAATGTTTTCACACAATTAAATCAAATATGCATATACATAGTTCATACATATTTCACGCACAGCAACAAATTGCATATAATGTTTTAGTTTCAGAAATACCTCACTTTGGAATTGAATGTGATCCTTGAGGATTTTGATTTCTGGTGCCAAAAGTGATTCTGAGTTCACTTTCTGAGACTTGTTGCTTGAGGGGAATATTCAAAATCTTCTTTGAAATAATTCTTTCCAGGAATTGCCCATAGTTGCTTTCTCATCTTGCTAGGTTTCTCAGAAGTTGTTGTAGAAGCTTCGGAGAGCTTCTTAGATGGACTTCCTTTCAGAAGGTTTCACTACTTTCTGAATGTATGATTTGCAATGAGTCTAGGATATCCAGCCAACAATCTTCCAATTTGATTTTCTTGATGAGAGTGAGATGAGCACTCCAAGTTCCTTAGACAATTCTTCTTGAAAGAGTTTTGTAGCTATTGTAAAGAATGATAAATCAGACTTTTTATAAGCTTGATCCATCTCAGCTTGTTCTCAGAAGAGATTCTTCAGAACCCTCTTGAGTTCTCCACTGAACTCATTTGTGTGTTGAGTTCTTTTCACTTTAGTTAAACCTGCAAGATAAAGAAGTTTCTGGTACCCACTGAATTTCAATTGGGTTCTTCCTTGGTTAGTTGGAGAGAATATATATTAAGATAATAAACCAAGAAAATACACCAGATAAATTGTTTTCAAGTGAAGGTACACACAATGAATTCTTAAAGTAAGTGAGAATAAGATTTCTCAACTGGCTTTCTCAAGAAGGTCAGATTTAAGGTTAAGAAACCTAGATCATCTGTACCTTTTAGAAACACTCACTTTACTTAGAAAATAATGTAGAGAAGATGGAGCAAATTGTATATCAGAAACCTAAGAGGTTCTCTGGTACCTTAGATATTCAATTATGAATGAGAACATTCAAAAAGTTGAATTTGTTAAGCTTTGAAATAATCTTCTCATACATGTTTATCACCTTTTTGAAAAGATACACCACTTTAGAATAGGTGAGAAGTAAAGTGTTCTCAGTTTTTGAATTAGCCTGATGAGAGCTCTTACTTACACTTATCACAAAGCTCATGCGAGCAAGAAGGCATTTTCAAGATAGTTATCAGTAAGTGTATATTTGTAAAAGAATGATCTTGAAATCAGATTCAAAATAAATAATTTACAAATCTGGATTGGTCAAGAGAGTAAGATATGCAGGATATGCAATTCTGCTTTCTCAAGAGATATAAAAATGCAAGAGAGCAAAATATAGTTAAAGTCGACTTGATATATCTTTTGAAAAGAGAATTTTAACTCACAAAGACAATTCTCAGAAACTTGAATAAGAAAGAGTTTGTTTTGAAAAAGTATTCTCACACATATGATGAATTAGCTTTCTCAATCCTTCATTGGACCTTTTAACCTCTGCAATCGTGAGATTGCTCAACCCCAGAGGCCTGGCTCTGATACCAATTGAAGGTGTGTATTAGCACGAGAAGGGGGGGTTGAATCGTGCTAAGATTTTCAAAATACTCTTCTAAAACTCTTTCTTTCAAAAACACTTCTCAGAAGGGTATCCTTCTGAGTCGTAGCGGAGAGTCCTTCTGAGAAAGTAAAGTTTCTCAGAAACTTTGCTTTCTGAGAAGATCAACCTTCTTGGTGATTTCTGAAACTTGTAGATTATAACTATCAAGTGTAAATACTTGTAGTTATAATGAAAGAGAGTTAGTGTAATAATGACTATATTAACATGATAATATATTCAAGATATACATGAGATATTAACATAGTTTTAGCAACTAGAAACCATGTATAGAGATACTTTCTAGATAAGTTATCTAATATGAAGAATTAGGAACTTATTCAAGATAATATCTACGCACATAATAATATACTTTAAACTTCAGAAACACATTCTTGTTCAAAGAGAAATGGTCATAGAGCCTCAGAACCCTCATACGAAGTTTCTGATATTACTTTCTGGTGAGAGCATAATTTGTACTGGTTCATTACGTTATTAATATCTCTCACCCCAGTCATCGAATCAAAGATCCAACCGTTCAGATGTTAGAACTATGTGTCCTTAACATTCTCATAAATTGTCAGCTCGATCCAACGGTTAACGAATCCGTATATGAAGAATTACAATGACTGGTTTATAGAAAATCTGCTCTAAGAACTCATTATGTTCTTGCACGTTTTCACTTCAAAAGTTGTCTTTCTCTCTGATGTAATTTTCTGATAGAAAAAGCTAGTTAATATCATGCATCTTATACTTTATATAGAGTGTGAATTAAGATAAAGATTAAGCAACTAGAAATTAAACTAGCAATAAAGTTCAGAGAGAAGTATAGAAAGTGAACACAATTTTATACTGGTTCGGCCAATGATGCCTACATCCAGTTCTCAAACAATTGTTTGAGTTCCACTAACTTTCTTCAAAGTTACAGATATTATCAAGCCTTCTCAGGCTCTCTCAAGTATTCTTTCTTCTAGCCTCTTCAGGCTTTGCAGTGAATATTCTTTCCACAAGCCTTTCCAGGCTAAGCATAGATATTCTTTCCTCAAGCCTTCTCAGGCTAAGCTTTCGATATTCTTTCCTCAAGCCTTCTCAGGCTAAGCCACCTTTTCACACTAGAAAAGGATTTACATTTCCTTAGATTACACTAAGGACTTTTCACTCCACTCTTACAAGTAAGAGATTAGTATTCTTTCATCAAGCCACTTCTGGCTTCTCTTGCTTAACTCAACACAATGAGCAAGACTAGTATTCTTTGATTGGCCTCTTCAGGCTACTTGCTCATTTACCATGAGACTTTTACAAGTATTCTTTTCCTAGCCTCTTCAGGCTCTAATTGCTCAACTCCACATGAGTGAGACTTTTACAAATAAATACAGATTTGTGTTTGAAAGATGTGTGCGTAAAGCACTTACAAACAAATGCTTAAGGACTTTGAATGAACAAAGGAAATCCTTAAACAACTCCTATTCAAAGCTTGCAACAGCAAGAATATTATCTAATGAAAGGATAAGAATAGAAGATTTCAAGAAATTTTCTTTTGAGAGAAAATTTCTCTTTTACAGAATCTCGGGTTTCTCAAGGAATATGAGTAGAAAAGATTTGATTTGATTCCTTAGAGTGACCCTAGATGCTGTTAGTGATGTGTTATAAAGTTGAATTAATGTTCTAACATCACTAGGAAATTTGGCAGCATTGCAGCAACGTGCAAGCTCACTTTGTGTCTTGTTGGGAGCTTATTTATAGCCTTTTCCAGATTATAGCCGTTGTGCACAGTTCCCAAGACTTTCTGATATGTCCTCCTGAGAGACTATCTTCTGAGAGTCTTCTGAGAGGACTGTCTTCTGAGAGCTTTCCGAGAGTACTGCCTTCTGAGAGCTTTCTGAGAGGACTGCTTTGTGAGAGCTTTCCGAGAGTACTGCCTTCTGAGAGCTTTCTGAGAGGACTGCTTTCTGAGAGCCTTCCGAGAGTACTGCCTTCTGAGAAGACTGCTTTCTCATAACCAAGTCAGCACTTCATGAGAAGGCTGATGCATCTTCTTGATGTGTCTTGACTAACCCAATGAGAAGTTTCTGAAAGAATTTCTTCCTTCCTTAATGATGTATCTTCTCATTCAAGATGCCTTGATTAGATCAGAGGGTGATTCCTCATATGTAGATTTTTCTCAGCTTCTTGAAGGAACTTCTTGGACAGCTTTCTCATAAGCTCACAGCTTCTGAGAGCTTCTCAGATGCTGGCTTTCTGAACTTTCTCCGGAAGGTGTATCTTCTGATACTTACTCAGAAAGTCTCTTATGCTGCCTCAGAAAGTACTTAAATATAGATCTTGATTTCCTTAAGTGCTTTCTGAATGATTCTTATCAGAATCCGATGCTTCCATTTTGTCTTCTGGGACTGCTTTCTGGAGCTCGGCTTTCTCAGAAACTTTCTAGTCTTCTTAGAAGACTTTCTTGGCTTCTTGGAGGATGCTTTCGAGAAGTCTTCTTGGTCTTGATATCTTCTCGGTTTATGAACAGTTTCTTTATCAGAAACATGAACTTCTTAGCTTCCAGAAACCTATTCTTGAAGTGTTCTGATATTACCGCTTTCTCCATTCTTCTGGAAGTGCTCTCTTCAGAAGGTTCTCATATCTTCTGAGTGAGGGTGGCTTTCTGAGAGAAGGTCCTTCTGAGAGGAAACCTTTCTGAGGAAAATCTTGTGCAGCCTTCTGAGTAGTTTCTGAGTGCAATTCTCAAAGAGCTTTCTCATATCTTCTTAGAAGACTCTTCTAATGCATTATCAGAGTTCTTCCTTGGCTTTTAGTGCGATCTTCAGAGATGACTTTCTCAAGTCTTCTCATGTGAAAATACTTGATACTTTGGCGCATTCTCAAGAGTTTTCCCAGGCCTTGACATCCTTCTGAGAGGCTTTGTTCTTCTTCATTTTGCTCTTCCAGAACCATGTGCTTTGGGTGCTTGTTATCCCAACTTTCGTATGGCTTTAGCTATATCAAATACCTTTCTTACTGCACATATCAACACCCATTAAATTATTCTAACAAAATATTTTCTTTGTATTCATTTGTTATCACTCAAAACCAAGTCTTTAATGATTTCCAATCATTAGCACTTCTTGGAAGGGTGCTGGAGCTTACACTACTCAACCATAATTAAAAAGAAGAAATGAAATGAAGAAGTAAGAACAATCACAATGTTGGAAATGAAAATGGAAATATATTTAAACTTGGAGAAATGTAGAGTGATGTAATAACAAAATGCAAAGAACAAAAATGGAAAAGTAAAGTATAGAGAAAACAGAAATTCTAGAGAGAAGGGAGAGCTTCTCTCTCTAAAATAAAATAATCTAAACTAAAATTAAAGATAGGTGTAAAAAGTGTTTCAGCAAAATTATAAAAGTTTCATTAATACAAAGCTAGAGGGACCAATTTGCAAAATTTGCTGATGCTGTCAAAACTTGGTGGCTAGCGACCAAAAAGTGGTGGCTAGCGACCAACACAGCATTTTCAATATTAAGTTGCTTTCTCCGACTTGTCGATGTGTCCGCTCCTTCGCTCCAACGCTCCCGATGCTTCCAAGACTTGAAGTAGCTCTAACCTAGATTCCTGAAATCCAAAGACACTACCCAAGAGCGCATCAAAAGATAACAAGACCAAAGTGTCACTAACAAGCCTCAAAAGGACGTAAAATTGTCACACCAACCAAGAAAGCAAAAATATGCACAAACAGTGAAGAGAACCATTATTAAAGCAATAAAGGATGCAAGATGCACATGTAAAGGTAAAGAATGCAAAGAATTTCGCATTCTATCTGTACCAAATTTTAATATTAAACAACAATGGTAAGTGAGTCACTTGTTTTATTGATCTGAAACCCCAATTCTCAAATAGTAATGGTACATGTACACCATAAAGTCAGCCACCATGTGTAATAATCCAACATTTAAAATTATCGCTGCCCTACCTCCGTCATCCCGCTTCCTACTTCCCCTTACCACCAATCTTCCTTTTTATCTATTATTCCATATTCTCTCCATCATAGTGACATATCTATCAAAGAGAGAAACAATTAATTAGGGGGCGCTTCAGTCACTCCCTTACTCTCAATCAAAATTGTCGCCATCCCTCCTGCCATTTCCTCCCTTCTACGTTCTGTCATCCGTCGCGCAGTTCTCCTTTTGCCATCACGCCGTTCTTCGCCTGCTGTCGTGCCATTCTGCGCCTGTCGTCGCGTCGCTAATTGCCTCTCTTTATTGTTTATGCCGACTGCATTCCTAGCGTCGTTGCTCTCCCGAAGTCCATTGGTTTGCTGCTGTCGCGCTCCGCCGACCCACCACGCCGCACTTTGCCAAGCCACCCCGCCGCGCTCCGCCAAGCCACCGCTTCGCGCTCTACATTCATGCTGGAGCAACTCTCTCCCTCACTCCCTCTACCTTCGTATTGCTGCAACTTTGTGTCGTGCTCCGCCCAGCCACCGTGTTGTGCCTGTCACTGCAGCAACTACCTTTGCTTTCTTGCTGCAACAGAGTGGTTTTTCCCCACTCAAAATATAATAGGTACAATTTCTTTATTTTTCTCTGCACTTGTTGTAACTCTAAGGTTTTTGTTTTGAAATGCATTAAATTTCAACGTTGAATAAGAAAATAGTAGAAACTGTTATATAGGGATTTCAATATTGATGAAATCACACATGGTTTGGGAACAGGGGCGGACCTAGACCCTAATTTCAGGAGGGGCCAAAATTCAGTAACTCATTTTCTATAAAAAATAATGCATATTTAATATTTTTTATTTGTTCTTAACTGATGGATTTTAAAATGGCACATAAGATTTTTTATATTCACATGATAACTAATAGTTATCGGTACCCATAAATTTTATTAAATACTGAATAAAGTATTAATATTTTTGTTTATTCTTAAAGAAAACTTAGTAAAATTTGTTGCATATGGAAAAAAAGTAATACTTTACCATCAAAATTAAAAAATACACACATATATACTTACATATGATATATTATAGTATCTATTATAATTTTTAATATCTAATTAATAATAAAATTGATATAAGTAATTCAAATAAAAATTTTAGAGGGGGCCAAATTAATAAAATAAATAATTTTATCAAAGAAAATATTTTTTTAGGGGGGGCCATTGCCCCCCTTAACATATAAGAGGGTCCGCTCCTGTTTGGGAAGTTATAGGATGCCATACCAAAACCTTCCTCTTTGGATGATTGTAGCGTATATTTGTTTAGTTTAGACATTTTAATTTATATCACCTTGTATTACTATTACCAATTTCGACATTTTTGCTGGATAACATTTTTCACGGATTCGTTGGATATCACCAACGGGAAAAAAATTAATTCCAGTTTGGACAATTACCACTTTATTTTGCCAACGGAAAAACCACTTAATCCCTTCAATAACTTTTAGGAAATTAAAGATTGTATATTAACATTGGCAACACATTTGAACTTACATTCTTCTGAAGCATGACTATAGTTTTACTATTTTATTATCTATTAAAATATAATTACACTTTACCTAACCAGCATTTATACACCAATGACATCATTGAAAATATAAAAACTCACTTTTTCTAGACTTTGGCTACCAACTGCCACCTGTGAGATATTGTTTTAAAATTATGAAGAAGAAGGTAGATGCCGAGTTCAAGAAAGTGTTTATCCTTTATGTGTTGTCTATCTTTTTGTGTCCTACATGCATCGCAAAGCCAAGCCCAGAGTTGTTGGATTGTAACGTAGATTTTGAAAACATCAACCGATACAACCTTAGCAAGTTTATTGTTGATTGGCTTGTAAAAGGTCTTAGGACATACAAAGAGGATGACACACAGAAAAGGAGCATTTGTGACTGTGTTTTCTTCCTGGAGGTAATTATTATATTATTTTTCATATGTTTAATAAATTCATATCTAAAACATTAATTGGATTCTAATATTGCATTGCATAGATTTGATATCTCCATTGTCGATACCCACCAACAAAATCCGTTGACATTCCATTCATTAAGTTGTGGGACGACAAACTTCTTTTCTCATGCTTGAAAAAGGAAAGAAAGATGTTAACGACATGTTCAACTGATTTTCCAATATTTTTTTATTTTTTATTTGCATACATTGATTACAATCAGATAGCAAGTGATCGAAAAAAACTGGGGTTGACAACATGCTTCCTACAGATGATACTCTTACTGTGGAGAATACTCCTCCAAGCATAATCACTGAGAGGGTAAAAAAGTCAGACAACCAAAGGAAATGAAAAACCCAGCACATATGTTGTAATACCTTACACTAGGCAATACAAAAGAAAAGAAAAGAAATAAAAGGATGCCTAATCAGAACTGTATCTTTATTTTTTGGTGTTTTAGTTGGACATTATATGTTTTGGCTCATGTGATCCGTGGCAATTTTTTATGCAATAATTGGGATCTCTTGAGTCAAATTGGGGGAAGGAGGGATTATCATTTAATCGGGTCAAATTGTAAATTATATAATAGCTTAATTGAAAGATAGTATATAACTTTGCTCCTTCATCCGATGATTTCATTCATTGTCAATTGCAGATTTAATAGGTACATTAGGCATCAAGATTTATTTTTGCATTAGATGCCACTAATTTGGCATCAAACGCCAATAATTTAGCATCATAGTTAATTATTTTGGCATCAGCTATTATTATTCATGAGTGAACCTATTGTATAATCTTAGTAACGTAAATATAAAGCGCCATAATCTTAAGCGACAATGTTTTGGCAACAGGCGTAAAAAATTTGGCATCAGCTATCACTATTTTGGCATCGTGTGTATTTATTTTTGCATCACGACATACTACATTGGAAAGAGTTTTGGATGAAAGGAAAAAATCTTTGATAGAAAGAAACATTATTAAAGCATCACAGTATATTAATTTGGTATCCATCTTATGAATTTTTCCATTTTAATTCATATGAAATCATTTTACTTTTTTTGTTTGTCCTAACTCAACCATCAACATTAAGCTCAATATTTCATTTGACCTAAAAACTTATACTCTTGTTATTCTTCAACAACAATGCAGCAAGATTAAATTTAACATTACATTTCAATAATTTGGCATCAGATGTCAATAACTTGGTACCAGTAGTACTTATTTTGGCATCATAAATTATTATTCATGAGTCAACTTACTGTATAATGATAGTATCCTAAATTTAAAGTGCTAATCTTAAGCAACGCTATTTTGGAAATAGACATCAAAATTTTGGCATTAACAATCAATATTTTGGCATCGCGGGTCTCTATTTTTGCATGACGTTATCCTACATTGGCACATGTAGGCTGAAATCAAAAATCTTTTCGTATCAAGATATATTTTTAACACATCACGATATATTAATTTGTCATCTATACTAAGAATTTTTGGATTTTAACATAAACAGTTGTCTTCATTCATATGAAATCATGTACAATTTTTTTTTCCTAACGAAAGACTCAACATTTAGCTCAATATTTCATTTGAACTATAAGCTACTACTATTGTTATTCTTGAAAAATCTTGCTTAACAAGAGTTCGGATAATGACAATGTCCTTAAGATCAACATAAATTAGTCTCCACTTGCCACAAATATTTTCTTTCTGGCAGTAAGTATGGCTTTCTAATTTGTTTTCTTCAACTTTGTAATCTTGCAATAAACTTTCACAATGCTCTATCCTTTATTTTATTCAACTTCTTTATCTTGCAATCAAAATCAATTTTACTTGCATACCACATTAAAATGACTTGACACCATCAACGGAAAAAAAAATTCAAACCAACAAATAGTACCATTCCATCAAAACAATCTCACATATTGTGAACATTTGTAACATGAACAACAAGAGGTAGAAAAATTGGAAAATTAGTGGAATCATAAACATGATTTTAAGCTACAGATTTGGAATCATAACAATGATCTGCTTATCAATATCAAAATGGTGGGAGTAGAGATATTGAAACAAATACATGAGTTGTTTGAGATTATAATAAGGGGAATCAAAGAACGATATAATTGCTGAGAAGCTGGAGCTATGTTCACATTTCCCTATGTTTCTTCGAAACTCTCCATTTTGAAAAATATAGATCCACAAAGATCACTATTTTTTACTCTGTGCGGGCCCACTGGTGTGCATACATTTGGGTTAAATCTCAATCTAATAAGAAGCTATTATTTTGAGAAACCAAGCATTTCACAATGGACATGTGATACATTACTTCTATACCTATCCATTCCAAAACTTTTCAGTTTCTTATCTTTGGTCCAAGAGTCAAACGTAATGGACCCATACATGACCTGATTATAAAATGGATGGTGGCCTAATATCTTCTAGGTTATTTATTTGTATTGATAATATATTTGTATAAATCTATGTATAAATTATATATAAAAATTTATTTTTATAATTTTTTTCAATATTTGTCGTAGTAAACTAAAAGTGCTAAATTTAAGAAAATGTAGGGTATCAATATCACACATATATATTCAATGTATTGCAACCCTTATTTCTTAAGCTAACACATTTCTCATAACATTAATTTTAATATTATGTTTATTTTCAACGGTACTATATTTTTTTTTATTAATTTAATGGTTTCTCTTTACTCACTATTCTTTGGGTACTCAACTTATTAATTTAATTTTAAAATAATCATCATATTTCCCTACACTGCAATACATCAATGCCATTGAAATTTGTTTTTTATTTTATTTTGATTTTTTTTCTTGGAAACTAATTCATAATTCATCATTATCTTCATAGTAGACAGTTGTAGTGAACAGGGTTAAGTGCTCTGGTGTCCCAAATCATTCACTGCCTTAAGATGAGTGTTCTTATATTATTATGTTGTTGAGAAACATTGATCAATCAATGGGTTTGTGCTATGGAACTCACATGATCGTTACTAATCTCACAAATGACAAGATCGTTCTGGATGATCTAAAGGATCAAAAAGTGGAGTGCCTTGTCTCTATCCAAAAAGACAAATGGCTATGGCATAAGAAATTTGGTCATGCCCATATGAGACTTCTTTCTGAACTCCCTCAGAAAGGACTTGTAAAGGGCCTTCCCAGAATTAAGTATCAGAAGGATGCAACCTGCGACTTCTGTGAAAAAGGGAAACAGACCAAAGCTTCATTTCCCAGTAAAAGTGGTATTTCTACTCAGAAACCACTGGAACTGCTCCACATGGATCTCTTTGGACCAACCAGAACGGCTTCTCTTTCTGGAAAACGCTATGGTCTTGTCATAGTGGATGATTACTCCAGATTCACTTGGGTTTTCTTTCTAGCCTCTAAGGAAGAAACTTTTGAGAAGTTCAAAGCATTTGCAAAAAGAGTTTCAACAGAAAAGGATTCGCACATTCATGCCATAAGATCAGATCATGGTGGTGAATTTGAGAACCATGCTTTCGAAAAGTTTTGTGAAAATCTGGGCATTGCTCACGAATTCTCATCTCCCAGAACTCCTCAACAAAATGGAGTGGCTGAGAGAAAGAATCGAAGCCTTCAAGAGATGGCAAGAACAATGCTCTTAGAAAGCGGACTTTCAAAAGGTTTCTGGGCTGAAGCAGTTAACACTTCATGCTACATTCAGAATCGAGTCTTTCTGAGACCAATTCTGAAAAAGACACCTTACGAGCTATGGAAGAATAAAATACCAAACATTTCTTATTTCCATGTATTTGGTTCTTCTTGTTTTATTCTCAACACAAAGGACAAACTCTCTAAGTTTGATCCTAAGTCCGATGATGGATGCTTCCTAGGATACTCCTCAGTCTCTAAAGCTTACAGAGTATATAACAAAAGGAGTAAATGTGTTGAAGAGACAATCCATATTAAGTTCAAAGAACTTAGTAAGGACATGTCTCAGAAAGATGCAGACTTAGAAGATGAGTTTGAGAAACTCAACATCTCTTCTGAGAAAGCCAAAAAGAAAATTCTTATAGATGATGAGACTGACTTCCAACCCATGGAACAACCATCTCTAACTAAAGAAAAATCTAGTAGCATCATCGAAGCTCCAGAACCTAGAGAATCTACTTCTCCAAATGCAATGGAATTTAGATCCTCAGAAGGTCAAGCCTCTGATGACTCAGAAAGAGAACCTTCTGTGTCTCCTTCTCAGAACCCTACTCCTAAAGGGATTAGAGGCTCAAGAGACTTGAAGAACGTCTCTCAGAATGAAGTCTTGGGTAATCCAGAACGTGGCGTAAGAACCAGAAGGAACTACACAAATCTTGCTATGGTTTCTGAACTTGAACCAGACTCCATAGTGTAAGCTCCAGAACCATTCTGAGAGAATTAGGCATAATTCTCTTAGAGTTATGAAAATTTTAATGATAACAAGGTAAGCCATAAGTATAAAATTTTACTTAAGGTTTTGCTAATATGTGCGCTAAGTGTCTCAGAAAGCTTTAAATTATTGCAATACCATGAGCAAAGACCAAGACAAAACATCAAGTAGCCTCGAGATCAATTAATAAAATCATAGCGCCAAAGATATCAGAAAGGATGTCTCAGAAGCGCAGAAGGTGAAAACATGTCTCTGAGGATAGAACACTGTCGCCTCAGAAAGGTCTCAGAAGACCTTGCGACTAGTAGTTCTCAGAAGGGTCTTCCCTCAGAAGGTTCGCCTCAGAAGTCCGTACAACTCTCAGAAAGTTGGACTCAGAAGCAACCAAGTGTCTGGACTCAAGGGATCGCAAGCAGTCTCAGAAAGCTCACTACAACTAGCCAAGGAGGTGGGAACACGCGCACTGTGCAGTTCTGAAAAGTTCCTCATTTCGCGCTGACTGTAGCAGGGAGCCGTTCTGAAAAGGACACAGCCACATAAGCAAAGTGAAAGCTTCTAATTTCGCGGCTCTTTGATGCCTATATATATGACTTCAATTCCAGAGCAATGTGACGAAACTCTTGCGCTAAAACTTTTGATTAAACGTGCCAAAACTCTGTTGAATTGAAAATCATTTTGCGAAAACTTAGAACTTTCTCAGAAAGACAATTTTTACAAAATTGTTCTTCTAACTTTGCAAAATCTTCTAGTTCTGGATTGGTGTAAATTCTTACATTTGTAAGTTAAATCTAGAAGTCTACTAAGGGTCAAATTAAGTTTGTAACTTAATCTTAGTAGTTGGTTTTCGAAGCAAAAACAACTTTCCGAAAAACGCTAAGTCCTTCGTTGTTTGAAGGCAGTTTTAAGTCCTCTAGTGTTTGAGGCAAAGTTGAAGTCCTTAATTGTGTAAGGCAAGGAAGTCCTCTGTTGTGAGGCAAAGAAGTCCTCTAGTGTTGGAGGCAAGGAAGTCCTCTAGTGTGAGGCTAGGAAATCCACTTCGGGTTGTGAAGTGGTGGAAGTCCTTTACTTGGTAAAGGCAGTGTTGTCTGGGAAGGCACATTAAGAAGAATATCTAAGAACTCTCAACTGGAGGTTGAGGACTGGAGTAGGTTGGTTATAACCGAACCAGTATAAAATTCTTTGTGTTAAGCTTTTCTCCCTTGCTCTTTACTTGCATAACTCTTTGAGAAAAAATCTACCACGATTCTAATTAAGAAGTCTCGTGAAAACCTTATTGATCAAAGTCAGAAAGCTTTTAAGAAAATCTAACTTTAAGTCATTTTCTTAAAATTCCTCAGAAAGGAACTTTCTTAGAAAGACTAAGTTCTCAGAAACTTAATCTTCTCAGAAAGCAATTTCCGCTGCAAACTCTTAAATCTACCTTCTGAGTAAAAACAGCTTTCTAAGTAAACGTTTTAAGAAGTAATTCTTTAAAACTTGGACAATTCAACCCCCCCTTCTCGTGCACACATACACTTTCACATAGAAGAGGCGTTAGATGATCCTAGCTGGGTAAATGCCATGCAGGATGAACTTGACCAATTCAAGAGAAATCAAGTTTGGAAACTAACTCAGAAGCCCAAAGGCAAAAGTGTCATTGGGACTAAATGGGTGTTTCGAAACAAACTTGATGAAAACGGTCAAGTCGTGAGAAACAAGGCTAGATTGGTTGCTCAAGGGTACAACCAACAAGAAGGGATAGACTACGATGAAACTTTTGCTCCAGTCACAAGATTGGAAGCTATCAGAATGTTGCTCGCTTTTGCTGCACACAAAGGTTTCAAACTCTATCAGATGGATGTTAAGTCTGCCTTCTTGAATGGTACCTTTCTGAGGAAGTTTATGTAAAACAACCTCCTGGTTTTGTGAATGATGCATTCCCGGATCACGTATTTAAGCTTACAAAGGCTCTCTATGGTCTGAAACAAGCTCCAAGAGCTTGGTACGATAGATTGAGCTCTTTCCTACTTAAAAACGGATTCTCAAGAGGGAAAGTGGACACAACTCTCTTTACACTCTCAGAAGACTCTGGCTTCTTGATTGTCCAGATTTATGTTGATGACATAATATTTGGCGCAACCAATGAATGCCTTTGCAAAGAATTCTCCAAGCTTATGCAAGGTGAATTCGAGACGAGCATGATGGGAGAATTAAAATTCTTCCTAGGATTGCAAATCAAGCAAGAGTCAGAAGGGACAGTTATCCACCAAGAGAAGTATACCAAAGAACTTCTGAGGAAGTTTCTGATGGATAAGGCCAAACCCATGAGCACTCCCATGCATCCCTCTCAAGTAATTGACTTGGATGAAGATGGTGAGAAAGTCTCAGAAAGCAACTATCGAGGGATGATTGGCTCACTTCTCTATTTAACTGCCTCCAGACCAGATATCCAACTCAGTGTTGGGATCTGTGCTAGATTCCAGTCTAAGCCTAAGCAATCACATTTAACTGCAGTTAAACGAATTTTACGATATTTAAGTGGAACTACTAATCTTGGTCTTTGGTACGAGAAAGGTTGTTCTTCTGATGTTGTAGGATATTGTGATGCTGACTACGCTGGAGATAGGATCGATCGCAAAAGCACAAGTGGCTGCTGCTGCTTCTTTGGAAAATGCTTGATCACTTGGTCTTGCAAGAAGCAAAATACGATCGCCCTATCAACTGCTGAAGCTGAATATGTATTTGCTGCGAACTGCTGTTCTCAGATGCTCTGGATTAAGAATCAGCTACTTGATTATCAATTAAGGTACACCAAAATTCCTATCCTCTGTGATAATACAAGTGCTATCAACTTAGCTAAGAATCCTATTCAGCATTCTCGATCCAAGCACATTGATATAAAACATCATTTTATTCGGGATCATGTGCAAAAAGGCGACATTGAACTTAAATTTGTGAATACTGAGGATCAAATCTCAGATATATTTACAAAGCCTTTACCCGAGGATCGTTTCAATGTTCTGAAAGGACTTCTCAATCTAAGACGTTTCTAAGTACTTTGAAATTAAAAACTTTTTCTTAGAAACCCTCCTTAGTCCTAGTTTAGACTCTGAGACAAACAATAGAACTAAGCTTCTGAGCTAGAAGTAAGAAAAACACAGAAAACTCTATCTGAGAAAATTTTTTCTCAGAAGACTCATTCCTCAGAAAGGAGATCTTCTGAAACATTTCTCAGAAGGAGTATTTCTCAGAAGGACCACTTCTATCAGAAGGGTACCTTCCGAGAAACAAGTTACCAACGGTAACTTTTGGATAAGCGTCAGAAACGGCCAGTTACAAGCCAGTTCTATAAATACTCATGGCATTGTTCCATTTGAGCACTTTGCGCTTAAAACATACCAAAACTCTGCCAAATCCTCTCCTCGCTTTCCAATCTTCATCTGTTCTCTCTCTCTCTCTGCTATCTCTACTCTCTTGTTCTTCTCTATCTCCTCTCATCTCTTCTCAAACTTAAACCTTTCTTCCAAATGGCCTTCTCTAGAGAGATTAAGGGCTTAATGAGAAACAACCTCAATGAAGTATCCGAAGATATTCTCTACGACAATGAGGAGATGCAATCCCTATTCCACAAGACTTATCTTCCAAGAAATCTTGCTATGGGAAGGGTACTACCTCTCAACGTATACAATCAAGTGGATGAACTTCAACTCACTTTCCTCAAGCAACCTGGATGGCCAGCCATGATGAGCTCCGAGGACGTGTGCTACCCAAGTGTGGTGAGAGCATTCTATTCGCAAATAGAAAGGTTCACCAACAAAGGGGTCAAGAGCACGATTGCTGATCAACAGATCCGCTTCTCCTCCTCTGACATCAACAAAATTTTCAAGACCTTAAATGGCGGTGCTGTCATCGCCGACGACCCATAATGGGTCAAGGAGGTAGATGACTCAGAAGAAGAAGTAGTAACACTTCTAACTGGTAGCAACAGTCTACCACTCAAGGGCGTGAAGGTGCCTCATCTCACGCAAGAAGCCAGAATCATCTTCTATGTTATCCAGCATACCCTTCTCCCTCGGATTGGAGACATGGGGAATGTCACCACCATGGACGCATGTCTACTTTACCATCTGCTGAAGAAAGAGAGGGTTGATTTTGGGAGGATGGTGCTAAACTACATGATGCACCAAGCACATCCTAAGAGAGCGCTTACAAGTCTACCCTATGGGAGTCTTTTGACCAAGATCTTAAATCACTTCTCTTTTCCCCTTGAAGACTATGAATACGTCTTCAACCACAGCAAATTCACCATGGTCACCTTCAACAACATCAAGAAGAAGAAGGTACCAGAGACGGGGGCACCTAAGAAGAAGGAGGAAGCAAAGCCTTACAAGGGAGCTGCTAGCACCAAACAGCCCTCTAAGGCTGAGAAAGGAAAGGAAAAGGCTTCTGACCCCTCAGAAAGGAAGAAGAAGCAGCCAAAGGTGACTCACCCTTCTCCAACAAGGGTGACAAGGAGTATGGCTTCTGAGGAAGCTCAGAAGACTCCTCAGAAGGAACCTGAGGTTGTTGAGGCTGCTGAAGACTCAGAAGAAACAACGTCTGAGCAACCCATGACCAGAAAGAGGAAAACACCTCCAACTCTCCAAGTCCTAGACGTGCCACCAGAAGGGAAAAAGAAACGTGGTCGTTTGGTAAAAGCTTACTCTAAAACTCCACCTTCCTTTCTTAAATCTTCTTCTACTTCAATTCCTGTTTCTGATTCTGTTTCTGGTCTTAAACCCACCAAATTTAAAACTAAGCTCCTGCATTCCTTGAATTATCAGGGAAAATCTCACAAAGGAGTGGGGATAAAAACCACTAAGAAACAGAGCCCGCCGAAGCCGACGGGTAAAGAAATTATAGCAGTTGCTGCTGTTACCACTACTACCGCTGCTCTTACTACTGCTGAAGAAGAAGCAGAAGCTTCTCATCACTCCTCCCCCTCTGGGAATGTCTCTCCAACCAGAGAAGACGTTCAGGGGCATGGAGGAAATGTTGCTGATTCTTCGTCTGAGGAAGAAGATGCGGCAAGCTTCCGCATTGAGCATCGCACTCCAGATGCTGGAAGCTCTAAGAAAGAGCCCCAGAAGAGACCATCTGAGTTTTCTATGGTGGAACTTTCTGAGGCAACCACAACTGAAGTTGCTACTGTGAATGCTGAGTCATTGGCTCAGACGATGCTTGACGTCCAGAAGGAACTGGATCAACCTTCTGAGACTCCAGAAGCTGCTCAGATGCAGCCACAACAACAACTACAGCATGAGGAAGCCTTACTTGAACCAACTTCTGAGGTTGGTCCCCTCTCTTCTGAGATCCCTTCGGAACATGAGGAAACTCATGTCTCAACACATGAAGTAGTGCCAGGGACCACCAGCACTAGGCTCAGCTCAGAGGTGGGCGCTGACGCTACCATGGCTGCCGGAGTTGCAGCAGTTGAGGCATTTGTTGCCCACAGTTCCTTGGAAGGAACTCTATCTAAGAAGGACTCTCAGAAGGAACCAGAGGTTCCTCCTCTAGATCTAACAGAAGTTCCTCCTCCATCCTTCAATCAACAGGGTCCTACCTTCTCGATTACGGACTCGATGATTAGTCCTGGCTTCCAGCTGGGAAGAATGGTAGTCACACCACCCTCTGTGCAATTTCGGCCTTTCTTTGGTCGAACTGAGAAGTTGAAGTGCATTGAAGCCATACATAGCCAGATCTCAACTTTCAACCTCTCCGAAGATGCTCAGACTTCTGGTGCTATGGAGCAACCATCAGCTCGGCAACCTTCTGATCTAGACCTTGCTCTAGTTTCTGAGGATACTCAGAGGCAGCCTTCTATTGAACTCGCTGTTATTGAAGACAAAGCTGTCCAAGAAGAAGAACTTCCTGAATATCAACAGAGGGATATCATCGATGAGGTTCTTGAGGCTGAAGTCTCTCGCCCTCATCTTCTCAACAGCCTTCCACTTCCTCTAAACTACCTCCAGAATGCGCTCCGAATGCGACTCAGAGCGAGATTCTCATGGAGATATGCCAGCTGCTACGCTACATTGCCAGAAGGCAGTAGTTCTAAGTCAATGATGGCGTTTATGTCTTAGCCACCCTTTTTGATATAACAAAGGGGGAGTAGATAAATGATAAAATTTTTGTACATTGGCTATACGTAAACACTAGGCTAGAACTTAGGGGGAGCAACAACTTAGGGGGAGCCAAATATTTTGTATCTCTACAAAACCATCAATGAAAAATCATTATTTTGGCATTTCATGCTTATTCTTAATTATTTGGCATCTATTGATTTACTTAGCCTGGTATTTCTGATTCTCATACGTATATTCATCAAGAAATACACGCTATGTAATTGATAATCTCAAACAGTAATCATACATTGCATACTTTAACTGTTGATTATCACAGCCTTCTAAGAAAATAACTAAGCCTTCTCTCAGAAAGCTAAGTTAGTTTCTAAGAAAGCAAAAGTGCAGTCTGAATAAGTTGTGAACTTACCCAGAAACACTTCTGAACTTAAGCAAAATTATTATCTTAAGACTTAAGTTGTTATCATCAAAAAGGGGGAGATTGTAAGCTCCAGAACCCTTATGAGAGAATTAGGCATAATTCTCTTAGAGCAATGAAAGTTTTAATGATAACAACGTAAGCCATAAGTATAAAAATTTTACTTAAGGTTGTACTAATATGTGCGCTAAGTGTCTCAGAATGCTTTAAATTATTGCAATACCATGAGCAAAGACCAAGACAAAACATCAAGTAGCCTCGAGATCAATTGATAAAATCATAGCGCCAAAAGATATCAGAAAGGATGTCTCAGAAGCGCAGAAGGTGAAAACATGTTTCTGAGGAAAGAACACTGTCGCCTCAGAAGGGTCTAAGAAGACCTTGCGACTAGTAGTTCTCAGAAGGGTCTTCCCTCAGAAGGTTCGCCTCAGAAGTCCGTACAACTCTCAGAAAGTTGGACTCAGAAGCAACCAAGGGTCTGAACTCAAGGGAGCGCAAGCAGTCTCAGAAAGCTCGCTACAACTAGCCAAGGAAGTGGGAACACGCGCACTGTGCAGTTCTGAAAAGTTCCTCATTTCGCGCTGACTGTAGCAGGGAGCCGTTCTGAAAAGGACACAGCCACATAAGCAAAGTGAAAGCTTCTAAAATTCACGGCTCTTTGATGCCTATATATATGA
This sequence comes from Aeschynomene evenia, assembly GCA_013621005.1. Taxonomy (NCBI): domain Eukaryota; kingdom Viridiplantae; phylum Streptophyta; class Magnoliopsida; order Fabales; family Fabaceae; genus Aeschynomene; species Aeschynomene evenia. The sequence goes on along the minus strand of CM024263.1, from coordinate 13,604,207 downwards.
GTTCAATTCCAGAGCATTGCGACGAAACTCTTGCGCTAAAAACTCTTGATTAAACGTGCAAAAACTCTGCTGAATTGAAAATCATCTGCGAAAACTTAGAACTTTCTCAGAAAGACAATTTTACGGAATTGTTCTTTCAACTTTGCGAAAATTTTCTAGTTCTGTATTGGTGTAAATTCTTACAATTGTAAGTTAAATCTAGAAGTCTACTAAGGGTCAAATTAAGTTTGTAACTTAATCTTAGTAGTTGGTTTTCAAAGCAAAAACAACTTTCCGAAAAACGCTAAGTCCTTCGCTGTTTGAAGGCAGTTTAAGTCCTCGAAGTGTTTTTGAGGCAAAGTTTAAGTCCTTAAGTGTTTAAGGCAAAGAAGTCCTCAGTGTGAGGCAAGGAAGTCCTTAAGTGATTAAGGCAAAGAAGTCCTCTAGTGTTGGAGGCAAGGAAGTCCTCTAGTGTGAGGCAAGGAAATCCACTTCGGGTTGTGAAGTGGTGGAAGTCCTTTACTTGGTAAAGGCAGTGTTGTCTGGGAAGGCACTTTAAGAAGAATATCCAAGAACTCTCAACTGAAGGTTGAGGACTGGAGTAGGTTGGTTATAACCGAACCAGTATAAAATTCTTTGTGTTAAGATTTTCTCCCTTACTCTTTACTTGCATAAATCTTTGAGGAAAACTTTGCCACGATTTTAATTAAGAAGTCTCGTAAAAACTTTATTGATTAAAATCAGAAAGCGTTTAAGAAATTCTAACGTAAAGTCATTTTCTTAAAATTGCTCAGAAAGTAATTTCCGCTGCAAACTCTTAATTCTACCTTCTGAGTAAAAACAGCTTTCTAAGTAAAAGTTTTAAGAAGTAATTTTTAAAACTTGCACGATTCAACCCCCCCTCTTCTCGTGCACACATACACTTTCAAAATTAACATGGTATCTACCATCTGTATACTTAATGGTATTGACTATATAATATGTACTTACATATTGTGATCAAAATGTAGGTTATAGTTCAATTTTGAGTTATACATTTATTGCTTCGAACGTGGTCAATTAGATATCATGTATATTATTTATATCGTCCAAACCATGTAGTAAAGTTTTCAACGAGAATGAACAATTCTAATATACGGATCGGAATCGTCATACAGCTATTCAGGGATGAGGAAAGCTAGAACAATTTTTCACAAATTAATAGCTAGAATGAACTATTATAGGTTTTGTTGCTTTAGTCGATAGAATATTATAGCTCCACAATAAATCATAGTTCAATGTATACACTACTAAAAAGAAACAAAATAACTGTATTTTCAATTCCATCGTCAAATATGCAGGTAATCAATGGATCTTTTATATATATATATATTATATATATATAATATATATATATATATATATATCTTTCCTAGCGACATTCATCTTCCTATCATAAGCTTGAAATAATAATAATTCAGGTACATGATTAATCATCTAAGCGCTTCTGAACCAGCGTAACGTGTGATCACTAACCAAAACGGCATATAAAGATGTTGAACACATACTAATGCATACACCAGCTTCTACTAATACATCTAGCTACTTATATCTGGCACACTAAAAAACAAAATAAGAGCAGAGGTTAATATATCATTTGCATCTTGTATGACAGACTAATATGGACTCCCTTTCAGTCAATAACATGTGTTAGCATAACATCCTCAATACCAATCGAGGACCTTCATTACCAAGGTTTTCCCAATAGCCAAGTTTTGTTCCCTAATGAATCTCTTCCATATTCCTCTCGAGAGGTAAACCTCATTCTTTCTCCTTAGAACCTATCGGAGGTACATATTGTATCTGTATCCAAAAGTGCTAACGACATGTATATTGGTCCGACGGCTTGGAAATGCTTTAGCAACTAAGGCTGCTGGTAGCATCTAGCAGTTAAGAAATTGCAGCAAAAATTATTTAATCTGACTTTTCACATACAAAAGAAAGATTGTAGAGTCAAAGTTATCATAATGTGAGGCAACTAAATTAAAATACAAACCATATCATAAGAGCGTAAATGGTGTTTAGATATAACCCTCTCAGCTCGATATACATCATCACCACTACCATTTGTCATTATAAAATGGGCAATGCGCTCCAGATCATTGGGAATAGAGTTTGGAAAATTGATCCCATGCAAAGGTGGCAGCGGTTCATAAGTGTTATTGCCCACTATCTGATCGGGTGATGGGTCAAGTACCAAATTGTCATTGATATATGGTATAATTTCAACCTCTGTTTCATTGGCATGTTCTAGCCAGTTTTGATGTACATGGGTTGTACTATGATCGTTGTTTTGGGCGAGTAAATTAGTTTGATCAGTGGCGAAATTTTCCAATAAAAAGTGAGGGAGAAGCTCAACGTCACCATTTAATTTAACACGAACTGGGGAGTAGTCAGGGGGGTTAACTGGCATCATATTGTGATTGTACATTTGTATGTAAAAAAAACTTTCACCAAGGTAGTTTCCCTCCACCCATGCACCAAGACGTAAACCATACAAAGCAAGTAACCTAGAAATGCCTTGATCAATAAACCCACAACCATCGTATTCAAACAAACGTACTTCAAATTCATTCTCCTTAGCATCACGCCAAATCATGACGGATTGTATATTTTCCCTAAAAGTTCTAAAAGTGAGTGAAGGTAACTCAAACACCTCCTGCGATTAAGACAATGCTTGGTTATCAGTTCTTGAATCAAAATTATGTGTAAAAAAAAACTTAATTATCAGAAATCAGCACTAACGTGCGAAAATCCAGATTTAAAAAGTATGTTCTTTTTGACTTTATAAAGGGTGTATAAACGTTTATACCCGAAGAGGATCGAGGAGCAACCACAATCTCCTAAATGAACAAACGTGAATACTAAGTGAATCGTCATCAGCCACATTTGAGAAACCTCCAGAAATTGTCATGCTTTCTTTAGCTGTTCAATGGTCAATATTTTTATTATAATAAACTGTTTTTATAGAATGTATACATAAGTACCCGTTTGTATTATCAATAACATAAGTAAATATAGAGGATACAGGAAATACGGGTACCTTATACGAAGACTTGCCTTGAAATAGCAAAGCAACAAAAGAGGAATGGAAGATTTAAAAACTTCTACGTTACTCTGATTGTTCCTCTCGGTGGATTGTTTCCTTAAATAGTAATAAAATTTTGCGAGCAAGGTTGGAAATATTTTAAATATAAGTACACCACATTTACCTTTTGTTAAATAAATATACTGGGTGTCATGCATATAATATTAGGTGATGTTTATATCTATAAGAAATGCAACTAAGGGAAGTTTTTAATTGAAATTTTTGACAATTTATCAGTGGCATTTAATAGTATTGATTAACGAAGCTCCAGATTTGACATGAGGTAGTTGAAGGCATTTAATGTGGATAGCGGGACTTAAGTTGTATGGACTGATTAATGCAATAATGAGATTTAAATATAGTTATGAATGTATATCATTAATTAAGTATATTTTAAATACTTAATTTAATCCAAATCTGTTAAGGTAAACGTAAGTGAGAAAAATATAATTGTACTATGTATTTATGCATTCATCATCAACCGATTGCGAAAACGAAATGTGGTTACCACTTAAATATGAAGAACCTAAATCGAAGATACCCAATGCACACCAGTGTTTGCATATGATAGAAAATAGTATTGTAAAAAATCCATTTAATGAGCGTTATCAGTCCTGCCTGGAGTATAGAATATAAAGACGATGTATGACCAGGTATAAAAAAAACTGGGAAAATCATGTAGGGTTGTGTATAACAGCAAAAGAGAGTCCAGTATATGATTAATGATAAAGATAAGAGTGCTAGAAAATCTTAATAAAATACTAAATATAATTTTTTACAAATTTATGGCTTGATGTATCACCAATGTTTTTTAAAGCATATGTTCGCTGTATACAACACCATGAGCATATGTGTGATGAGGTCTAGAAAATGAAAGTCGGAGTCGGTGGTTGTTTATAGTTAACCAAAACAAATTGAAAGTGATTAAAAAAAAATAGTAGCCTCTATATTCACATCCGTTTAGTGTATAATGAGAATAATGAGATATCAGTGTGTCCTTAAAATTTGACTTAGTTGATTATCTGGAAAAGATATGGGTTGGGCGCGAATGCAGGAGATTTCCTGGTGACAGTAATTGTTTGTGGAGGTCGATAATTAATTGTAAGTGACGTGTTCCGCATTATGTAGATAAAGATAACTAAAGCACCGAGAGTTGGGATCCTCAACCATTAATAACCCTTAGATTCCACCTCCTCTGGTAGTTTAATGATAACTTCAATTAGTCCTCTCCACCTCCAAAACGGTAAATTACTCATTGCTTTGTATTTATTGGGAGTAGACGTTCACCTATAGTCTTTAATTTTGTGTCAGCAGGATGATTTAGGCAATGAGTCTGAATTATTTTTGATACCATGGGTAACATGATGAAGGTGTTAAAATCAGTTTATGATATTAAACCAAGCAATATATTTCAGAGATAGTCAGGTTATTAACCATAAAATGTATATATAGTAATAACTGGAATGCAAAATTTAAAAAGTCACGTTGATATATGACTGGTGTTAGTGAGAGACCTCATTTTTTTAAAAAAACATATACTAAAAAAAGAGTGACATGAACAGACGAACCACAACAATATTTTCATGGTTGAGTATTTTGGATACGTGTATAAGGGATGATACGTGACAACATGTTGGAATAAACGGGCAAAATTGTTGTAATAATCAAGTACAACAACTTAGTGGCGAATTTCTTTCATTTAAAAAAAGGTGTAACAATGAAAGCATTATTGTATAATATTAGTTATATTAAATACCCGAGTCCATTTTTTATGTGAATTTTTTAAATTTAAAATAAACATCAGCAAGTTTGCGTGGTCGGAGTTTGTATACTGTAACGGAAACTTTTAAAAGATATACCTTACATGAATTTAGAAACAGTATATAATACAAAATCAAATTAGGACACAACATGTATTCTTGGTGGACGTTTGGAGACAGTGAAATACCTTAACCTGTTTAACATAATTCTTATTTCATTATAAGAAACATGGACTTGATATTAAGTGTTTTGTCTTTCTCAACTTTGCGGATATCATGGATGGATAACCTATCCCACTATATCCCAGATTACGATGATAAATATTCACACAGAGAAAATTTATGGGTGGATAAATGTTTAAAAATATAAAATAATATTACATTTAACAACTTGAGTCATGTTGAATAATATGTATGTCAATGCAATGTATTTGGTAGTGACAAAAAATTGCATACTTATGTTATTTTATGAATGAAATGCTATAAACTATACAATACCATTAACCTTGTATATAATCAAACTTTTTAGAGAATTTCCGAGTTTAAATTTTTTTAGAGTGTTGTCTGTAACAGGAGTGTCTGTACTAATATATGTAACCTTGTTATATATAAATGGACAACACCCTATCTTTGAACATACAAAATCAATTCAACACTTTTTGAAGGACAGGTGTGGGTTGATATTACTTAATCTGTTAAATTGGACTTTAACAAAATATCATGAACTAAAACATATTATTTAATATACTGAATAAGACACAAGTGTATGCTTGATTAATTTGATCCCATAGAATCATCATGATACATGGATATGGTAATAAATGTTTCGTACATAAGTACACTTAGTAAACTTAAAGCATGATAAAATGTTGTAATTAATTACAGTAATTAATTGGTTCCTTCGTAAATAATATGTTAATTAACAAAGTTATGTTAAATAAATAACATAGGTTGCATGAGAGATTGGGGAATATGATTCGGTTGTGGAGTACAAAACTGCGCGTTCAAATGATTTAACCAACCAACACGGTCTACTTCACATATAATATATTCAATACAATATAATACCCAAACTGATAATAAAGAAAAAATGATAAGTAAACAACAATCACAAAGTCACATTTGGTTCCTGCTCAGCGAAATCCCGTAAAATGTAATCCATAACACGGTCGATGAATGAATGATCCTCTTCTTCGTTGTGGTATGCTGCATGTGTGGGTGGTTGAACTTCATTTTTTGGGTGTTGCTTGGACTGAAAGTCTACCTCAATCGACTCCGGTAAAAAAGACACATCTGGTGATGAAACTAATCTTGTTGCGGTCAAAGTGTCAGCGTGGTGAACATTGGCAACGGTTACGGTTCTAGAAAATTCAGTAGGTAGTTCTTCAACAGGGTTGGCTTGGTTGGTATTGAAGTTGTAGTTATTTGTAAGAGGGACAGGGGGTGGGAAGATGTTAGTGAAATTCTGGGGACCAGAGAAAAAGGAAAAATACCCATCAGGTCATATTAAGGCCGGAGGATATGGAAGTGGGACATATTTATTATCAACGTCTTTAACTTTCATTAAAAAATGGTTGTGACTGTCACAACGTCCCCGAGGGGTTCCGTGACTAAAAATGGAGAAAAATGGAGTCGCCACCAATTTTAATTATGGAAAAATTGGAAAACCCTTATTTTGTGGAAAACTGGTCTTTTTAGAGATAAAGTTCGGAAGTCGAACATGATTAGGGAAGGGTGAGAATTTAATCTCACTGCACCCCTAATACATCCGTATAAATATGGTTACCCTAGAGCAAACTATGCAAATCAATATTTATAATTTAATAACATTTAATATCCCCGTTAAAATATTAAAATAAACACAAAGAAAGCAATGTTAAAAAAGAAACAAAATGATTTAAAAATTAATTTTGGGTTGACAAGTTATAGCCTGCGCCGACGTATCCCCTGATGCAATGAGGAACTCAAACCCACGTCGTTCTTGTAGAAAATAATTGTGTGTTGGCATTTTTTTAGAAAATGTCGGGTACAGGGCGAGTTATGATTCGCACAAGCACCCTACAATCTATTATTCCGAGGATGATTATCTCATACAACGAAATAATAAATTGTAGAAGAAGATTTTGTAAGATTTTGTTTTGATGTTAATTGAAAGAGAATAAATTGCTTTTGATTTAAAAAGGGAATTATTATTTTAAGAAAAAAGATATTTTTAGGGTACAGGACGATGTGATTCGTTCAAGCACCCTACAATCTATTATCCCGAGGATGATCATCTCATACAACAAAATAATAAATTGTAAAAAAGAATTTTTGATTTTGTTTTGATTTAGATTAAAGAAAGAAAGTTTGCTTTTGAGAAGGAAATAAATTGTTATTTTAAAAGGACCTTTAGGGTATAGGGCGATGTGACTCGCACAAGTACCCCACAATTTATATCCCGAGGATGATTATCTCATACAACAAAATAAATTGGAAGAAAATGATTTTATGTATTGATTTGATTTTAATTAAAAGAAAATAAATGGAATTTTATTAAAAATGGAATTTGTTTATTAAAAAAGATATTTTTAGGATACAGGACGATATGATTCGTACAAGTACCCCACACTTTAAAATATCGAGGATGATTAAATCATACAATGACATTATAAATTATGAAAAAGGATTTTGTAAATTTAGAAAATAATAGTGATAATAACAATGAAGGCCCAAACATACACAACAATATAGACAAAAGAAAAAAAAACGAACAGAAAAAAAAAGGCTCAACCCATACTAACACTCCATTAACCCTAATTTTCATGGAGAAAGAAAGGTCTTGGATTGAGTGAGGGAAGAGAGGGAGGCGGCGGCCAGCTCGCGACGGAGAAAGAGAGAGGAGAGCGGCGAGCGTTGGCGGCTGCTGCTGCTGTGTTGTCGCGGCTGCCGCTTCTGCGGGCTGCCATGAGGAGGAGCTGCGGTGATGACGAGGTGAGGCGGAGAGAAGAGAGATCGAGGTGGCGCAGGAGAAGGGAGAGACGTCGCCGCTGCTGTGGCCGAGCGAGTGCAGAGGAACGACGATATGCTGGTGCTTGCGCGCGAGAGAGAGGGAGAGGAATGGCCGCCGCCGAGTGTCAGACCCCGAGAGCTTAATCATACCTTAATTAAGGTGATTTGAGAAATAATCGCATTACTTAAGGTATAATTAGGATGTATGTGCATTTGGAACGTGTTTTGATATGTTTGCATGGTTAAATGTGTATTATCTGTGTTATGTGTTATATGTGTATGATAAAAATGACATTTATGTTGCATTATGAGTAAAAAATGTAAAATTGAAATAGGAAAACGAGTTTAGAGAAACAATCTAATTAGGAATCATGAGAGGTTTTAAGCAATTAGGATCATGCATAAGTTTATATAAGTATATTAGGGTTGTTTAGGTGATTGGTGATGGTTTAGAAAGCTTTAGAGTGTAATTGAAGTTTTAGAGCATGAAAGACAGTTTCTGCTGCTGTTGCTGTCATGTATCAACATTCCATCGCTAGCGGCTAGCTCCGGCTCGCTAGCGAGAAATAAGGTAAGGCTCATCGCTAGCGGTGAGAGGCGGTGAAAACGGTCGCTAGCGGCCGCAGTAAGCTCGCTAGCGACCAGCTCGATGACAGAACATGATTTCTGCATTTTTCACATTTTTCTTTGGTCCCTCATCTTATAGGAATCTCATATAGGTCCCCTTCGTCCCAATAACGTTTCCTCAGCCTGAAGCAACTTCAGAAAGCTTAGAAACACAATTCTCAAACACCACAAACCTTCCAATCACTCCTAGCAACCTTTACTACTAAAATACACTCAAAACTCACCATTACTTCATCAAAAACTCACTTAGATCAGAAACTAAAACCATACACAGAACCCTTACATCAAATCTATTAGTTCTAGCCGAATAGAAATCATCTGGGAGCTTTAGAATCTCAATCATCATCATCAAGAGTAAGGAAAACTTCATAAGCAAGTAGCTTCAAGAGAGACATAGTGGTTCTTAACTCTAGAAAGCAAAACTACAAGAGGTAGGGGTTAGATTTATATTAGATAATGTATTTCTATGTTTTTCATGCATTAGATTCGGTTGTAATGGTGTTATGCTTCAAAAATCATAAACTGAGATGAACTCTGCTGAGAACAGAGTCGCAGCACGCGCTAGCGGCCAACTCTAGCCGCTGGCGGAGGTACACACGCTAGCGGCCATACTACAGGCGCTAGCGGGTGTTTTAGCCGCCTTGGGCGCTAGCGGCCACATGGAGCGCGCTAGCGACCAGGTCGCAGGATTTTTCTGCAGATTCTCAGTTTTCTGGTATTTTTAGCAATTTTTATGATTTTAACTCCATGATGTATTTTTCTGTAGTACAGTATTATAAGCACATGTATATATACTTAAAGTGTTGATGTAAGTAAATTTGAAAGATATGTGAAATTATATGTGTTGTATGTGTATTTTGATTGACCAGAACTATAATGAAATGTCATGTGAAGTGAAAAATAAGTTTATGAGTAACTTTCTCTGCAAATGGAATTGGCAAGGGAGGTTGGCACCCTCGGTCCCCAATACCATTTTGTGAGAGAAAGTGAATAAACCCCTCTTCCCCATAGATTCCTAGTAGAAACTAGAGAGGTATGAGCTCATAGCCTTGGGGACCGGAGTGACGGAGGTAGAAAGTAAGAGGGTTGTGCCATTTAAAGTAAAAGATCATGACACATGACATAATCAATGTCTTATTTGTATTATATTGTATCTTAATTATGTATTAGACATTGCTTACATATCTGATGCATGCATTAATATAATTATCAAAGATGCATATAGGTGTGACACTCCGGAAATTTATATAAATGTGTTCTTTGAAAATGATATTAATTAAATTATACATGTATCACTGCTTTTAAAATAAACCGGAGTGATCCCTCTATTGAGTCCGTGGAGCTCACCCCAATTCCACCACTATTTGTTTTAGATTCAGATCAAGGCACAGGTCCCACTACTAGGTGAGTAGGCTGATACTGACAGAGGGTTGAAGACTCGGACACTTTGAGAGACTTACGCATTAGAGTCTTATCTTTCTGATATTTGTATTATCATGTTATGTATTATCTGACGTTTAGTTGAGTTTATAAGAGATTCATAAGTGACTGTACACGCTTATGGTACTCTTAGAAACTCTAATACTCTACTATTGTAATATTATTTCGGATTTTACGTTTATTTGTGTAAATCCTATGTGTACCTGAATCTATATGTATGTAATGGGCCACTTTCATGTAATATTGTATTATGGTTATGTGCATTCACAGTTTCATAGTTTGATATATCAGATTATGTCTCATCGCGTACAAGCCACGATTTAGAACTTGCGCTTTTACTTTGAAAATTTTACGGCCCTATTTTCCACGTATCTATATTTTTGAAAATTGACTCTGAAACAGAATGATAATTTCTGGTAATTAACTCATTATGACTTAAGCATAAGGAGGTAATTATTAGGGTGTTACACCGCGAGGATGCAGAACCGCGACAGCGACTGTTGCTGCGGACGCGGCAGAGAGGCCACGACCATGGCGGCCGCGCAGCTGCGAGGGAAGGTCGCGGATGAGGGACATTGCGGTTGCCGCTGTCGCGAGGGAGAAAGGTGGAGGGTGTTTGGCTCCGCCGCCGTTGCTGCTGATGGTCAGGTGGACCACGGCCGCCGCTGCCATTGTTGCTGATCTTGTTGCTGTTCATGTTGCCGTTGTTGTTCCTGTTCCTGTTGTCGTTGTTGTTCCTGTTCCTGTTGCTGTTCTTTATTATTTTGCTTGTACTTTGGTTGTCTGTGGTGGTGTGTATTGGTGTGAGGGTGATTATGGAGGTCTTCCGGTGGTGGTAGAGGGCGACGGTGTTGTTGTTGTGTGGCCAATGGTGATGATGATGGTGTGATAGAGATGGTGCGACGGTGGTGATGATGATGGCAGAGGCCGTGTTGTGCTATTGTTGTTCCCCTGTTTTTGCTATTGTAATGAATATATAGAAACTACTTAGGTTAAAATTAACATTAATGCAAATGAAATTTTGATTGATTTTTTCTGATTGTGGTTTGATTATGATTGATCTTATTGTGTGTGATTTTGTGTGATGAGATTGTGATTGATGCAATTTGTGATTATGTGATTTATTGAGATGCTGATTATATTTATATATATATATATATTTATATTATTTGATTTTTTCTATTTTAAATAAATGTCCGGACAAAATACAGTGTTTACAGTGACCTAAATACCATAACTTTAGCTTGCAACCAAAGGGCAATTGATATAATACCAGAATGTTGAGAATGCCTAGCATTAGGAATCCGTGTTCTTGACCTTTGAATACCAAAATGTCAAACTGATTGTCATTCTTATCAATAAAAGATACGGTGTTGCCGATCTCGTCACGATATTTCCGGTAAAAATAACCGGGAAGGGAGGGAATAGCCTGCATATATTTAAAGGAAATCCATAACAAAATTATTGAATATTTGGTTCAAGAATAACGGAAAAAATCGAACATTAAAATATAACATAACAATCGTAAAATGCATATCATACCATTTTGGGGTCTAGCTCGAAATACATGAGTCGGCCATGGTTTTTTCTCGTAGCCATGGTATGCTAGTGTTATATATTATGGTTAGATGATTTGAGACGCACTGTTAAAAGGATGTGATTTGGACAACAAAAGAAATGAACAAAAAAATTAAAGGAAATAGTTGGAGTGAGACTTTAAGACAAACTTAAAGTTAGTAATACATAAATAACACTGGACCAAGTTTTGAGGCTTCAGGAAATGGTGAATGAACCTATATAGATGAACCCCCAATATAATACACTCTAGCAGGTGCTATAAATAATAAAGCATTTGTTAGGTGGCTAATTAATTGTATATGTCTGTACCGAGCGGGATATCTCGCTTGATGAAGGTTACCCCACAACGACATTCTGCATGTTTGGTTGACAAAATAATAGGGAAATTTTGGACTGGTTTGGGAGATGGCAGACAGCATGTGGGGGCACTATTGAAGTACACGTGTCGAATGGGGAGGGCTGAATGTAGTGGTTTTTAGAATAATAAAGAAGATTTCTTTCCATGTGTTAATCTTGGGTTTTTCAATGTTTTAGAGCTTTCCATGGCTATTTAATAGATTTTAGTTTGTAGTTTATAAATCCTATGAATTTATACAAGGAAAAATCAAAAGGGCAAATAATGGAATAATTATCGAGGAACCGGTGGAGATACAACAAAATAATCCAATTGCAAATAGTCAAGATTCGACCACCTCTAAAGCAAAGGGAAAGAGAAAGGAAAATGTGGCAAGAAGGTATGATAGAACTCAAAATAAGAAAAATAGATCCAAGAATGAAGAGGTTGGTGGTATGTATGCTGAAAATGACAATTAAACTATGAGTATTTTATCCCTTGCAAATGAAAATGTAGGGGCTTTTGGTATTTCTAATGCTGCAAATCAAATTGGATAGAAGACATTTAGTCTTTTGCAGGTTTTTTGCTTAGATGACTAGGAATTAGTCTTTTGTGCCATTAGTTTTACTTTTTTGTTCTGTTATTTCTAGAATATTAATATGATCAGGAGTTGTCTAATTCTTTTTTATTGGGATTGAAGAATTGCAGTGACTCATGTACATTAGCATATTTATATGCTTAAAAAATATGACGGTCTATCCTTTGATTTAAATGAAAACTACATATTATATTTTTATCTTTTATATTTTATTGTGCTCAATTATGTTATAGATGATTTGATGTTAAATGAAGGGCAAGTTAAAGGAGATTGGGTGATGAAGAATATGTGGAAAAATCAATTTTGGATTATGAAGATATTTTTTTGGAAGAAATAGATTAAGATGTGGTCAAAATAATGAAGAGTTTTATGGTTGTGGATATAAGAAATGTTTTAAAATTTAGAATATGAGAGTGTGTAATATTGTGCAATCCCAATATTTTTTCTTTATAAAAAAGAAAAAATATAACCATGGTTAATTAGATAAGAATATTCGGTTAGTATATTCTATCTTAATGACTACTTCCAATTTTATGATGGGGTGGAGTGTTATGTTGTAAGAAAGTTTGAGTTAAGTGTTATATTCATAAACTTGAATGATAGTTACCCTTTTAATTATGATATCATTACATATGATTTTTACATAATTTCCATAAAAAATTATAATTACTATTATTCTTTTACCTCATACAAACAAATACATCTGACAAATGCTTTTTTTTTATTGTTAAGAATTAATTTATCGCTTTACAAAATTTATATATAATGTATTAACTTTGTACAAAAAAGTAATAAAAAAAGTTCTTTTTTGCATGAATCAAAGAGATTCAAAATTTCGAATTGAAGTAAACTAGTCTAAATATTTTATATATAACGAAAAATATCGCTAATACTTAAATCATATATTAAAAAATCTTCCGACTTTGATATGCAACACATTAATTTTTCAAATTTATTGGTAAAAATTTTTGAACCGTGCAAATTGATATTTGTAAAATTTTATTTTCCATGGATAATAAACACTAGTTACACTGACTATATACAAAATGTTCAACCCAAAATATCTAGTTAGGATGCGAATATATGTAACAAAAAATGCCAAATTAATTGAAGATGATGCCAAAATGTTGGCATAATATGCTCTCTTTGATATATAGAAACGAACAGTAAGCAAGAAAGGTACCTGATGTAGCTAAAAGCGTCATTATTTCTTTTAACTACAATCAATTTAGAATTTAAATAACAAAAAGAGTTTTCCCAAGAAAAAGGGATTGAATTGGATAACTATAGTAGTATAGCTAGTCAACCCAAGTCGTCTCTCAAGGAGGCTTATATCATTGATCTAGTATGTATAGTATATGTAGTGTTGGGATTGTGTAAGAAGTAATGCAAGCAATGAAAGCAAGAGGTATTAACAATGCAAAAAGAGTCTTGGTGTTGAGTTATGTATAAAATCACATTTTCCCTATCCTAAACCCACTTAGGCACATTTTATCAAACACTTAGAATGCAATGTGCACATGCTCAAGAATCATTAAACCAAATTGACTTTGATCAAAACCAAAATAGTAAAATTATTCTAAGCACATGAAACCCTAATTCTTAATCAAGAATTATTCACACTCTCTCAACTAATGAGTCAATGCATTAATCAACACATAAACCCAAAAAACCCCTAAACACAATTTAATCCCTTAATCAAGAAACCAAAATGCATTCGAGGCATAATCAAAATAAGCAAGTATGAATCCACACAAGCAAACTTTAATAGCATTTAAAAACCCAAGAGAGTGAGAAGCAAGAACACATTCAAGTAGTGGGTTTCAAGAGAAAATGGGGTTTTGACATTCCCCAACACCAAGAATGAGAGAACTACTTGAAGGTGTGTGTTAGCACGAGAAGGGGGGGTTGAATCGTGCTAAGATTTTCAAAATACTCTTCTAAAACTCTTTCTTTCAAAAACACTTCTCAGAAGGGTATCCTTCTGAGTCGCAGCAGAGAGTCCTTCTGAGAAAGTAAAGTTTCTCAGAAACTTTGCTTTCTGAGAAGATCAACCTTCTTGGTGATTTCTGAAACTTGTAGATTATAACTATCAAGTGTAAATACTTGTAGTTATAATGAAAGAGAGTTAGTGTAATAATGACTATATTAACATGATAATATATTCAAGATATACATGAGATATTAACATAGTTTTAGCAACTAGAAACCATGTATAGAGATACTTTCTAGATAAGTTATCTAATATGAAGAATTAGGAACTTATTCAAGATAATATCTACGCACATAATAATATACTTTAAACTTCAGAAACACATTCTTGTTCAAAGAGAAATGGTCATAGAGCCTCAGAACCCTCATACGAAGTTTCTGATATTACTTTCTGGTGAGAGCATAATTTGTACTGGTTCATTACGTTATTAATATCTCTCACCCCAGTCATCGAATCAAAGATCCAACCGTTCAGATGTTAGAACTATGTGTCCTTAACATTCTCATAAATTTTCAGCTCGATCCAACGGTTAACGAATCCGTATATGAAGAATTACAATGACTGGTTTATAGAAAATCTGCTCTAAGAACTCATTATGTTCTTGCACGTTTTCACTTCAAAAGTTGTCTTTCTCTCTGATGTAATTTTCTGATAGAAAAAGCTAGTTAATATCATGCATCTTATACTTTATATAGAGTGTGAATTAAGATAAAGATTAAGCAACTAGAAATTAAACTAGCAATAAAGTTCAGAGAGAAGTATAGAAAGTGAACACAATTTTATACTGGTTCGGCCAATGATGCCTACATCCAGTTCTCAAACAATTGTTTGAGTTCCACTAACTTTCTTCAAAGTTACAGATATTATCAAGCCTTCTCAGGCTCTCTCAAGTATTCTTTCTTCTAGCCTCTTCAGGCTTTGCAGTGAATATTCTTTCCACAAGCCTTTCCAGGCTAAGCATAGATATTCTTTCCTCAAGCCTTCTCAGGCTAAGCTTTCGATATTCTTTCCTCAAGCCTTCTCAGGCTAAGCCACCTTTTCACACTAGAAAAGGATTTACATTGCCTTAGATTACACTAAGGACTTTTCACTCCACTCTTACAAGTAAGAGATTAGTATTCTTTCATCAAGCCACTTCTGGCTTCTCTTGCTTAACTCAACACAATGAGCAAGACTAGTATTCTTTGATTGGCCTCTTCAGGCTACTTGCTCATTTACCATGAGACTTTTACAAGTATTCTTTTCCTAGCCTCTTCAGGCTCTAATTGCTCAACTCCACATGAGTGAGACTTTTACAAATAAATACAGATTTGTGTTTGAAAGATGTGTGCGTAAATGCTTAAGGACTTTGAATGAACAAAGGAAATCCTTAAACAACTCCTATTCAAAGCTTGCAACAGCAAGAATATTATCTAATGAAAGGATAAGAATAGAAGATTTCAAGAAATTTTCTTTTGAGAGAAAATTTCTCTTTTACAGAATCTCGGGTTTCTCAAGGAATATGAGTAGAAAAGATTTGATTTGATTCCTTAGAGTGACCCTAGATGCTGTTAGTGATGTGTTATAAAGTTGAATTAATGTTCTAACATCACTAGGAAATTTGGCAGCATTGCAGCAACGTGCAAGCTCACTTTGTGTCTTGTTGGGAGCTTATTTATAGCCTTTTCCAGATTATAGCCGTTGTGCACAGTTCCCAAGACTTTCTGATATGTCCTCCTGAGAGACTACCTTCTGAGAGTCTTCTGAGAGGACTGTCTTCTGAGAGCTTTCCGAGAGTACTGCCTTCTGAGAGCTTTCTGAGAGGACTGCTTTGTGAGAGCTTTCCGAGAGTACTGCCTTCTGAGAGCTTTCTGAGAGGACTGCTTTCTGAGAGCTTTCCGAGAGTACTGCCTTCTGAGAAGACTGCTTTCTCATAACCAAGTCAGCACTTCATGAGAAGGCTGATGCATCTTCTTGATGTGTCTTGACTAACCCAATGAGAAGTTTCTGAAAGAATTTCTTCCTTCCTTAATGATGTATCTTCTCATTCAAGATGCCTTGATTAGATCAGAGGGTGATTCCTCATATGTAGATTTTTCTCAGCTTCTTGAAGGAACTTCTTGGACAGCTTTCTCATAAGCTCACAGCTTCTGAGAGCTTCTCAGATGCTGGCTTTCTGAACTTTCTCCGGAAGGTGTATCTTCTGATACTTACTCAGAAAGTCTCTTATGCTGCCTCAGAAAGTACTTAAATATAGATCTTGATTTCCTTAAGTGCTTTCTGAATGATTCTTATCAGAATCCGATGCTTCCATTTTGTCTTCTGGGACTGCTTTCTGGAGCTCGGCTTTCTCAGAAACTTTCTAGTCTTCTTAGAAGACTTTCTTGGCTTCTTGGAGGATGCTTTCGAGAAGTCTTCTTGGTCTTGATATCTTCTCGGTTTATGAACAGTTTCTTTATCAGAAACATGAACTTCTTAGCTTCCAGAAACCTATTCTTGAAGTGTTCTGATATTACCGCTTTCTCCATTCTTCTGGAAGTGCTCTCTTCAGAAGGTTCTCATATCTTCTGAGTGAGGGTGGCTTTCTGAGAGAAGGTCCTTCTGAGAGGAAACCTTTCTGAGGAAAATCTTGTGCAGCCTTCTGAGTAGTTTCTGAGTGCAATTCTCAAAGAGCTTTCTCATATCTTCTTAGAAGACTCTTCTAATGCATTATCAGAGTTCTTCCTTGGCTTTTAGTGCGATCTTCAGAGATGACTTTCTCAAGTCTTCTCATGTGAAAATACTTGATACTTTGGCGCATTCTCAAGAGTTTTCCCAGGCCTTGACATCCTTCTGAGAGGCTTTGTTCTTCTTCATTTTGCTCTTCCAGAACCATGTGCTTTGGGTGCTTGTTATCCCAACTTTCGTATGGCTTTAGCTATATCAAATACCTTTCTTACTGCACATATCAACACCCATTAAATTATTCTAACAAAATATTTTCTTTGTATTCATTTGTTATCACTCAAAACCAAGTCTTTAATGATTTCAATCATTAGCACTTCTTGGAAGGGTGCTGGAGCTTACACTACTCAACCATAATTAAAAAGAAGAAATGAAATGAAGAAGTAAGAACAATCACAATGTTGGAAATGAAAATGGAAATATATTTAAACTTGGAGAAATGTAGAGTGATGTAATAACAAAATGCAAAGAACAAAAATGGAAAAGTAAAGTATAGAGAAAACAGAAATTCTAGAGAGAAGGGAGAGCTTCTCTCTCTAAAATAAAATAATCTAAACTAAAACTAAAGATAGGTGTAAAAAGTGTTTCAGCAAAATTATAAAAGTTTCATTAATACAAAGCTAGAGGGACCAATTTGCAAAATTTGCTGATGCTGTCAAAACTTGGTGGCTAGCGACCAAAAAGTGGTGGCTAGCGACCAACACAGCATTTTCAATATTAAGTTGCTTTCTCCGACTTGTCGATGTGTCCGCTCCTTCGCTCCAACGCTCCCGATGCTTCCAAGACTTGAAGTAGCTCTAACCTAGATTCCTGAAATCCAAAGACACTACCCAAGAGCGCATCAAAAGATAACAAGACCAAAGTGTCACTAACAAGCCTCAAAAGGACGTAAAATTGCCACACCAACCAAGAAAGCAAAAATATGCACAAACAGTGAAGAGAACCATTATTAAAGCAATAAAGGATGCAAGATGCACATGTAAAGGTAAAGAATGCAAAGAATTTCGCATTCTATCTGTACCAAATTTTAATATTAAACAACAATGGTAAGTGAGTCACTTGTTTTATTGATCTGAAACCCCAATTCTCAAATAGTAATGGTACATGTACACCATAAAGTCAGCCACCATGTGTAATAATCCAACATTTAAAATTATCGCTGCCCTACCTCCGTCATCCCGCTTCCTACTTCCCCTTACCACCAATCTTCCTTTTTATCTATTATTCCATATTCTCTCCATCATAGTGACATATCTATCAAAGAGAGAAACAATTAATTAGGGGGCGCTTCAGTCACTCCCTTACTCTCAATCAAAATTGTCGCCATCCCTCCTGCCATTTCCTCCCTTCTACGTTCTGTCATCCGTCGCGCAGTTCTCCTTTTGCCATCACGCCGTTCTTCGCCTGCTGTCGTGCCATTCTGCGCCTGTCGTCGCGTCGCTAATTGCCTCTCTTTATTGTTTATGCCGACTGCATTCCTAGCGTCGTTGCTCTCCCGAAGTCCATTGGTTTGCTGCTGTCGCGCTCCGCCGACCCACCACGCCGCACTTTGCCAAGCCACCCCGCCGCGCTCCGCCAAGCCACCGCTTCGCGCTCTACATTCATGCTGGAGCAACTCTCTCCCTCACTCCCTCTACCTTCGTATTGCTGCAACTTTGTGTCGTGCTCCGCCCAGCCACCGTGTTGTGCCTGTCACTGCAGCAACTACCTTTGCTTTCTTGCTGCAACAGAGTGGTTTTTCCCCCACTCAAAATATAATAGGTACAATTTCTTTATTTTTCTCTGCACTTGTTGTAACTCTAAGGTTTTTGTTTTGAAATGCATTAAATTTCAACGTTGAATAAGAAAATAGTAGAAACTGTTATATAGGGATTTCAATATTGATGAAATCACACATGGTTTGGGAACAGGGGCGGACCTAGACCCTAATTTCAGGAGGGGCCAAAATTCAGTAACTCATTTTCTATAAAAAATAATGCATATTTAATATTTTTTATTTGTTCTTAACTGATGGATTTTAAAATGGCACATAAGATTTTTTATATTCACATGATAACTAATAGTTATCGGTACCCATAAATTTTATTAAATACTGAATAAAGTATTAATATTTTTGTTTATTCTTAAAGAAAACTTAGTAAAATTTGTTGCATATGGAAAAAAAGTAATACTTTACCATCAAAATTAAAAAATACACACATATATACTTACATATGATATATTATAGTATCTATTATAATTTTTAATATCTAATTAATAATAAAATTGATATAAGTAATTCAAATAAAAATTTTAGAGGGGGCCAAATTAATAAAATAAATAATTTTATCAAAGAAAATATTTTTTTAGGGGGGGCCATTGCCCCCTTAACATATAAGAGGGTCCGCTCCTGTTTGGGAAGTTATAGGATGCCATACCAAAACCTTCCTCTTTGGATGATTGTAGCGTATATTTGTTTAGTTTAGACATTTTAATTTATATCACCTTGTATTACTATTACCAATTTCGACATTTTTGCTGGATAACATTTTTCACGGATTCGTTGGATATCACCAACGGGAAAAAAATTAATTCCAGTTTGGACAATTACCACTTTATTTTGCCAACGGAAAAACCACTTAATCCCTTCAATAACTTTTAGGAAATTAAAGATTGTATATTAACATTGGCAACACATTTGAACTTACATTCTTCTGAAGCATGACTATAGTTTTACTATTTTATTATCTATTAAAATATAATTACACTTTACCTAACCAGCATTTATACACCAATGACATCATTGAAAATATAAAAACTCACTTTTTCTAGACTTTGGCTACCAACTGCCACCTGTGAGATATTGTTTTAAAATTATGAAGAAGAAGGTAGATGCCGAGTTCAAGAAAGTGTTTATCCTTTATGTGTTGTCTATCTTTTTGTGTCCTACATGCATCGCAAAGCCAAGCCCAGAGTTGTTGGATTGTAACGTAGATGTTGAAAACATCAACCGATACAACCTTAGCAAGTTTATTGTTGATTGGCTTGTAAAAGGTCTTAGGACATACAAAGAGGATGACACACAGAAAAGGAGCATTTGTGACTGTGTTTTCTTCCTGGAGGTAATTATAATATTATTTTTCATATGTTTAATAAATTCATATCTAAAACATTAATTGGATTCTAATATTGCATTGCATAGATTTGATATCTCCATTGTCGATACCCACCAACAAAATCCGTTGACATTCCATTCATTAAGTTGTGGGACGACAAACTTCTTTTCTCATGCTTGAAAAAGGAAAGAAAGATGTTAACGACATGTTCAACTGATTTTCCAATATTTTTTTATTTTTTATTTGCATACATTGATTACAATCAGATAGCAAGTGATCGAAAAAACTGGGGTTGACAACATGCTTCCTACAGATGATACTCTTACTGTGGAGAATACTCCTCCAAGCATAATCACTGAGAGGGTAAAAAAGTCAGACAACCAAAGGAAATGAAAACCCAGCACATATGTTGTAATACCTTACACTAGGCAATACAAAAGAAAAGAAAAGAAATAAAAGGATGCCTAATCAGAACTGTATCTTTATTTTTTGGTGTTTTAGTTGGACATTATATGTTTTGGCTCATGTGATCCGTGGCAATTTTTTATGCAATAATTGGGATCTCTTGAGTCAAATTGGGGGAAGGAGGGATTATCATTTAATCGGGTCAAATTGTAAATTATATAATAGCTTAATTGAAAGATAGTATATAACTTTGCTCCTTCATCCGATGATTTCATTCATTGTCAATTGCAGATTTAATAGGTACATTAGGCATCAAGATTTATTTTTGCATTAGATGCCACTAATTTGGCATCAAACGCCAATAATTTAGCATCATAGTTAATTATTTTGGCATCAGCTATTATTATTCATGAGTGAACCTATTGTATAATCTTAGTAACGTAAATATAAAGCGCCATATTCTTAAGCGACAATGTTTTGGCAACAGGCGTAAAAAATTTGGCATCAGCTATCACTATTTTGGCATCGTGTGTATTTATTTTTGCATCACGACATACTACATTGGAAAGAGTTTTGGATGAAAGGAAAAAATCTTTGATAGAAAGAAACATTATTAAAGCATCACAGTATATTAATTTGGTATCCATCTTATGAATTTTTTCATTTTAATTCATATGAAATCATTTTACTTTTTTTGTTTGTCCTAACTCAACCATCAACATTAAGCTCAATATTTCATTTGACCTAAAAACTTATACTCTTGTTATTCTTCAACAACAATGCAGCAAGATTAAATTTAACATTACATTTCAATAATTTGGCATCAGATGTCAATAACTTGGTACCAGTAGTACTTATTTTGGCATCATAAATTATTATTCATGAGTCAACTTACTGTATAATGATAGTATCCTAAATTTAAAGTGCTAATCTTAAGCAACGCTATTTTGGAAATAGACATCAAAATTTTGGCATTAACAATCAATATTTTGGCATCGCGGGTCTCTATTTTTGCATGACGTTATCCTACATTGGCACATGTAGGCTGAAATCAAAAATCTTTTCGTATCAAGATATATTTTTAACACATCACGATATATTAATTTGTCATCTATACTAAGAATTTTTGGATTTTAACATAAACAGTTGTCTTCATTCATATGAAATCATGTACAATTTTTTTTCCTAACGAAAGACTCAACATTTAGCTCAATATTTCATTTGAACTATAAGCTACTACTATTGTTATTCTTGAAAAATCTTGCTTAACAAGAGTTCGGATAATGACAATATCCTTAAGATCAACATAAATTAGTCTCCACTTGCCACAAATATTTTCTTTCTGGCAGTAAGTATGGCTTTCTAATTTGTTTTCTTCAACTTTGTAATCTTGCAATAAACTTTCACAATGCTCTATCCTTTATTTTATTCAACTTCTTTATCTTGCAATCAAAATCAATTTTACTTGCATACCACATTAAAATGACTTGACACCATCAACGGAAAAAAAAAATTCAAACCAACAAATAGTACCATTCCATCAAAACAATCTCACATATTGTGAACATTTGTAACATGAACAACAAGAGGTAGAAAAATTGGAAAATTGGTGGAATCATAAACATGATCTTAAGCTACAGATTTGGAATCATAGCAATGATCTGCTTATCAATATCAAAATGGTGGGAGTAGAGATATTGAAACAAATACATGAGTTGTTTGAGATTATAATAAGGGGAATCAAAGAACGATATAATTGCTGAGAAGCTGGAGCTATGTTCACATTTCCCTATGTTTCTTCGAAACTCTCCATTTTGAAAAATATAGATCCACAAAGATCACTATTTTTTACTCTGTGCGGGCCCACTGGTGTGCATACATTTGGGTTAAATCTCAATCTAATAAGAAGCTATTATTTTGAGAAACCAAGCATTTCACAATGGACATGTGACACATTACTTCTATACCTATCCATTCCAAAACTTTTCAGTTTCTTATCTTTGGTCCAAGAGTCAAACGTAATTGACCCATACATGACCTGATTATAAAATGGATGGTGGCCTAATATCTTCTAGGTTATTTATTTGTATTGATAATATATTTGTATAAATCTATGTATAAATTATATATAAAAATTTATTTTTATAATTTTTTTCAATATTTGTCATAGTAAACTAAAAGTGCTAAATTTAAGAAAATGTAGGGTATCAATATCACACATATATATTCAATGTATTGCAACCCTTATTTCTTAAGCTAACACATTTCTCATAACATTAATTTTAATATTATGTTTATTTTCAACGGTACTATATTTTTTTTTATTAATTTAATGGTTTCTCTTTACTCACTATTCTTTGGGTACTCAACTTATTAATTTAATTTTAAAATAATCATCATATTTCCCTACACTGCAATACATCAATGCCATTGAAATTTGTTTTTTATTTTATTTTGATTTTTTTTCTTGGAAACTAATTCATAATTCATCATTATCTTCATAGTAGACAGTTGTAGTGAACAGGGTTAAGTGCTCTGGTGTCCCAAATCATTCACTGCCTTAAGATGAGTGTTCTTATATTATTATGTTGTTGAGAAACATTGATCAATCAATGGGTTTGTGCTATGGAACTCACATGATCGTTACTAATCTCAGTGTTAATCTGATTGGGATCCAAATAGTCGTTGTCAATAATATTAGTAAAAATGTTTATATTCCTTAGAGACCTTACTCCCGATTGATCCAAGCATTCCATTCAAATTCCACTTAAGACAATTTCCATTATAGTTATGTTTTGCAATAATGACCATATCAACAAAAGTCAATGACAAACTCCTCCCATTGTTGGTTTGTCCATCCAGAACATGTTTTCTCGCATGGACAACTTTATATTACATTATTGAAGATCAAGTCTCGAGAAGGTCTTAAGATTGCTATATGTGACGCAGATGGATCCTTAAGACGTAGTACCAGAAATGTTCATCGTGAAATATTTAATAATCTTTGATGGGTAACAGAAATTTTAGTTGTCATTGGTAGTTCTTATTAGATGATAATTTCATGTGTTTACTGTATGTGTTTCTATGGTTAGATGAATTATCTAGAAATGTTGTATTGAATGTAGGTATTAATTTTCTAATTTTCAATCTTATACATTTTTACTATCACATCTAAATATAAAAATACAAGTAAATGTCAATTATGTGTTGATATTACATATAAGCATAATCTTAAATAATATATATAAAAAAAAGTTGTTCATTTATTATAAAATTTGTTATTGTTATCATAAGTTAATGTCTTAATATATATGATTTAATTTTCATCCACCGATAGTGTACCATTTTTTACATAGTTATTTAATCATGTGTTGTCATGTCATTCATGATTGTGTTTTCTCTCTCCCTTTACTTGAAAAGCCATACAAACAGAATATTTTAATTGGACGACAATATAAAATACTTTTCAACTGTCAGTGTATCAAAATTAAATTCAAATATATAAACCTCCTTTATTATTTTTATTATAAATTACTAACTTAATATATAAACATCCTGTGCATTGCACAAGTTCTCAACTAGTAATTATACAAATCATCATCAATCACCTTTCACCATTGTTATGAAACTTGATACTGGGTTCAACAATTTTTACAGCTGCAATAATTATAAAGAACGAAGAAGACATCAATGAGTGCTCCACTTCTTTCAAATTTGCCTCATAAATAGGTAGTTCAATAAGCCACAATATATAGGAAGTTAGAGGGTTATAAAAGTCATTACATCATGGTGAAGTTAAAGTTAATTACGGACAGAAAATACACTAATTTCCAAGTCCCCATAATCACACATGTCCTAAATGACTCTTAATATGCACATGACTGACAACACATATCTTTCCATATAGGAAAATAAGACATGTCTCGAGAAAAACCCAAATTACATATGCACCATAGTAGTCGCCATTAGCAAAAGGCCAATACTTCAATGAAGTGTGCACAAGTTTACTTTGGTGAAGTATGGTGAAGTGAATATCTATAAAGGCAACATGTGTTATTTTAAATTTTTTGTGGGTCCATATTAAAAATGATACATTTGTAAAATCTCATTTCTCTCATCTTCCCTCACCTTCTCTCATTCCTTCCCGAAGACCCAATTTCCCCTTCTTCAAAAATCCTTCAAACCACCTCCATCTTCATCTCTTGAAACACCTCCGGCCGACTCCCGTTCACTCAATCGGCGATTCACCCTATTCAACCTCCGCTGCAGATACCCCATTCTTTGA
The DNA here is from genome assembly GCA_013621005.1 of Aeschynomene evenia. Lineage (NCBI taxonomy): Eukaryota > Viridiplantae > Streptophyta > Magnoliopsida > Fabales > Fabaceae > Aeschynomene > Aeschynomene evenia. The sequence continues at coordinate 13,579,292 of CM024263.1, read as the reverse complement.
CGACGACGAGCAGCAACCACCGTAGACAACTCAAACCCTTCATCTTGCATTTTGCTTTCGGGAACCGCCGGCGCCGCAACTACTTTGTTGGTCGAGAACCGTCGTCGGACTTCATTGGCCAGATTGGGTTGAGGCACATCTTGGTGGTGGTAAGTATTATTATTCCTTATTTTTGTAATGTATTCCTTATTTTGGGTTGTGCCTGTTCATGGAGATTAATTTGGGCATCTTTATTTGTTAACTTTTATTTTGGGTTATTGTTTTGTTCGTTGTTTTTGTAATGTATTCACAGATTTGATTAATGTTTTGTAAATAAAAAGTAATGGTTAGTGACCTTTGTAGTTGGTTTCCATTGGAGACTTTGATGCTCTCTGTTATGTTATGTTATGAAACACTAGTGTATAGATAGGTACAAGAATAATCCCTGGTAAGAATGACGTTTAGAGAGGTTGGTTATTAATCCACATTGGCTGATAAGTATATAAACTGAATGTTGATTTTTTCTTGAAAACGCTGGTAGATCGTTTTTCAACTAAGAACAATAACCCTTATCTACTATTATTAATTAAATTAAATATGAATCTAACATTTACCAAACAAAGAAAGATTTTATTATTCATTATTTTTGTGGTGATTCACATCTTGGTGGTGGTAAGTATTATTATTCCTTGTTTTTTAATGTATTGCTTGTTCTGCTTTGTATGTGTTATTGGTTTGTGTGATTTAGATGTGCATATTTATTTGTTATGTTTAATTTTGGGTTATTATCTCTTAATATTTTTTGAATAAAATGTAATGGTTAGTGACCTTTGTAATTGGTTGTCATTGGAGACTTTGATTCTCTATTATGCTATGTTATGAAACACTAGTGTGTAGGTATATGAATCTTGGGGGGTAATAAATACTTTGAGAGGTGCTGGTTTATTGGACATATGTTAATAGGGTGATGGTTTATTAGACATATGTGTTACATGGTATATTGGATACTTTGATAGTGGTTATTAGTTGCAAGTTTTTTATTAGGCCATACTTTGTGTTATTCATTAGCCCATTTGTTAATTTGATATTGGTATCTCTCAATCATGTTATGTTTTGTTGAAAAAATGCAGGTCATCATCAAGTACAATATGCAGTCATGTTTGGAAGTTAGCAGTACTGGAGGCGGAGCTATATATTTGTGTGGCCACACATGAAATGGTTTATTTATGTTTTTATTGATGTAATAGTTTGATACTGGTAAACATGTAATTTGAACACAACTAAATATGTGGATTATAGGAGATGAATGACAAGTAAATTAGAAGAATGTAGACACATATCATCTTGGTTAGGATGGTGTAGTCATTTATTGTCAATGTTTGTACTAAAGTACACATTGTGTGTCTTGATTTGAATTTTTCAAGGCTATATGATATAAAAGAAATATTTCTAGTACAGATACGTTGGTTAATATGTACAGTGATTGTTGGTTATTTTTATAAAGTGCTGGTTATTCCTGTGTGGTAACTGAATATTAACGACATTGCTATAAATTGGATAAGATGTTGTCATTTATGGCTTGGTTAAGATGTATTTATATTAAAATATGTGGATAAAATATATATTAGGTGGTGGTTGCACAGGGTGAGTGGACTAGTTATTATTCCTCATTTGCTGGTAAGTAGATGCACTAAATGTTGATTTTTTCTTGTAAATGCTGGTAGGTATTGATAAAGTAGTTATAATAAGAAATAATGCTTATATATTTTTTAATTGGAAGTATTTATAAGTATTGTTGGAGCAACACTGTAAAAATGTGTTAGCTTTATTTTTTAAAATTGAAATTAATTTTTACATTGGTTATTTAGGATTGTTCCTCATGACAAATGGTACTATTACTACCTAAGCTAGCATTTGTGTGTGTTTTGCGTTGAAGGCAACTTTGTGAATGTTGGTTGAAGTAATGTGTAATCGTCAACCCAAACTAAAATCAATATCAGGAAAATCTTGGTTGAACTAAATATTTGAAGTTCTAGTTCAAGTTGACATTTGAAACCTTTGCAAAATACACATAAATTTGAGGTTTGAGGTTCTAGTTCAAGTTGACATTTGAAACCTTTGCAAAATACAGATAAATATGTATCTAAAAGATACATTATCTACCTAAAATATACAGTTCGATGATGTGTGGCACAAAAATACAACAACTATCCAGCCGAAAAACATTATACATTAGTCAGGACACAAAAAGAAAAAAACTACGACACCGCCGCAAAAAACATTGACATGTTGAACATGACGATGGTTAATTAATGTGATGAGTTTTTGCCCTCTTTTGGTTCCGAAATTCTTTTGCTTGCTGAAGAATTTGGTGTCGGAGTGGGTTCTAGTCCTTCATGATTAGGTCAACAACCAATCGCATTCGGGTTTCGTCTGTCACCTGTTTTGAGAAATAAAGAACACTTATAAACTAGTAGAGAATGTTAGTAAATGTTAGTCAAGATCTAATTTGATTAATAATAGTAGAGAATGATTATTTTTCTTAGTTGAAACACGAACTATCAACATTTTCAAGAAAAAACCAACATTCAATTATATACTTACCAACCAATATGGACTAATAACCAGCACCTCTCAAAGTATTTCTTACCCCCCAAAATTCATGTACCTATAAACTAGTCTTTCATAACAGAGCATCAAAATCTCCAATGGCAACCAACTACAAAGGTCACTAATCATTACATTTTATTCAAAAAACATTAAGAGATAATAACTCAAAATCAAACATAACAAATAAAGATGCACACCTAAATCACACAAACAAAGAACACACACAAAGCAAAACAAACAATACATTAAAAAACAAGGAATAATAATATTTACCACCACCAAGATGTGAAACACCACAAAAACAAGGAATAATAAAATCTTTCTTTGTTTGATAAATGTTAGATTCAGATCTAATTTGATCAATAATAGCAGAGAATGGTTATTTTTCTTAGTTGAAACACGATCTACTAGCATTTTCAAGAAAAAACCAACATTCAGTTTATATACTTATCAGCCAATGTGGACTAATAACCAACCCCTCTAAAAGTCATTCTTACCAGGGGTTATTCCTGTACCTATCTATACACTAGTGTTTCATAACATAGCATAACAGAAAGTCTCCAATGGAAACCAACTACAAAGGTCACTAACCATTACTTTTTATTTACAAAACATTAATCAAATCTATGAATGCATTACAAAAACAACGAACAAAACAATAACCCAAAATAAAAGTTAACAAATAAAGATGCCCAAATTAATTTCCATGAACAGGCACAACCCAAAATAAGGAATAATAATACTTACAACCACCAAGATGTGAAGCTCTGCCAAGATGTGCCTCAACCCAATCTGGCCAATGAAGTCCGACAACGGTTCTCGACTAACAAGTAGCTGCGGCGGTTCCTGAAAGCAAAACGCAAGATGAGGGGTTTGAGTTGTCTATGGTGGTTGCTGCGCGTCGTCGTCAAAGAATTGGGTATCTGCAGCGGAGGTTGAAGAAGGTGAATCACCGATTGTGTGAACGGTAGTCAGCCGAAGGTGTTTCAAGAGATGAAGATGGAGGTGGTTTGAAGGATTTTTGAAGAAGGGGAAATTGGGTCTTCGGGAAGAAATGAGAGAAGGTGAGGGAAGATGAGATTTTATAAATGTATCCTCTCTTATATGGACCCACAAAAAATTTAAAATGACATATGTTACCTTTGTAGATGTTCACTTCACCAAAGTAAATTTGCTCACTTCACTAAAGTGTGCCCTTAGCAAAATCCCTCACTCGTCCATTTTACTTGTTCAAATAACATTTCTGATACAAGATCTATACTCACACACAGTTCCCGAGCCGTCACTCTAGTAACTGTTCCTGTCGCGCCTCCGCTTTCCATCTCCGTCGCTTCTCTCCGCTTTCCATCGCATCGCTTCCCTGGAAGCCGTCGCATCTCTCCTTCCTGTTCCTGTTCCGCTTCCATTGAGTCGCTTCTCTCCATCGCGCCTCTGCTCTCCGTCGCACCGCTGCCTCCGCCGCCCCTCTGCTCTCCGTCGCGCCTCTGTATATTTTTTCCTGGTACCATGCTAATTTCTATTGGGGTAATCGTTTTTAAGTTTCTAAAATAATTAATTGCTGAAACCAGAATTTTAATTTCTCATGCTATTTGATTAGTGAAGGATAAGAAGAAGATGGAGCCAGAGGTAGTGGAAGCAGAGCTAGTGTTGCCAAGCTACCTGAGTTTCAAGAGAGTTCAAATGTATGAGAAATATCCTAAGGGGCAAGCTAGAGGCAGGCATTGGAAACATCTCAAGCAGATTATTCAAGCTGAGAATTACCAAAGTTACCCTCCTGATGAACCCAATTGTGAGTCGTCACATATGCACTACTTATTTCTACTTTTTCCTTTCTTCAAAATAAAAGAAATATTATGCTTAATTGCATATGCGTCTTAACTTGATAGTCTTGGCATGCATTTGATATTTTGTATAGGAAGTCCACATATCTGCATTTCTAACAAGATAGTTTGCTGTAGGCACAAATTTATAATTTGTCTTTTCCGAATTCGAACTGTAATGAAGTTTAGTGGGAAGCAATTCTAATGCTTGTTGTAAAAGGGTAGTTTGCAAAGTCATATTGTACGTGTCAGTTTGATGGTAACTGGTAAGTTTTCTGTTACATTGTTATGCTTACAGTAATCAAGGCTGCAAGATTTCTCTCATGAATATAAACCCTGGCACCACCTGATTTAACCAACTTTTGTCATAGTGAATTTCACACTCAGTCAGATCCAACTCTCTCTTGCTTTTCATGTCTCTCATCCTTCGCTCTGAAATTTGTATATTTTAAACATGAGGTGAACTTTATGAAAGGAATAACGGATAAGATTTTTCATGGTTTTGGTGGGAGGCTAAAGTCCCAAGGATCTGTGCACATTTTGCTGTTATATAGGGGATTTGGATGTAGCAGAGTTAAATAACAAATAATTCTGAAGTACTTTCATGGATGAGTGGTCAAACTAGAGGTAGAATTAGTAATGACTAATGTGTAATTAGATAGAAAATTGGGGTAGCACCTATTGTATAGAAGATGGCTGGATCTTACCTTAGGTGGTTTTGACATGTATGGAGGAGAACTATATAGACCCAAATACGGAGAGAGATCCGACGGAAGGTGTAAGAACTTGTATCTGGAAATGAAGGAAATAGATGAAGCTATACTGAAATTGATGAGATAGTGAAACCAGTGAAATTTACCCTCCTCAAATATGTGTATTATCATCGAAAATAGGGATGAAACAAGAAAGATAACAATGAAAATTTCAGAGTCATGCCTCTGTTATGTACCCAGAGAGAGAGACTTCAGCAAAAACTCATCACAATGGGCAAAAAGGGAAATTACAACCATTACCCTATTTTTACATGAGAAAGAAGCATTCTAAAGGACAAGGTGCTGATGGTACACCTTTGCCACCAAGCAACACTAGTGGGATGGGCGGAATGTAAGGAAATATAGGGCTGTGTGGGGCTGGGTAGGGATTATTCTGAATTTGGAAAATAGGTCAGGCTTAGGAGAGAGGCAGGGCTCTCGAATCCCTCTGCCAATGTTTCTTTCTTATTTTGTTTATTCCTACTGTTTTATCACCTTCCTCGTTACTTCAATTAATAGAAATTGTTCCAAGAAGAGTTATCATACTGATACTCCCATTTCTGTTATTTGTGTGTGCATTGTGCTTTTTGAATCTTGTGCTATTGATACTAATAGTTGCAGGGACCTTACAACTGGTATCAAGAGCAAGGTTCTGCAAAGCCCGCTAAGAAATTTAGAAACAAATAGCTAGATTTTGTTAATATGCATGGCTATTAATTATGATTTTGTTTCTCTTCTACTGGGCTCGGGTAGGAAATGACCCAATAGTGAGACTTCCATTGTGATAACCCTACTTTCATTTCTTTCATCCAAGGTTGTCAAGAACGAGTTACTACGTAGGAACGGAAAGGGGTAGAAAAAACAAAGAGGGGAGGAGCGTAGCACGAAACGGAAGTTCCTACTAGAATCGAGAATTACAAAAATATGTATATGCAAAGTAAAATTATTATTTTATTATTTAAATTTTTTACCAAAATAAAAGTGATCATTAAGTAAAATAAAATGATATAATTCATAATACTTAAATAAATTCATAAAGTTCACAATCCATAAGTTCAATAACATAATTCAAAAAATAACATTAGAGTAAGCATCCATTGGTCCAATTATCTTGATCATTTGAACTCATTTTCCCTTTAAATAAATAAGGAGACAGCCAAGAAATTAAAAAAGAAAGTAGAGGAAGAAAAGCATAGAGTGACCAGGAAGATGCAAAGGGGGAAGAACCAGAAGCGAAAGCAAAACCAGAAGCTACCAGAACCAGAATTGATTGCAGAACCAGAATCAAAGGCAGAAGTGCAGAACCAGAGTCTAGAACCAAGCAGAACCAGAAGCGCGATTGTGAGAGTGACAGGGCCACCGCTTCCCGCAGAGACGAAGGTGGAGGCCAGTGCGAGGCACCAGCGGCGGCGCTTTCCTGACGGTGGCGGTGCTTTCTCAACGGCGGCAGCATAGCACAGTGAGAAAGGGGTGAAAGTGAAAAGTGAAAACAGAGGGGGTTGGGTTTTGGTTTTGACGGGGTAAATTTAGGGTTTTTTAAACCTTTTTGGGCCGGGTCGGCATGAATGTAACCCGGCAATGGAGAAGCGCTTGGAGCGGCCGCTCCCACGGCCTTGCGCGACGCTCTCACAAGCTCCTGCAAAATCGCTCCAACATAGCAAGAACGGGAACGATTTACCCTTGCGTGTTCGTAAGAGCGTGCGCTCCTACGTGCTAGCACTCGCTCTTGACTACCTTGCTTTCATCTAGCCGCCGTTCTCATCTATCTTGCATCCTCTTCTTCTCCTCTTTGTTGAGTTCTGTGTCCTCGCATAATGCCACCTAATACTATCTCTCACTCTCCGTCTTTCTGTACAATCACCGCTCGCCTTCGTCGCTCACAGTCGCATCTCTCCGCTCGCCTATGTTGCTTGCAGCCGCATCTCAAAGCTCATGGCCGCATCTCACTCTCACCTCGTCACTCACGGTAGCATCTCTCCCTCTCACCTCGTCACTCACGGTAGCATCTCTCCCTCTCGTCGGTCGTCACTGCTACCATTGCAACATCACCGGTGGAGTCGAAGAAACTTTCTATTTTCTGTCCTTATTTTTCTCTATTCCAGTTTATTTTTTATTGTTCTTATTTTTTTCTTTAACATATATATATATATTTTTGTTCTTATTGTTTTTTCCTGTTCTAGATCTGCTCTTTTTTTTTGTTGATGTGCAATTTTTTTGTTATTGTTATGATATTGGTTTCTGTTTTTGGTTTTTGTTCTGTTTCTTGTTATGTTCCTCCTCCTTTTTCATTCCCCATTCGGTTCCCCGTGGAGATTGGGGATCCGTGAATTTCGGGAATGGGGAATAATTCCTCCCCATGGTAGGGATCGGGGGGCAGGGCAGAGATTATTTTTATACGTCAAGGCGGGGATGAGGATAGTACTCCCGCCACTTGCCCCGCCCCATTGCCATCCCTATCCACTAGGGACTTCTTGACTCAATCCAAGGATTTTCCCTTTGCCTTCCCACTAGAAGGACTTTTCCTTTGCCTTCCCACAAAGGACTTTATAGATTTGTTTGAGTTTGAATAAATCAGAACTTAAGAAATCAAGTATTTGGACGCAGCTAAGTATAGCTCTTGATTGGGTCTTAGAAGGTTACTTGCAAAAGTAAGAGTATAAAATTACAACTCTAGAAGATTCTAAGAAATTGTCTCAGGTTTCTCAGAAGTTCTCTTTACAAGTTTTTGACAGTTTCTAAGTTACAGCTCAAGATAGATTTTGGCATCAGATGGGCACGTGTTTTTCTTTCAAAATCGATGTTGAGTCTGCCGCTGTCAACTTGTATTTATAGGCATTGGTTGCACACTTGTAACTTGAGATTTCTTCTTTGCTGATGCGGCTTATGCTGACTTAGCTTTCTCAGAATGACTTCTGCTTTCTGAGCGCGTTTTAGGGAACTTTTCAGAGTGTTTAAAGTACACACTTCTCCAAAAAGTCTTCTTCTCCACTTCTAAGACCATTGAGAATGAGCCCTTGAGAAATTGGTTTTTGACATGGCTACTTCAGAGGTTGCCTTCTGAGACCTTCTGAGAAGGAAAGGTTTTTGAGACTCTCCTAGAACCTTTCTTGAATCTTGATGTAGCTTTCTCAGAGCTTTCTGAGAGAACTTTTTATCTGCATTCCTTGGCTTGGCTTCTGAGAGGTTTTAAGAGTTTCTTAATGCTTCTCTTAAGCTTTTGAGAATCTTCGTGTGTGTTCATTGCCAAATGATATGTATCCATGTCTTCTTAGTCCATTCAAATATTAATTTGATCATGTTTGGACTTAGGTTCTTGCTGAGTTTCTTAGATCTTAGATATAATACTGAAATGCACTTGAGCGCACATTAGCATAATCAAGCAAAATTTTTATTTTTCACTTGTGCTTTGTTATCATTCAAAACATTTGGTTTCTAAGTAATTTTTACGAGTTACTCTCAGAAAGGGTTCTGGTGCTAACAACCGGTGACTCCACTTGGCTCGCCACCTAGAATACTTGCCCGACAACCATACGTGGATTTGCTTAAGGCTTTTTTGGTGATGGTGGTGGAGCTGCCTTCACCTCGCTCAATGCCTTGCCGGAGTTAAAAGTTTCAGCATCGCTCCTCATTGACGGTGGTTTGTTGGCCGCCGGTCATGGCTTTATATCTTGTGGTTTTGGTGGTGCAAGTTGTTCCGCTGCCATGGTCACCGCGGTCTCAAGATTCGGCAGATCTGGCGGTGGACGTAAGCCGAATTCCTTCCCCCTCTTGTCATCGATGGCATCAACACGTGCATTTTGTTTGAGCAATTCCACCTCGATGATTGCTCATCCTCGACCACTAATGTTCTCCTCCTTCTTATTGTAATCTTCTTCATGCACCTCTGGACCCAATCTAAAACTTCATTCCAGTCTGTTGGTGGTAGAATATCACTTGTAGTGGAGAAATGTGAGTTGGAAGGTGCTCAATGTTGCATCTAGATTGCATTGCTTCCATAACCGACACCACTATAAGGATTGACCTAATAACTGATTCTCCACCTCCTGCAGTCGTTGTGCCTCTGGCCTTCCTCTAGTATTTCGGAACATGTCAGTACAAATGATCCACCAATAGTCATTTATTTTTTCATCAATCATATGAAACTCCTCTGTTTTTGCCTCCATTGTCGCTTCAATTGTAGCGTGCACAGATAGCAGTCATAGAGCTCCCAGAATGAGTGCTTTGATACCAGTTGTAACTGTAAGAACTTTGTATCTGAAAATGAAGGAAATAGATGAAGCTATACATAAATTGAAGAGACATTAAAACCAGTGGAATTTACCCTCCTCAAATATGTGTATTATCACTGAAAATAGGGAGAAAACAAGATAACAATGCCAAAATTTTGAGAGTTCTGCCCCTCTCCCAGGTCATTAATCCTTTTCCCCAAAAAGCCCCCCCTCCCTCTATTCCACCCCACTAACTATATAACAAACTTCCCCATACAATAGATCCCATTTTCTCTCTCCTAGTCAGCATAACTGTCTAACACTAAGTGTGGCCCAATTCGACCTAGGAAAATGTTAAATCCCAAATCTCAATTACACAGAACAGAATGCAAGCAACAATAATAGAGTAGAGAAGAGAGTAGAAGAGAGATAGAGAAGATAGGTAAATGCAGAGGAAGGGGTATCAGTGTGATAGTCTCTCAGATCTGCAGAGATGTATATTTCTGTATGAGAGTATAAGCTGTAAAGGAATTGCAAGATGATAAAATGGCTCTTCGAGAGGCCTTCTCTCCCCAATTTCCCACTTCACTCTTTTCCTACCTTTCTAAACAATTTCCTCTCTATTTATATTTTCCATTCCCCACCAACTAACTTCCTAAAATCGCGGCCTTCACCTCCCTATTCTGTTATTTCCCTCCCTCTTCTCTGGTACGTATGCTGAAAAGGGATGATTTTCCCTTGCTGCCCCTGACCCTGGCTGCTCATGGGTTGTGTAACAGAAAACTATATTGGAAACAATTGGAATGGATTTAGATGTTAATATGCTAAACATAAATATGATATATGATAGAGTATTATGACACTGTATGATTCATGTAGCCTAACCCACTTAGTGGGACAGGGCTTAGGGCTAAGTTGTTGATTTTTTGCTCTTTACTCATGACTGTTTTAGGGAAGCATGTGTCCGGTTTGTAGAGAGATTGAGCAGCCTAACTGCCAATTGCATTAGCTTCTTTACTCTCTCTCTCTTTTGTTCTTTTTTCTGCTGGAGAAATTTGTAAGATCTCCCCCTCTAAATTCACCTCAACATAGTATAGCAGCAATGAGAATAGAACAGTAACTAAATAAGAGAATAGAAGATAGAAAGGATAGAAATCACAAAGGGAGAATATCAGTGTGATAATTCTCTGCTCAGTGAGGAAATGTATTGAAAAGTATGAGTAATCGAAATACAAGATAATGTGCAATTTTCGAGAGGTCACACTCTCTCCACAATTCACTATTCACTTCTAAATTCCAGCCTAGACTCTAACTTCTCTCCTTTTCCTATTAATACTACTTGTTTTTCCCTCTAACAAACTCCCGCGATACCCGCTTTTCCCTCCACTCATTATGTTATTTCTTTCTTTTCTGATACGTGAATGGAAATGGTGTGATTTTCCCATGCTGCCCTCCGTCCGTTTGGTCATTTTGGTTTGTAACAAAATTCTTCACATATTTTATTTGTACTTCTTTTTTTTCACCACTAAATCTCCTATTTATACTAACTCTAGAAATAACTAACACCTAGAGTTACTAACCAACTGGAACTAATTCTGGGCCCTTGCCACATCAGCCACCTTTCTCTTATAAACCTTTCCAAACTGCCCAGGCCTAACATCACTCCCCCCTGGACTGCCACCTTGTCCCCAAGGTGGAAACTAGGAAATAATTGCTGTAGTTTGGACTCCGAAACCCAGCTGTCATCAGAAGAATGCAGACCATGCCAGTGAATGAGGTACTCCATGCTCCCATCAGCAGCAAGTCTAGTCCCCAACATCTCCGGTTGAATATCCAGCTCCCCTTTTTCGGATAATGATGGTGGCAGTGTTTGGCTAAGCTGCGAGGACGGAAGTGCCTTTTTCATTCTGCTGATGTGGAGAACCGGGTGCAACTTACCCCCTTCTGCCAAATCTAGTTTATAAGCCACAGCTCCAACCCTCTCAATCACGTCAAACGGACCATAGAATCTCGGAGACAGCTTTTCACTTGCTCGTTTCGCCAAAGACCTCATCCGATAGGGTTGAAACTTCAAATAAACCCAATCACCCACCTTCAAAATGACTTCTCTCTGTTTCCTATCAGCGTACAACTTCATATCCTGTCGAGCCTTCACCAAATGATCCTTTAACTCCATTAGAATTGCATCTCTAGCAGCTGTAAGTGCTGCCACATCTTCCATAGAGGAAGGAAATGTCTCACCTCTGAACAAAACAGGAGGATCCACCCCATACAATGCCTTAAAAGGAGTAGTGCTAGTGGAGGCACTGAATGAAGTGTTGAACCAATACTCAGCCCAAGGTAACCATTCCAACCAACGTCTAGCCACCAACAAAGCACCGCAAATAAGTCTCTAAACACCGATTGACAACTTCCGTTTGGCCATCCGTTTGAGGGTGGAAGGCAGTACTATATTTCAATTTGGTTCCCGCAGCAGAAAACAATTCTATCCAAAATCGACTCATAAACACCCTATCGCGGTCAGAAACAATAGATTTGGGAAACCCATGGAGGCGAAGTATCTCTTTTATGAACAAATTGGCCACATCCTTGGCAGAAAAATGGTGGGAAAGAGGCAAGAAATGTGAATACTTGAACAAACGATCTACAATGACGAATATAGTATCCATACCTTTGGATTTAGGGAGGCCCCCAATAAAGTCCATGAAAATTTGTTCTCAAACCCGATCAGGAATAGGCAAGGGCTTAAGCAAAGGGTTTATGTTTTTTTTGTGATGAACAATATGGGCTGGCCCATGATTGTAAAAACAAAAATTTCAAAATTTTAATAGTTGAAGAGTGGCTTGGAGAGGAAGATACATCTCAGGAAGCTAGTCGGGAGGATGGAGAGGCGAACACGTTTTCGCTGAGTCAACTGGAGCTGCGTCACGTGTCGGCCAATGGAGTCCATCGAGCCTTCAAGGTTTGGGCTTCTTTAAAGGGAAAGAAGGTGTGGGTGTTGGTCGATTGTGGTGCTTCCCACAATTTTGTGTCTCCTGAGGTAATTGAGGAGCTCGGGTTGCGAGTCAACAGCGCGGCGCAGTTTACTGTCAACGTGGTAGATCGGAAAAGGGTGTAGGGCTATGGGTTTTGTGCGTCCATTGAGCTACAATTTCCGGAATTTAAGGTTTCGGAAGGATTCTTTGTTTTTCCGATCGAAGGGGCGGAGCTGGTTTTGGGATTAGAATGGCTGGATAAATTGGGTCAGGTTATGGCCAATTTTCGTGACTCACTTTTGAGTTTTCGCCAAAATCAAAAGTGGGTTTCCTTGAAGGGCGATCCGGAGCTTTGTTACGGACCTACAGGGTTGCAAGCCGTGGTTTCGGCTATTCAGGAGGGAGTCAATGTGTTTGTTGACCAGCTTTGGCCGTTATCGTTACAGGCGGCAACAGTGACCATGCCCAATGAAATTCAGCAACTTCTTGAGGAGTATGCAGTGGTTTTTGAGCCTCTCCGTGATTTGCCTCCGCATTGGCGATATGATCATGCGATTCCATTACAGGAGGGGGCGTTCATCCCGAATATCCGGCCTTATCGCTACCCGCATCATCAGAAGTCTGCAATTGAGAGTTTGGTGCACGAAATGTTGGCGACAGGAGTTATACAGCATAGTGTTAGTCTGTATGCCAGTCCTATTCTTTTAGTCAAGAAAAAGGATGGGAGCTGGCGTTTTTGTGTGGACTACAGAGCTCTGAATCGGATAACAGTGCCGAACAAGTTTTCGATTCCGGTAATTGATGAGCTCCTGGATGAGCTTGCGGGTGCAACAATTTTTACCAAATTGGACTTGAAGGCGGGGTATCACCAAATCCGGATGGTGGCAGGAGATGTTCAGAAGACGGCGTTTCGCACTCACGAGGACACTATGAGTTCCTTGTGATGCCTTTTGGTTTGTCAAATGCGCCGAGCACCTTCCAGGCCCTGATGAATGATGTCTTGCGTCCTTTCTTGCGGAAATTCGTCCTTGTTTTTTTTTGACATTTTGGTTTATAGCCAAGATATTCTCGGCCATGTTTCGCACCTTAGGCAGGTTTTTCAAGCCCTGTTGGATAATTCTTTGGTTCTGAATAAAAGTAAGTGCTCTTTTGGTGTTTCTTCTGTGGAGTATCTTGGCCACATCATTTCGGAAGGGGGTGTCTCGGCGGATCCCGGCAAGACGGTGGTGATGAGAGAGTGGCTGGTGCCTAAAGATCAAAAGGCTTTAAGGGGATTCCTTGGTTTAACGGGTTATTACAGAAGATTCGTCAAGGACTATGGGACAATTGCTCGTCCGTTGTTCGATTTGACTAAGAAAAATGCTTTTATTTGGAATGAAGATGCTCAGCACGCGTTTGATGAGTTGAGGTCCATCATGGTCCAATTGCCTGTGCTCGCAATTCTGGATTTTTCCAAAGATTTTGTGATCGAAACTGACACCTCTAGTCAATGTATTGGAGCTGTCCTTTCTCAAGAGGGGCGTCCGATTGCTTTTCTTAGTCAATCTCTTTCTCAGCGGGCTCAAATGAAATCAGCTTATGAAAGGGAATTGATGGCTGTGGTTTTTGCGGTTCGTACGTGGCAGCATTATTTGTTGGGTAGACATTTCACTATTTTGACGGATCAGAGAAGTCTTCAATTTTTGAATGATCAGCGGCTGATGGGGGAAGATCATCTTAATTGGACTTCGAAACTTTTGGGGCTTGATTTTGATGTGCAGTACCGGCCGGGACGGGAAAATTCGGTGGCGGATGCTTCATCTCGAAAGATGTTTTTCCAGGCGGCAGGCGCTTTCGGTGGTTCATGCGGGGTTGTGGGATACCATTCATGCTGAGATCAGTGAAGACCAGGAATTGCAGCACATCTGCAAGGCTCTTTTGCAAGGATCCGACGAATATCCGGGGTTTTCGTTGGAGAAGGGAAGATTATTTTTTCAGGGTAGAGTTGTTATCCCTTCTAAATCTTCTCAAATTCCCCTCTTGCTTGCTGAATTCCATACGTCCGGCATTGGTGGCCATTCGGGTTTCTTTCGTACGTACAATAGGTTGAGTACGGTTGTGTTCTGGAAGGGGATGCGTACTCAGGTGAAGAATTTTGTGGCTAGTTGTGATGTGTGTCAGCGGAACAAGTATGTTGCGTTGAAGCCGGCAGGGTTGCTGCAGCCTTTGCCTATTCCTGATCAGGTTTGGGAACACATCTCAATGGACTTTATTGGTGGCCTTCCTCGATCTAAAGGTATGGACACTATATTGTTGTTGTCTATCGCTTGTCAAAATACTCCCATTTCTTGCCTCTTTCCCATCCCTTTTCGGCCAAGGATGTGGCCAATCTGTTCATTAAAGAGATTGTTCGTTTGCATGGGTTTCCCAAATCTATTGTTTCTGACCGCGATCGAGTATTCATGAGTCGATTTTGGATGGAGTTGTTTTCGGCTGCGGGCACCAAATTTAAGTATAGCACTGCTTTCCATCCTCAAACGGATGGACAAACAGAGGTTGTCAATCGGTGTTTAGAGACTTATTTGCGGTGCTTTGTGGGGGGCTGTCCTAGGCGTTGGTTGGAGTGGTTGCCTTGGGCTGAGTACTGGTTCAACACTTCTTTCAATGCCTCTACTCGTACTACTCCTTTTAAGGCATTATATGGAGTAGATCCTCCGGTTCTTTTCAGGGGTGAGACATTTCCTTCCTCTGTGGAGGATGTGGCAGCCTTAACAGCTGCTAGAGATGCAATATTGATAGAGTTGAAGGACCATTTGGTTAAAGATCAGCAAGAAATGAAGTTATATGCTAACAGAAAGAGGAGAGAGGTAGTCTTGGAGGTGGGGGATTGGGTTTATTTGAAGTTCCAACCCTATCGGATGAAGTCCTTGGCGAAAAGACCTTTTGAAAAGTTGTCTCCTAGATTCTATGGTCCTTTTGAAATAATAGAAAAAGTGGGGACTGTGGCTTATAGACTGCATCTGCCGAAAGAGTGTAAGTTACACCCGGTTTTCCACGTCAGCAGGTTGAAGAAAGCGGTGCCATCAGCTCAGCAAAGTCAGACGTTGCCTCCATCATTGTCAGAAGAAGGAGAATTGCAGGTTCAGCCAGAGGATGTGTTGGGAACAAGGATGGCTGCTGATGGAAACATGGAGTATCTAATACATTGGAGTGGATTACATTCTTCTGACGACAGCTGGGTAGCGGAGTCCAAGTTGAGGCAGCTATTCCCTAGTTTCCACCTTTGGGACAAGGTGGTAGTCCGGGGGGAGTGATGTTAGGCCTGGAATGTTTGGCAAGGTTTATAGTAGGAAAAGGGCTGTTGTGTCTAAGCCCAATTAGCCCAGTTGTTAGCTCTGGGTTGTTATTTCTTGTATAAATAAGTGCTACTTGTTAGTATTGGGGGTTATGACTAAAAAGTGTATCTGAAGTAGTTCGTAGTTAGATAGAGAGCAAGAACACTTCTTCTCTCAGTAGTTTGTAATTCTTGAGGGTTTTGGTGCATCACCACCCTAGTCAGCAATAAAGATAGAGGTTCTGCCATTGCAGGACTCTAACACACTCCCAACAACATCTCGAAAGAATTTTCCAGCACCTCCGACTGGAATCTTTGCAAGAGAGCTTCTTTAAAATTTGCCCACTGTTGAAGTTGGGCTGTTTGTTGCAACCAACGAAACCAGGTGAGAGCACAGCCATCCACCGCGTACGTTGTGACCTCCAACCATTCCACCTCCGGTATCAGGCGAAGCGTAAAAAATTGTTCAATCCGATCTAACCATTGAATGGCGTCTTCACCACGAAAGATCGGAAGATCCAACTTCCTCCACTTTTCCGGACCTCCATTGTGCCGTCCAAATCCATGGGGCTCCCGACCTTCTCGCACCGGGATGCGGTCTTGACGCATCTCGACCTCCGTCAACCTCGTCCCCTTCGTCGTCATCAATTCATTAATGGAAAGCGTCATTGCTTCCATTGCCACACCCCTGGCCCAATCTTCCTCCTGACGGAGCCGCTCTTCCTCGAATCTTGCCTCCATCGCTTCAGACTTATTGCTCAATTTGGTAAGGATCGCTTCCATAGATTCCATCTTTTGTGCCCGCGACTGCACCATCCACGGGTCCAGGATCAAGAGACGACCGCTACCAGTTGTTAGAGTCTTGCAATTGCAGACCCTATATTCTTATTACTGAAAGGGGTGGTGATGCACCAAAACCCCAAGAATTACAAACTAGTGAGAGAAGAAGTGTTCTTGCTCTCCAGAACTAACTTTCGTATACAAAACAACAGTCCCCTAATTACACCACTAAATCTCCTATTTATACTAACTCTAGAAATAACTAACACCTAGAGTTACTAACCAACTTGAACTAATTCTGGGCCCTTGCCACTTCAGCCCTCTGTTAGGAACCCAGTTAACAATAATAGGGAAGGGCAGATTGGGGACAATAAAAGGTTTAAATTCAAATATCAGAGGAAGATAAATAAAGATAACAGAAGGGAATTACGAGCCTGAAATTGTGGAAGATCAGTTAGGAGGGGATTCAAAATAAGATTTAAATAGGGGAAAGGGATGGTAGATTGTAATCAGGAAATTAGTGGAGTGATTTATTTTGTGGAGAGTCTTGGCCTCTCGAATGCCAATTGTAATTCTTTCTTTCATATCTCTCTTTCATTCTCAACCTTGTTTTCTTAATAAAACTAATTGAGAGTATCCTATTGATACCTCACCTTATTATCTTAGTTCTATTCTCTACCTTTAACTCTTACTGTTCTGTTATTCTACTGCTGAATCTGGAAATAGTGCGAGGAACCTTACAAATTGGTATCAGTAGTTCGATCCGGGCTTCATCCTGTGAATGGTCTCCACCCGAAATTCCGGTGCCATGGAAGAACGTGTTACTGGTTTGGAGAGACAGCTGGCTGACCAAGGACATATGTTGGAAGCAATTATGAAACGGCTTGAGGAGTTGGCTACTCCACAACCGCATCGCAACCCAACACCAAACCCGAATGAGGAAGACGATAGAAATTCACAAATTGACGATCCAGGAGGTGGACGTCAACGCGGTCCTATTCCGTTCAGGGGGGAAGGTGGTAGGAGAATGGAGGTCCCTACCTTCGACGGGTCCGACGCGAACGGATGGTTGGTCCGTCTGGATCGTTTCTTTCGGATTGCCGGCGTTTCAGGAGAAGAGAAGCTGGATTATGCCGTCCTCGGACTCCAGGGCGAGGTGATTACCTGGTTCGAGTGGTGGGAAGCACAGTCAAACTTTCATACTTGGATCCGTTTCAAAAAAGATGTACTCAAGCGATTCAAACCAGGAGCGGCTTCGAATCCGTTATCACCACTGTTGCAAGTGAAGCAATCGGGCTCTGTAATGGAGTATCGCAGGGATTTTGAACTCGCGGCGAGATCACATCGTCATCTGGGCGGTGAGACACTGTTATGTATGTTTCATGAAGGATTGAAACCGTCCATTAGAGCGGAGTTGACGGTGGATGAATTCGACTCCCTTCAAGCTTTGATGGACAAAGCGATGGTTCTAGAACAACGTAATTTAGCTTGGCGTGAGGAAGGAGGAGGACCATGGGGAAGACGACAGGAGATGGGCCCTGGGTCTGGAAACGTTGTCCCTAAATGCTCTAATTGGGCCAGGCCCAATTATTCTAACAATGCTCAAGATATTTCAAAACCAAATCAACCCAAAGATAATACCACCATCGCAGCAACTCCTGTTTCCGGAACCAAACAACAATCAAGATGGATTTCTAATGAGGAATGGTTGGAACGACAACGCAAGGGACTCTGTTTCAAATGCGGTGACAAGTGGAACCCAAGCCACACGTGCCGCTATCGCCATCAACAAATGATATTTGTGGATTACGAAGATGAAAAAGGCGAAGACCCCGAAGGTGACCCTCCTACGGATGATCCTCCCAACACTGATCTTCAAATTCTTTCTCTACATCTATCTTCCTTCTCTTATTGGGGTCTCACCACCAATCAAACACTGAAGGCTCGGGGCACGATTCTTGGTTCTGAGGTAATCGTTCTGGTCGACCCAGGGGCGGAGGCAAACTTTCTTTCTACTCACATCGTCTCTGCCCTGGGTTTGCCATTACGCCCGATGCGACCTTTTACTGTTGAAGTAGGAAACGGTGCTATTGAAGAGGGAGTTGGTGGCTGCAAGAATGTCGAATTACTGGTGCAAGGCATTTCCATAGTGGCCAATTTCTTTGTTATGGAACTCGGAAGATCAGAGGTGGTATTGGGTGCTGGGTGGGTGGCAAGTCTGGGAGTTTTTGAAGGGGATTACCAGAATCTTACTATAAGTTGGATGTCCAAGGGCTCTAGAGTTACTTTACAGGGCGATCCGAGCCTAGGGAGAAGCCAAGCATCAGGAAAAGTGACATTGAATGCCCTGCGAAATAATGAGGAAGGGTTTTTAGTGACTCCTCTTTTTTGTGCTGATAATATAAAAGATTCACCCCCTGTCTCAAAGGATACGATGGCAATCTTACAACAGTTTGATGATCTATTTCAAGAACCATCAGGACTTCCACCGTCCCGCCACCACGACCATGCTATTCCCCTACTGGAAAATGCCACCATTCCCAACATCCGGCCATATCGATATCCACACTACCAAAAAGAGGAAATTGAAAAAATCATAGAAGAGATGCTGCAAATCGGTATTATTCGCCCCAGCACAAGTCCTTTCTCTAGTCCGGTGATCCGGTGATCCTGGTGAAAAAGAAGGATGGGGGCTGGCGGTTTTGCGTTGACTACAGAGCTCTCAACAAAATTACAATCCCAGATAAATTCCCGATTCCAGTCATTGAAGAACTTTTGGATGAATTAGCCGGTGCGGTAGTGTTTTCCAAACTAGACTTGAAATCAGGCTATCATCAAATTCGAATGAAGAACGAGGATATCCACAAGACGGCGTTTCGAACTCATGAAGGACATTATGAGTTTCTTGTCATGCCGTTCGGCCTCACCAATGCCCCTTCTACATTTCAGGCTCTCATGAATTCAATTCTACGACCCTATTTACGGAAGTTCGTCTTGGTATTCTTCGATGATATTCTCATATATAGCCGTGACATTGTCGGTCATCGAGAGCATCTACTCCAAGTTCTGCAATTACTTCGACAAAACAGCCTCTTGGTCAACAAGAAAAAATGCCGTTTTGAGACCTACAGCATTGAGTATTTAGGCCATATTATTTCTGCACAAGGAGTGGCAGCAGATCCAAATAAGATCCGTGACATGGTGGAGTGGCCGATACCCAAGGATTTGAAAGCCTTAAGGGGATTTTTAGGGCTAACAGGTTATTACTGTCGCTTTGTGAAGGGTTACAGCGGCATTGCGTGGCCTTTAACACAGCTCCTAAAAAAGGATTCCTTCCACTGGGGACCCGAGGCAACTACAACATTCCAACAACTGAAGGCTGCAATGACTTCAGTACCAGTTCTTGCTTCTCCATGTTTTTCAAAACCTTTTCAAAGTGAGTCGGATGCATCGGGAAAGGGTGTTGGAGTTGTTCTTATGCAAGGGGGAAGACCTATAGCATTCATGAGCCAGAAATTATCTTCTACAGCCCAAAGTAAATCGGTCTATGAGAGAGAGCTCATGGCTATTGTCCTCGCCATACAAAAATGGAGACACTACCTTATGGGGCAGAAATTCACTGTCTTCACAGATCAAAAATCCCTCAAATTTTTGCTAGAACAACGGGTCGCAGAGGAGGGGCAGCAAAATGGTTATCTAAGCTCTTGGGCTATAATTTCGATATTAAATATAAAGCGGGATCAGAAAATAGGGTGGCTGATGCCCTATCCAGGAAATTTCATTCTCCTCTCTTTCATTTCCTGTGGCTAGTGATTGGGATGGCATTGAGGCAGAAATTTTGGAAGATTCGAAATTGAAGAACATCATGCAACAGCTCTTAATGGGAGAAGAATCAGCTGCTGGCTTTACACTTAACAATGGGAGGCTCATGTACAAAGGAAGGTTAGTGATGGCAAAAGGTTCAAAATGGATTCCAAAAATTTTGGCAGATTTTCATGGTTCGAAATTAGGGGGACACTCGGGGTTTTTCCGTACATATAAACGCATTTCTTCTCTGTTGTACTGGGAAGGCATGAAATCGCACATTATGGAGTTCATACGGGCTTGTGAAATTTGCCAGCAAAATAAGCATTCTACCCTTAAACCGGCTGGACTTCTTCAACCTCTTCCAATTCCGACAAATGTGTGGGCTGACATATCAATGGATTTTATTGGCGGGTTACCAAAGGTAAAGGGATTCGATACAATTTTGGTGGTGGTCGACCGACTAACTAAGTATGCTCATTTCTTTCCGCTTGCTCACCCGTTCACGGCCAAAGACATTGCTTCTCTATTCATCAAAGAAGTGGTACGTCTCCATGGATTTCCTTCATCAATTGTCTCGGATAGAGACAAGATTTTCATGAGTTCTTTTTGGTCGGAACTTTTTAAACAATCGAGAACCTCTTTGAAGATGTCCTCTGCATACCATCCGCAGTCCGACGGTCAAACCGAAGCTGTTAACAAGTGCCTTGAAACATATTTACGGTGCTTGACGGGTTTTAAACCCAAACAATGGCTATCTTGGCTATCTTGGGCCGAGTTCTGGTATAACACGAACTATCATGGATCAATTCGCATGACTCCTTTCAAGGCACTCTATGGAAGAGAACCACCTCCGTTGCGCAGAGGAGGATTGGAATCCGCAGTGGAAGATGTTAGGGTGCTGTTAGAAGAACGCAACCAGGTATTAGATGAACTACACTTCCATCTAAACAGAGCTCAAAACATGATGAGACAAGCGGCGGATAAGAAGCGCAGGGATATTTGTTTTGAAGTGGGAGATCTTGTTTATTTGAAGCTTCATCCCTACCGTATGAAGTCTTTAGCGTCCCGGGTGAATCAAAAATTAGCCCCTCGATTTTATGGCCCTTTTGAAGTACTAGAAAAGATTGGTGCAGTAGCTTACAAGCTCAAGCTCCAAGAGACAGCAAAACTCCATCTGGTTTTTCATGTTTCACTGCTTAAGAAAAGTGTGGGTCCTTCGGCAACTCCTCAACCTTTACCACCAGATCTCACTGAGGAGGCAGAACTAATAGTGCAACCCGAACAAGTTCTGGACAGCAGGGAGAATGCTGTGGGAGAACTCGAAGTCTTGGTGAAATGGCAGCACTTACCTGAATTTGAGAACTCTTGGGAGTCTGTTGATAAAATCCAGCAGTTGTTTCCCTTATTCCACCTTGGGGACAATGTGGCTCTTCAAGGAGGGGGTATTGTTAGGAACCCAGATAACAATGATAGGGAAGGGCAGATTGGGGACAATAAAAGGTTTAAATTCAAATATCAGAGGAAGATAAATAAAGATAACAGAAAGGGGAATTACGAGCCTTTAATCAGGAAATTAGTGGAGTGATTTATTTTGTGGAGAGTCTTGGCCTCTCGAATGCCAATTGTAATTCTTTCTTTCATATCTCTCTTTCATTCTCAACCCTGTTTTCTTAATAAAACTAATTGAGAGTATCCTATTGATACCTCACCTTATTATCTTAGTTCTATTCTCTACCTTTAACTCTTACTGTTCTGTTATTCTACTGCTGAATCTGGAAATAGTGCGAGGAACCTTACACCCTCTTTCTCCTATAAACCTTTCCAAATTGCCCAGGCCTAACAGAAGCATTTGGTTGTGCATTGCAATTCATTCTCCATAACATGCACAGATAATTTGTCCCATATTTTAAACTTTAAATATTACCTCAGTTAACCTTATTGCTTAATACTACTTCCTAATTCTCGTTCCAGTAATTTGTTTTATTCCTTTGAATGTATCATCCACTTCAGCACTTATCATCTTATTTTTGAACTTTAGTTTCATTATTTTTATTGGATTGTGTTGCAGATGTCAATATTGAGTCACCCCCCTCTATGCATCCCTGCAAGAGAATTTGTGATATTACAGGCTTTGAGGTGTGCAGTGATCTTTATTATTGTTGAAGAGTGGTATTCTTGCGGATATGGTTATGGTTAATAACCCATTTCTCTGTTTGGAGTAAATGTTTTAACTACAGCATTCTAGTTTAAAAAGTCAAATGTGATTTTAATTGTTGGATTCTGCGAAATTTCTATTTTGAAGGCAATTTCTGACATTTTTTTTCATAGAAACTGTGGAACTAATTATATTTTACAAAACACTATTTGTATGACTTTTCAGGTAATGAGGGAGAGAAAACATAATCATGATTGACGTGATAGTACATAATTAGATGGTTGTGAAAAAAGTTTTACACTGTCAGTAGATGAAACTTAAATCCTATATTTTAACTATTTATGCCACTGTTCTTGCTTGAAGATATTCTAAACATTTGAATAAATTAATTCACTGATGAGCAAGGTTTTCTTTTCACAGGATAAAAAATCATTAATGTTCTGCACTTCTGCTGTCTATTATCTGATATCCATTTGCGAATAATATTTCTTCTTGCTTGGCCCAAATATTAAGGGTTTCTTAGTTTGGTATGATTCATTGTATATATCCTTGTAGAATTTGGAACTAAAATGTATTCAGCTTGGCCTAAGTCTAACAGTTCAAGATTGGTAAAAGTTTAGGTTTCGTATTTCTTTGTATTTGGAAGGAGTGTTAACCTCTACTTTATAGTTCCAACTTCTTATAATTCCAAGCCTTATCCCCCCATTAGGTGGACTAAATTCAAACTTCATTATTGAAGAAAGAATAAATACCCAAAGTGGTTCTCCATAGATACATTGCGGGACAAATTCGTCCTTCCGTACATGTTTGTACAATGGTTTCTTTGTTGTATAGACATGTACGGAAGAACGAATTTGTCCTCCTTTTTAAAATGTAAAGGATGAAATTAGTCTTTCCAATTTTGAGGGACCAATTTGTCCTGCAATGATATTTCTGAAGGACAAAAATGAGTATTTAGTCTTGTCTCTTGAAGGAAAAACTACATTGATAATGTGACAAACTAAAAACATCTGTTACTTTTCTATGTTACTAATTCCAGCTGCTATAAATTGATTTCTTCGTGGTTATCAAGCTTGGTCCTGGTTTGTTTAGATGCCCTTCTTCTGAATGGCGCAGTCTGGTACATTTGAGCAAGTTGTTGTTTGGCCGGGCCTAACCTAAGTATACCGTATTCAGATCAATTACATTTTTGACTCGTTATATGATGATAATGATGTTAAGTTATTGTTCCATACCATGCTATTATCAATGTGCTGGAAAAATTATTAATTAGTTGACTCTGCAGGCACCTTACTATGATCCGAGGACTAATCTCCGGTATGCTAATGCTGACGTTTTCAAGATCGTCAGATCGCTTCCTAATGAGTATGTGCAGAGATATCTTGCTCTGAGGAATGCAGCGGTGGTTCTTAAGTAGTTCTGTTAGTATTGTTGCATTCCTGACATCTAAGACACCTTATTTTGTTGATCAATTTTTGAATCAAAACTTTTATTTTATTCTGAAATGGGTGTACTCGTTGGACATATTTTATTGTGTATTGTCAATCTTTGTGATCAATTTGGTCTTGTCTGATAATTAGTTGATTACAAGAGGTTACAGTGTTAATTACTACCACCAATGATGTTGTATATGGCAATTAGTAACTCATTATATTTTGGCAAAAACTCAATATCCTCCTTTGGTTTGAACATTTTATAATTTGACACACTTGATTGGTTATCCGAGATTTTAATAAAATAATAGGTTATGTTATAATGAATTTCTCTTAGGGGGCAGTTGGCAAGCGAATTAAAATTTTAATTTCAGGAATAGCTTTTCCAGGAGTCACATTCTCAGGAATAACTTTCGTGGGCTAGACATATTAGAAGTGTTTGGTGAATAGATTAAAATTTTAGGAATATTATAAAATATGTCTGGGAATAAGCATTTTAGTGTTTGGTCAACACTTATATTTCTAGGAATATTATATAATTTTACAAAAAAAATCCCTAATAAGTTTAATTCAAAAAATTAATATTTTGAACTTAAAAATTATTAATTATAAAAAGGAACAAAAAATTAAGAATTTTTTACTATAAAATAAATTCCTTAAATTAGAAAATAAATTATTTTACACAAAAAAAAATTAGGATTAGAGAATGGTTTTATTAGTTTTATTATAGGGGTAATTTTGATATTTTATTTAGTTAAATTAGTTTCCCTTCCCATGGGAATAGAAGATTCTCACATATGTGATAAAATTAAAATTTAACTTTTTTCTTTTCCGGGATTAACTTATTCCTTGGAGTTTTTTTTCAATCAACCTACCACACATAAGAATTTTATATTTCTATCTACTTATTTCCGGGATTAAAATTTGGGTGATGCTAAATAAACAATACAAAACCAGCATAACCAGCCAATAAATGAGATTTTGGGCTATAATTACTTAGCCCATTACATTCTCAATGGTTATTTGGGCCAAAACCAAAGTAAAAATAGGCCAATTGGCTGTATGGGCTGGTTTTTCATTGTTCACTTAGCATTATTGTAAAATTTTAATCCGCCTACCACGCGTCCTTAGTTTAGATGATATTTCACATCAAACTTGCGATTTACAAAAATATACGGTAATATTGCTCGAGTGTTTTGTGATATTACATCTAATATTTTCATATTTTGTGGGAAGTACTACCTAAATATATCGAGTACCTCACTTTATTGAGTGTATACATGACAATTTAATAGATATTGAAAATAGTTTGGGAATAAAAACATTTGTTACAGATAAGAATAAATAAAGGGTATTTATTCGGCATCTAATATTTTTGTTGGGTATGAGTATCCAATTATGTGTTTAATATGTTATTATATATTTAGGTAAATATAATTCGGTATCCGGGAAACACGATGGTAGCAATGACAGTATTCCTGATCGAGTCTCATTCTTGATCGCACCTTCTCTTCTCCTTTTCCTTGCTCTCTTTCTATCTAGTGACAAGTTATGAATTACATTTTTTAATGAATTGATAAAGTTATAGAGTATTAAAATAGATTAAATTAATTTTTAAATATTACATGTCTAACATGTTACTAGCTACTTAAATTTAAAAAATTTAAATTAATTTTATTTATAAACCAATCCTACTTAATACATACATCAATTGGATATCGATATCCTATATTTTTCATGGGTACCGAATCAAAATTTATAAATATTCATTAAGAAAATTATTGTCATCTCTATATATGTAGTCCTTCGGGCATTTTATGCAATAGATGTAGAAAATGGTTAGTCTTTAGAATTAGGTGTAGAATAGTATAGTTTCTTTAGTGGATATTATCACTTTCATTTGACTATTTCCATTCCTATTTTTTGTCATTGTTTGTATGGGAAAAAAACTTGAGCATGTTATTGTTATTGTTATCGTTAATATGGGAAAAAAAACTCGATCGTAACTCAAATAAAATTATCTTTAGTTTTTATGAAAAAATATGCATTGAGCATGTTTAATGAAAAGAAAAATTAGAAAAAGGTCAAGAATTAAGTTTTCACATAAATTAAAAAGTAGAAATATTTTGTGTACATCATAAAATCAGCCATAATTAGCCACCTTGTGTAATAATCTAACATTTTGAAACTAGTAATCTAACTCTTAAAAATGTTAGATTAATGTATAATAATAAAAGTTGAATTACTAGTTTCAAAATATTGGATTATTACAGATGACTGATGGAATTGATTTTATAGTGTATATGTAGCATTTACTTATTGGGAAATTATATTTGTACAACACAAAATACAACAACGTATCTACATCGTATATATAGTTATCCAAGTACTCCGCACATATACACGCTCCTTCCATTCATTCTTTCCCCACTTGATTTTTCTCTTTTCTTTTTTTTTTCACTCCCAAATCTCAATCAACACATTACAATGTTCTTTTATCATCAAATTTACTGTCTTCTTCATTATTATCACAAAATCAATAATATTCTCTTTATTAGCATGACTTAAACTTTTTTTATTCTATACTAAAAGAAAATTCATATTTTTAGTGTTTTTTATTATTTTCTATTTTTTATTCACAAAATTAACTATATCTATAATTTTAGTCAATTTCAACATCATCCCTCTTACAAAATTTTTCATAAGTGAATTTGTACTAATCAATAAACACTAAAAAGATGAGATTCATAAACTTAAGGATATAAATGTGAACACATAGATATACTTTAAGTGAACGCGTAGTACAATGCAAAGTGAGCACATGTTGTAACTGAATATATAATACAATACAAAGTGAACACATGTTGTAATTGAACATATAATACAATGCAAAGTGAAGACATACATATATTGTAACTAAACATATATTTATATTGTAACTGAACACATAATACAATACAAAATGAATACATACATATACTATAACTAAACACATATATATACTGTAACTGAACGCATACAAACTAAAGTGAACACATACTTATATTGTAACTGAACACATAATGCAATACAAAATGAACACATGCATATACTCTAACTGAATACATATATAATACAATGCAAAATAATGAAATTAATGAGTTTGAGATATTTTTATAAATAAATGTGTTTACTTTCCATACTTAAATGTGTTCATTATAATGAATAAATGCGTTCATTTCTGATAATCAAATGTGTTTATTTGCTATTGAAATATGTGTTTATTTTATGTGTTGAAATGTATTCGCTTATGGGCGTACTGTACACACTCGTTTTTCAATCTTGTTGCTTGATTTCCGCATTATATATGTTGTTTGTTACGTTGTACGTATTCTGTGTTGTACACCTAACAAAACTTTTACTCATTAAAGAATAATGCAAACAAATGTGAAAGGATGGACTCCGCCATTCTGGCGCCTAGCATCCATAACCGATGCCCAACACCAACAAACTTGCTGCATTCTATCCATTGGGATTTGGGTGCCCAGAACTGGCGCTAAGCATCAGCGAAACTGCTCCCTTTTTAATTTAAGCACATTTTTTTTTATTCTCAATTTCAGCACATTACTTGGCTATGTTTTAGGTTTCTAGTTCGCTTAGGCTTGGTTAGGGAGACAGAGAGAGGGGACGAAGTACAAATTTATTTGTATTATGTTTAGTTTATAGGGACGGAGACAATTTTCTAAAATTGTCTCTATCTCCATTCGTATTTTATGTATCTCCATATAGCTGGGACACAGAGACGGAGACGGGAGACGTAAATATTTTTACAATAATACGCTTGTTTGGTGGTGGTTCAATGGTGGTGCGTTGGTCCGACGGCGGCCGGCGGTGGTCCAGTGGCGATCGTCGGTGGTCAGGCGGTGGCCAATGGTGGTCTGACAGCGGTCGACGGTGGTCTGGCGGCGGCCGGCGGTGGTGGCTTGCGGTGGTCCGACGATGGTCATTGGTGGTTTGGTGATGGTCAACAATGTCATTTTATTTTTATGTCCATTGTCTTCATCCATACAAATAAACACAATACTGAGATAGTTATTTTTTCTGTATTGTCTCTGTCTCTCTGTCTCCGTCAACTCTTGAATCCAAACGCAGTGTTAGGAATTTTGAAATATTTTTGGGCCGAAGGATATAACGGAGAGATCGAAAAATAGAAAATTAAGAAGGAAACAAAAAACGAATCAGAAAAACAGATCGAAACACAAGAAATCAAGAAGAAAAGAGGTCAAGAATTTAAGAGAAGTCGAGGAGAAAAAATTGGAGAAAAGATCGAAACATATCATCTCATTTAGTTATTTTCAAGTTCTGTTTTATATTTTCTTTCTCTTTTGCCATTATCATAAGCATGAGAAAATAATTTCATTATTAAGGTAAAGGGCCAAATGGTAGCTCACCATTGGGCAAGGTGAGTTATCACCATTAGGGCAAGGTGAGCTACCCACATCAAACCACATTAACATAGAAAATGGACAACGACCACATGAACCTCATATGGATTCAGCTTTGAGTGGGCTCACAACTGCAAATTTCAGTGGTGATGATGCTTCTGAGACTTCCATTGGTGAGGATGACATCACTACAACATCAGATGAAAAGAGATCTACAACTCAGAGGGGAGACAATCACAACACTCGGCAACACTACTAGAAATGCAGAGTTTTTTTATGACTTTTTCGACGAGCTTCTGACGATTTTATAGTATTTTTTACGGTTTTTCGACGACAAATTTTAAAAACAAGCTGTCGAAATTAGCGTCGTCAGAAATTTTTTCGACATTTTTCGAAAGTACCTGTAAAAATTAACTGATGGGTTAGGGACGGGGAAGAAAATAAAAAATCGTTGGTAAGTGAATTTTATGACTTAAAAATATTATTTTTACGGCTTTTTCAACAATTTTTCGGTGGATTTATGAAAAAATTCTTTATTTTTCCGACGATTTTTAGGCGGATTTTTTAAAACTCTATTCAATGTTCCAATGGTTTTTCGGTGATTTGCGTTAAGTATATATTAGCAATTTTTGATGATCTTCCGACGGTACTTTTTTAAAACATAAATATTTTTCAATTTTAAATACCCAACCCACTTGTTTAACAATTCAAAATTGTAAAATAAATTCAGAATTAAAAAATTAGCATATATATAAAATGAAAATCGAAATTTTATTAAATTTTAAAATAAAAAAGTATTATCACAATAACAAAAAAAATAATATAAATTGTGCAACATAATGTACATAATAAAGTATATAAAGTACATGACAACAAATAAATGAATAAACCAACTAAAAGGACTACTCACAGTCCTGATCGTCATTGCCACCATCATCATCATCATCATTGTCGTCGTTGGAGAGCAAACTTTGACGAATGACAGTTGAGCAAGAGGGCGCTAAGTTCTTGAAGAACTGTATCATACCCTTCCTCATGGTCAGACTCTTCTTCACCTTCAGGCTTTGTTTCCTCTCCTTAGCCTTCAGGTGTTGGGCAAATCAGTTTAATGAAACTACTCATTTTGTAACAATAATAGTCGTCAAAAGTTCTTCACTAGCCCATTGATTTTTTCGTAGATATGGGCATACTGCGTCGTCTTCTTTCTCATTATGTGAAACACACACTCTCTTTCCTCCCTCTCTCTCTCTCTTGCACCCTCATTCGCTGTCTCTCTTCCAAGATGTTTTTCGGTGCCGTTGACGATGGTTTTCCAAAAAGAAAACACCATTGTGTTCCTGGTAAAGTTCTCTACACTTTAATTGATTTAGTTTTCTCATTTTTTAAGTTTTAGCCACCCTATGCCGCCTAAATAACACCATGGTTTTTATTAAGTTCTAATTAAGTGATATTGAAGGTAATTGACCTTAGTTAGAATTTAATTAAAGACTATAAGTGATGAACAAGTACGTACACATATGTGTATGTATTGAATTATAGAGTATATGTATATAATGATGGGTTTAAGAGTTAAAAGATGAAAAAAAATGCATATTAGTATTTTTCTGATGTGTCTTGCATGAGAATGAGATATTTTAATTGAATATATATGTCTCTTGAGGAATAGGGTACACTAGGAATGCTAGAAGGAGGTTAGAGATCTTAGAAAGGACCAGAACAAAAAAAAAAAAAAGATGTATAGGGACACTGTACAGTCTCGCTGGGCACGACACAATTTTGCCGGGCGTGACATACCGTGTTGGGCGAGGTAGGCAGGAGCCAAGCCCGCTAAGCGCGGTTGAGGGGCGCTCGGCACGACCGCACTGGGTTAGGGTGATTGGCGTTGGGAGAGAGAAGTCCCACATTTAGCAGATCATAAGGCAAAGACCCCCTTCAAGGGTTATATATATGGGGTTAGGGGTAAAGATTTCTAAACATTTAAAAATACTCCTCTCTTCATTATAAGGAGGATCTTGGGGATTTTCCTAGTGAGGAAATTCGAGTTTTGGAGTCAAATTTAAAGTTATGAGGTCATTTTTGGGTCCATGTAAGCTCCCCAAAACGATATCTTTTAGTTATATTTTATGTTTTCTGCGTAGGTTCCTTAACCACCTAGCGTTTTACCCCGAAATGATCTCTTTGAGACACAGGCTCACCATGCACGCCCAAGGTTAGTTTAGTGTTTTAGTTCTCTGTTTGTTATGTTTAATTAGTCTGTACACGCCAGGTGCAAATGCAATGCTGATAGTAGGAGCAAGAGAGGACTTAAGCATAATTTGGAGGTCTACAAGAGGTAGGAGTTTAATAATTTTGTTTGTGTATGTATGCCAGTAGTTGTAGTAACATTCTAGGTGGTTAGGGAACCTAGGATAGATGACTGTGGTGATTTCTGTGCTGATGTTAAGCTTTGTAAAAACTCGTTCGCTGCAACGTTCCAGTGACATTACAACGAGCCTTATCTACTGCTTTTGAGTATTTAATGATTAAAACACTGGATTTTTAGAAAGATTTATTTTTAGAAAGTCATGCAAAGTTTTGCACATTTTTTTTTTCTATTTCGAAATCAGATTTGCATCAATGATCATACAACTATTTTACTATGTTTATTATGTTAAAAGGAATTATTTTATAAGTTATAGGCAAGATATTTTGAAGTAAAGTATACGTTTTCATGTGTGCAAATAATTTCATAATATATATATATATATATATATATATATATATATATATATATGATTGTGTAAACTATGGGAATATTGATGAGACGATGATTAAAGTTTACGAAAGATGTACATTCCCATAGAAGATGTTTCAAAGGAATATATGATGGTATGTGTATGTTTGAACACATAAAGAAAGATTAATCATTCACGTTTATTATTTTCTATTTTTTCCACAATTTTTAATCATTTTATTATTATTTCATGATATTGTTTCTTCCCACCACTTGCCCCTATCTAATTGTTTGATCAATAATGCTTTGTGTAGACCACTTAAATCAGCCACCATCAGTCACCACTCATATAAGTAAAAACACTCAACCAAAACAAATAAAAAACTCAATCAAATAAACAAAAAAACTCAATCAAATAATAAAAAAAATCAATTTAATAACAACTACAAATCGACTAAATAATGCATTTTGTCCATTTTTAGTGTTAAGGTGTGTTATTTTAGTGATAATTTAATGATAAAAGTGCTATCTTTAGGGAAAAAATAATATATTTTGTGCTATTTTTTCATTCTCACCATACTTATAATGAATCTATTTGATTATTTAGTGAATTTTTAATTATCATTAAGTTATTTTTTATTATTTGTTTGGATTTTTTATTTATTTGATTGATTTTTTTTATTTATTTAATTAGAATTTTTTACGCATAGAGGTCGTTCCAGTGACACTACAACGAGCCTTATCTACTGCTTTTGAGTATTTAATGATAAAAACACTGGATTTTTAGAGAGATTTATTTTTAGAAAATCATGCAAAGTTTTGCACATTTTTTTTTTCTATTTCGAAATTAGATTTGCATCAATGATCATACAACTATTTTACTATGTTTATTATGTTACAAGGAATTATTTTATAAGTTATAGGCAAGATATTTTGAAGTAAAGTATACGTTTTCATGTGTGCAAATAATTTCATAATATATATATATATATATATATATATATATATATATATATATGATTATGTAAACTATGGGAATATTGATGAGACGATGATTAAAGTTTACGTAAGATGTACATTCCCATAGAAGATGTTTCAAAGGAATATATGATGGTATGTGTATGTTTGAACACATAAAGAAAGATTAATCATTCACGTTTATTATTTTCTATTTTTCCCACAATTTTTAATCATTTTATTATTATTTCATGATATTGTTTCTTCCCACCACTTGTCCCTATCTAATTGTTTGATCAATAATGCTTTGTGTAGACCACTTAAATCAGCCACCATCAGTCACCACTCATATAAGTAAAAACACTCAACCAAAACAAATAAAAAACTCAATCAAATAAACAAAAAAACTCAATCAAATAATAAAAAAAATCAATTTAATAACAACTACAAATCGACTAAATAATGCATTTTGTCCATTTTTAGTGTTAATGTGTGTTATTTTAGTGATAATTTAATGATAAAAGTGCTATCTTTAGGGAAAAAATAATATATTTTGTGCTATTTTTTCATTCTCACCATACTTATAATGAATTTATTTGATTATTTAGTAAATTTTTAATTATCATTAAGTTATTTTTTATTATTTGTTTGGATTTTTTATTTATTTGATTGATTTTTTTTATTTATTTAATTAGAATTTTTTACGCATAAAGGTCGTGGCTGACGACAATGGTGTACACATTGTTTGATTAGTATTCTTCTTAATCACTAAACAAATATGTAAGGTAGCGTTTGGTAGCTGTCCCGGGACACAAAAGACAGGGACTGGGAGGGACAAAACATGTTTGGTTGGCGAGACAGAGACAGAAAGGGACTAGAATTTTAGTCCATGGACAAAAAAAGCTCAAAATTTCTGTCCACTCAGATTGTGATGGACTGAGATGGACAGACATGGACAAAACTCTTTAATGAAATTCTATGACCATCCTGTCCTTCATTATTTTAGATAATTCCAGATCTGTCCATTGAAATTTGACCCTAATTTCATCTCATCTCATATTGCAGCCACACCATCCCTTCAACCTAGTTCGTATCTATTCGCTATTCGCTGCAGCATTTGGAATCTTCTCCGTCGCGACAGCAATAAGAGTGAAGGGCAGGATGGTACAAGTAACTGTTTGGTACAAGTAACAATGAATCCAGAAATGTTATGTTGACAAGTAAATGGGACGAGTTGGCGACGAGTGAAGGGTCAGCATATTGTGCTCTTCATTAATGTGTTCCATCCTACACCATTATTCACAAAAGAAGACACGTTTCTGTCCTTGTGTCCACAACTCATCTCTCACAATAACATTTCCCTCCATTCTCACTTTCATTCCCCCCATCCCCCTCACTTCCACTTCCATTTCCCCTCCACTCTCACCACCTCTGTTTTCCCTCCTCCCGTACTGCCACCTCCATGTTCCATCCCTAACCTTCTCCCTTCACTCATCTCAAACCCTTTCCGTTCATCACTTGGTGGAAGCACGAAGTTCGAAGCTCGAAAGCTCGAAAGCTCGAAGGTGGAATCTCGAAGCTGGAAGCTCGAAGGTCAGAGGTCAGCTAAGAAGGTCTGAGGTCGAAGCTCATAGCTTGAAGGTCGAAGCTTCCGTCACTGTGAGGGTGACACGGAGTGTTTTGTCTCTTCTCACCTTCTGCACCTTTGTCACTTAACTCAAGGTCAAAGTGTGGCCTCCCTCTCCCTTCAATCAAGTTACCTAAGGTAAACTAAAACTAAAATTAGTTGAAGTGTTATGGTGATTGTTTGATAAAGTCAAAGTTACGTTTTTTTTTAATGATATATGAGTTAGTATAAGTTCTTTGGTTAGTGAAATTATTATAACTAATTATCTTAATGATTATTAGGAGGTTTCTGTTTCAACATTATAGGTAAATTGTTTGTGTATATGATTTGGATGAAAAAAGTTGAATGAAGTTGCAGTAGCTAGTAAAATCTGTGCGCATGCTGGTTAGTATATTAATAAAACGTTGGTAATTTTTTGTATAATATGGTAAGTCCAGTGTAGTGTTTGTAAATGTATGTGTCATCAAATAATATGTCCCCGAGTTGTGAGTTAATAGTTTTTAATGGTTGTTATGAAGTGTGCATCTGCTGGTTATAATAATTGATAAGTGGTTGGTAATTTTTTCTTCATGTTTGTAATTTGTGTTTATTGTTTCAAAATAAAATGTTTCTTTTGTAGTGATACCTTTGTATTGATTTAATATTTTGCCATGGTTATATAGTGTGGTGGCATATCTAAATACACCCCTAGTGATCCTATTGGCCGCCGATGAAAGTACCAGATCTACAAATATAAAATCCACATTAATGAATACAACTAATCAACAACATAGCATTAATTAATCTATGATATGTTAACATACAACATACCATTAAGAAGAAGGTGCATCTTCCTAGGGCGTGTCTTGAATACCTATTCTTTTTATAGGTTTTTATCTCTCTCACCAACCACTCGAGTATGTACTTGCTCCAATTGTACATTGATGTGTTATTAATGCCCACTACTGCAGGGAGCAGTTTAGGACTAGGAGCGTTTGTCGTGGTTGGACAGAAAAAGACAGAAAGTATGTACAGCATGAACGCCCTTCTAAACAAATCATCCACCGCTCCACTGCAAATAATTTTTTCAAGGTCTTTCTTGCTGAGATGCGCCATGTCTTCAACCTCTATCTTTTCTTCTGGGTTCATAACCCTATGGACCTCCAACCCTATCGCCATAAAAAAAACATGTACTATATATTAAATGATTTCATTTCATTAAGTCTCAGGAAAACATTACAACAATCACATTTGCTATTAATCTAAATTCTCATATCATTACTCGGTATACCGAATACATCTCCAACATCCGCCTCCCCAACCGGGATCCTTATCCCCTTTACGTACGACATATACTGGTTGACATCAAAACAGTCGACCAGCTCCTTACACAAGACCCGATCCAACTGGGTGCAGCGGTGAAGAAATAACGAGCCAAAGCCCATGTCTACGACGAGCTGTTTTTGTTCCTCAGTCAACTTGTCCCAAATTGCTTTAAGTTGAGTGGGGGAACACCTAGTGCTAAATGCTGCCTGCAAAGTTATATGATTTCACATCTTATGAACTACAGTTGAGTTACATATGATTCGATTATAAAATACGTCGAGTGTCATATGATTCTATGCCTCATATACTACACTCATATACACAAATTGCAATATTATACGTTATACTTACAGGTTTGTATGTACAACTCTTGTAACATCCTAATAATTACCTCTTTATGCTTAAGTCATATCGAGTTAATTACCGAAAATTATCATCTTGTTTCAGAGTTTAAGTTTAAAATAAAAATACGTGGAAAATAGGGCCAGTAAATTTTACAAGAGAACACATTTCAAAATTCTTAGCTTGTACGTGACAAGGTATAATCTGATACACCAAACTATGAACCTGAGGATTACATACAACTAGAATACCATAATACACAGAAGTGGCTCATTACATACATATAATTCTACAAATACAAAGTAAAACACATATAGGCGTAAAACCAAAATATATATATTACAATATTACTTCGTTAGAATTTCTAAGAGAACTATAAGCTTGTACAGTCACTTACAATTCCCTTATAAATTCTTCCGAGTATCCTTGATAACGCGGTTTTTACCAATATTTTATGCCCTTAATTTGGATGATTGTATGCAATTCTTTGCTCTATTTTGGCCTTTTATTGTATTTAATTCAACTTGGGATTAATCTGAGCTTGATAGAAATAAAGGCTAAAATAACAAGTTTTATGATGTTTTACAATTCAAGGATGACCTTTGCACTTGATCTTGGATATTTCGTATTTTTAGTACAGGTCACAGGTATTATTGGAGCTATAGACATCAGGAACTGAGCAAGAGGCGGAGCAGTGGGTTTCAGAACAGGCATCGAGCGCTCCAGCGCCCGTAGCGCGCCCCAGCGCGCGTGGCTCACTTAAACTCGTCACGTGCACAGCGCTGGCGCTCCAGCGAGCTATACGCGCCCCAGCGCCGCGCCGCAACTCTATCACAGCAGAAACCCTATCTGCACAAGTTGCGGGCCCAAATTGACTAGGGTTTGGAGGCTGCTCATCTTATTTAAAGGGAGCTAATGCATCAGAAACAACACCACTCAACACCTCCACTTTTACATTTTTTCTTTTCCTAGTTAGAGTTATTTTTGCTTACCATTAGGATTTCCATTTTTCCTAGTTTAACTCTAGCTCCGTCTTTTACATTTCAAACGTTATTCGTCCATCCCTTTTGGGTTTTGTAAGTACTCTTTTATCATTAATTCAGTTATTCGTTCTTCAATTCTTTCCAACTTGCATTTAATTTCTTACTTTGTTCTTTATTGCTTTCTTTATTCCAATTTATTTCTTGCTTTTTAATTTCTTGCCATGAGTAACTAAGTTTCTTGATGGTTTATGAGGGTGTGAACATCATTGGGGTAATTGAGGCTTTGTTCTTAATCTTGCATAAGTTTTCATTATCAACCCTTGGCATATAATTTGAGATCTTAAATTGTGTGTTTAATCCTTTGTCTTGGCTTACTCGATTGAGTTGGCTAATTCATTGGCATATGTTTATGTGTTAGTTGATTAATTGATGCATGGCATATTAGGATTTGGTAATGAGTAATTAATTGGCTGATTAGTCTCTTTAATTAGATTAATGTGATTGGCTTTAATAATTATTGAAAGTGGAACTAAAGGTGAGATCTCACTAATTAATCCCATTCTAGGCAATTAATCATTAGAATCACAACAAAGGGGTTAGATCTAACTCCGGCGTAATTAATCAACTCATGCATTCTTTTGTAGTCAATGATAACACCCTAATGAATGTTCTACCCCCATAAACCGTTGTTTTTATTATTCTTATTTTATCCCAATTTAATTCCTTTGCATACAAAAACCCTCCAATTGTGACTAACCGTCATACAACTAGTCTTGTGCATTACTCTCTTAGTCATTCCTTGTGAGAGACGACCCTGGTTTCCACTAAACTATATTAGGGGAACTTCGTTTAAAAATAATTAAATTTATGGTTGACACGACGCAGTCATCAATCCTGTAGTACCTAACATAACAACTCATAATATGAAAAAGTAGCAAAAACTGTAGTGTCCTAATCCTTTCCAATATCCGCGCCTCAGTCCTCCTTGCTACTCCAGATCCGATCACCTAGCGGCTTACCTGTATCTCGAGCTGAATCTAAAACAAAGGTGGTGGAATTGGGGTGAGCTCCACGGACTCAATAGGGGGATCACTCCGGTTTATTATAAAATAAGTGAGACATGCATGATTCATATTAATGATATTTTCATAAACATAATGTAATTCCGGAGTGTCTTACATATATGCGTCTTGACATTTATATGAATGCTATGTAACAATAAAGAATCAAGATTGTGCTGACCTTGGTTACTGAAAATATGTTCATTAGCGTGCAACGGTTGCATAGCCAACACTATGCATACGGTCACAAGTTTAAATATAACTATTCATACAACAGTTGCACAACCCACATCATGCATACGGTTATATGTGTCATGTGTTATAACTTTCTCAAATCAATGGCACTACCCTCTCTCTTTCTACCTCCGCATACACTTGGCCCCTAGGCTATGAGCTCATACCTATCTAGTTTTCTACTAGATCTCTGTGGGGAAGAGGGTTTTTGTTCACTTCCCCTCACAAATCGGTATTGGGGACCGAGGGTGCCAACCTCCCTTGCCAATCCCGTTTGTAGAGGAAGCTACTCATAAATCTCATTTTCTGATTCACATGACCTTTCACAACTTCTTTAAAATATCAGCATGCATAATATACATCATATGCTCATCATATCACATATGTCATAATCATCATCATATACATGTAATCATAAAAACATAGATGTCCTCATATATCATTCTTTCATCAAATTCTTCATTTCCAATAATCAATATTCATTTCTGATGTATATATATATATATATATATATATATGTTCATCATGGTGTTCCATTTAAAATCATATAAAAGGTTAAAATCATTAAAATACCAAAAATATCATAAAGTACAATTCTGCAGAAAGTTCTGTGATCTGGTCGCTAGCGCGTCCTCTATGGCCGCTAGCGCCTGTAACATGGCCGCTAGCGCGTGTGCACGCGCTGGCGGCTATGATGTGGCCGCTAGCGCGCATCTCGATCTTGCACTCATATCAGTATCAGAACAGCAATTATTTTTATGCAAATAATGACATCTAATCGAACCTGATGCATGAAAACACATTAATACATAACTTAACATAAATCTAAACCCCTACCTCTTGTAGTTTTGCCCTCTAATGCCAAAGACCACCTTTATCTTCCTTGAGCTACTTGCTTAGCAATCTATCTAACTTTTGATGATGATTGAGATGATCCTAGAGCTCTGATGAATTATATTCGGTTAGAATGGAAGGAAATGATGAGAGGAATCTGATTATGGAGTTTGTTCTTTGATTTGATGAGTTTTGGTGATGTAGAGGTGAAGTTTGAGTGTTTGTAAGCTTAGGGAGTTTTGAAAGAGCTTGAAGGTGTTCTTGGAGGATGGAGGTGATGAAATATGATGTTTTAGGGTCCCTTCAGGAGTTATAAGGTAGTTCTGGACGGAGGGACCTATGAGCAATATATAAAAGATGAAGGGTTGGGTCTAAAATGCAAAATGACAGAAATTATGTTCGGTCACGATGCTGGTCGCTAGCGCGTGTATCACAGTCGCTAGCGACCACTTCCACAGCACTACCCGCTAGCGCGTTATCACTAGCCGCTAGCGACGGACTCTACCGCCTTACTCGCTAGCGAAGGGCAACTGGCCGCTAGCGAGCATCTACTGATACACGACAGCAGCAACGGTTTTCATGCTCTAAAACTCCAAAATACACCTAACATCCTCTAAACCATTCCCACACCCTAATCAGCATTTTTACACCTATATAAACCTGTACATAACCATAAATACCTAAAATCTCTCATGATTGCTTCTTAAATCCTCTTCCTAGACTCTTAGTCTATTATATCATACTTTAACTCATATGCAATGCATCTATCATCATCTCATACACTTAAAACACAAAATGCACATAACATATATCAAACAATGCATACACATCAAAATGCATTCCCATGACTTACATATTCCAATTATGCCTTCATCAAGGTGATTATGATCAAATCCCTTTAATTAAGGTATAATTAGAATTTGGTGTCTTACAACTCTTGTCATTCATTTTTAATTTGGCGGCACTTTCACCTTCTGAGGTAGCACTCGTCGGCGAAGTCGTTCCCTCCATAGTGTCATCTACAGTGTACTCTTTGTCATCATCCACCTTACGTTTACATCTCCTTGCTTTTGTGGTCTTTAACTTCTCCTGAAAATAATCAATGCATAAGTTAATGAACTGATTAATCTTAACATCTTCTCATGCATATGATTCAATTATATACTATAGTCATATACACAAATTATAGTCATATACACAAATTGCAATATTATACAATATACTTACAGGTCTACGTGGACGACCCTTGTCCTTCTTTTTTAATTTGTCGTCAATTTGTCCTACGGATGTAGACGTCGACGACGACGCCGTTCCCTCCACAATCTCATTTTCAATGTACTCATTGTTGATACCCAAATTTGTTCGTGATTATTATCATTATTATTATTATTATTATTTCATGAACATCATATTTTTATTGTCAAAAAGAATTTTGAATTGGGTTTAGACCCAATCTCAATTTTGGGCCTCTCTTTCTTTTTTATTAACTTCAACCAAAAAATGAACTTTGGCCAAAACAAAAATTGAACAATAACAAAAATTGCTGTAACCCTTTTGTTTTTCATTTCGGCCCATTTAGCCATTGTCCATCTCATCACCTCAAAAAAAAAAAATACAAATACAGTCCATTTTTTTTTTTCTTTCAATAAAAATACATAGATGCTCTTCAGCAGTTC
Organism: Aeschynomene evenia; assembly: GCA_013621005.1. Lineage (NCBI taxonomy): Eukaryota > Viridiplantae > Streptophyta > Magnoliopsida > Fabales > Fabaceae > Aeschynomene > Aeschynomene evenia. The sequence continues at coordinate 13,539,304 of CM024263.1, read as the reverse complement.
AGCTCCACTGCCTCGTCCATGCTACTGCTGCTACCATTACTCCTTGCCTCCCATGCCCAACCATTTTGTCCCCCATTGCTCCATTTTCTTTCAATTCCAAGACCTGGTGGGAATAAATCAGGGCACAAGTTAAAGGATGATCAGGGAATATTGTGGGGAGAATTCATTAAAAATGTATGAAGGTGACCTTTGTGTATCTGAAAGGAATATGATGTGAGCCTATAAATTGGGCAATGAATACAGGGAAAAAAAAAAAAAAGAGATGAGAGGAAAACTTTGAAACATTTGAGAGAATCTAGCATTTGATGAAATAGAAGCATTGTTTCTCATCCATAGTCATTCATAAGTATTCAAGAGATCACAACAGAGTTCAATCATCAGCAATTGGCTAAGGAATCAGGTAAGGGAAACTCATACTCATTCTGGATGGATTTCATGAACTGTTAAAATGCATGTTGAAAATTTTTGTTCTCTTGATTTTAGTATATTTTCATGAACATGTTATGTTTAATTTACCAGCATGAATAACGCAACCTATGTCCATCTAACCCAAACACAAATTCTCATAAAAGTCATTAGGAATATCAGCCTTATCTGCCATCACCATGCATACACAGCAAATTTCATTCACGGGACCAAACACAAACCACATTCCAAATTCCAGAATTTCACCTAGCCATTCCAACCAAAAATATTTATTTCTCACAGCACAAGCACACACAAACATCATGGCAGAATCATAGGGTCCAGTTCAGAAATCCTTCACAATTCCAAATGCAAAAAGACAAATCCATAGCATTCCCAATTTAATCCCATTCATCTAAATGTAAAAGGAAAACACAAAACAGGCAGTAACATGACACAAAAGAACAGAACAAGAAAAATGAACCATCATCATCATAATCAATCATTTTCAGAATCATTTAGTTAACCAATAAATAATAAAAAAAAAAGATTAAAAAGGGAAAACAGTGAACTCACCGCCGGCAGCACCATCGGCGGTGACGATGGTGGGAGCTATGGACAGGAACTAGCAGCCACCACTCTTTTCTCCCGCCGCGGCCGAGCAGCAGCTTCGACGGTGGTGAGCGGCAGCAACGGCGGCGCATGATCCGCCATCCGCAGCAACGTCAGACCCGGATTCCCGGCACCAATCCTCCTCCTCCCCCATGGAGCTTCCCGGCGCCTCGTCCCTCGACCTCCGATCATGGTCTTTCACAACGGAACCAACGCGCCTCCACCAACAATCGCAGTTCCAGATCCAGGCGCCGCGATGCTCGACAACCACCGTAACAGCAGCAGAAAACCGCGGTAGCAGCCACAGTCACGCCCTTTCCTCGACTGGGTAGCAGCGGCGGTGGTCGACGCCGCTCCTTCTCCCCCGTGCGATCTCTCTTCCCTCTCCCCCTCCTCGGTCGCGCCGCAGCATTTCAGCAGTAGCGGCCTCCTTCCTCGGACCAGTAGCGGCAGCCATGGAGGACAGACGGCCGCGTCACGCGGCGGCGGTGGAGTTGCAGCCCCCTCTCTCTCTCTCACTCCATCTCTCTCTCACCTTAATCTCAGACACAGAAAACCCTACACCTAGTTGATGTAATGTATGAATCATATGTGTGTGTGGGCTTTGCGTATTCTGGGCCTAAGTTTATTTATTCTGGACTTTGTTGTTCTCTTTCTTTTGGTGGACTCAAAGCCACATTTGGTCTTTATTTTAAAATGTATTTTGATGATAAAAAAAAAATAAAACAAAAATAAAATGTTTAGAATAAATAATAAAATGACGAAAATAACAAATTATAATTGTAGCAAGAACTATGTGGCTTTGAATTTCTCATTATACCGGAGAATACGTAGGAGCAGGTAATACCTGTCGAGCCGACTCACTTTTTATTTCTTTTTTCTCGTTCTTCCTCGAAAAAAAAAAATTAGTAGAAGAGATCATTATGCGATTAATTGTAATCAAATAATATTTATGACCTTTCTCGAAAGATTTAAGTTCAGTAAAGGAGGTCATTATCGATAAATATACAGTAAACATCCCATGGTAACTTTTCTTGAAAGTTTAAAATTAGTAGAGAAAATTACCATCGATAATATTAATATAAAAATACGTATAAATAGCAAATAACATATATTTTCCTTGAAATTTTAGATTAGTAGAGGATATTACTGTAATGTTATCTCTCGAAAATCCTAAATTAGTAAAGGAAATTATAAAAAAAAAAGTAATATTTCTTGAAAATTTAGTATTAGTAAGGGAAACTATCTTAATAGTTTTCCTAAACAATCTTGAATTAGTAAAGAAAATTATGGTGTCCCTCAAAAGTTTATAATTAGTAAAGGGAATCATTTATAAAATAAAATATATCCGACCTTTATCCTCGAAAAGTCAGAATTAGTAAGGGAAACTATTGTAATAAGTGCTCCCCGAAAATTTAGAATTAGTAAAGAAAATAATTATGTAAATAAATAAAATAAATGAGCACATATAAGGTCAATAAACATCGAATTTGAAAATAACACAAGGTTAACGGGTAACCGTTCATAGAGCGGACGTTGTAGGGTGCTAATACCTTCCCTACTCGTAATCAACCCCCGAACCTAATCTCTGTTTGTACAGACCATCTCTCTCGGTGTCCAATCAGCCATTTCATTAACAAAAAGTGAAAAAATGATTGGTGGCGACTTTAAATCTCTTGAAAAGGTCTTTCTCTTTCCTTCCCGGACGGGGACGCCGCAACAGCTTGGTGACTCCACTGGGGATACTTGAGGGTTAAGCCAATGTTAACTTGTGTTATTTTCTTACTTGAGTTTTATTGATCTTATGTGTGTGGTAAGGATAGACTTGTGTTTATATAATTGTTCATTTTGCACACACATTGCATGGTTCACAAGCTCTCCACCTGAGCTAATACCTTTTAGGTTAGATAGAGAAGCTAGTAGTGTTGCTATGAGAAACGTTGGTTTCCGTATAGGCACATGAAGACTTCTCGCTTGAATTAATCCTTTTATGCTCCTAATCTCAAAGGTAGGGATCGATATCTCTACTAATGGGGAGGTGGAGACATAGAGAGATAATTCGGGGACCTTTCTAGGATGTCTAGCACTAACCCTCACAACATTGCGCAAACTTAGAGCCATCCTTTAAGGAACAAAATCCATTTTATTTATCTATCTTTCTTTACTTATAAACATATTTACAATCTCTTTTTGGTTTGCATCACATTTGCATCTATGGTCCAATTTTTGTAGAAGCAGATATTATCAATAATTTGGAATGGATAAAAAGGAATGTCCTGTAATTGGTGGAATCGACGTGGAAGAAAGAAGACTTGTGGTGGAGTTATCAGAAGATGTGCAAAAAGATAAGGGAGATTGTTTGCCTCAAGGAGTCATCTTACAACTACCGCCGATGAAGAAGTGTGATTTCGAGCAGAGTGATTTGAAGTTCTTAAGAGACATCTGGAATAGAATGAAGAGACAGGATGACTTTATAAAGAGATATGGAGATATCGCTTGTTTGCCTTTTATTCCTTCAGACACAGCAATGTTGGCAGCCATGTTGAAATTTTGGGACCCTTCTTACCGTTGCTTTACCTTCCAACAATTTGACTTGGTTCCGACAATTGAAGAGTACTCGAGACTACTAAACTTGGAAAAGATTCCAAAGGACAAGGTGTACCACAACAAACCACAGAAGACACCAAAGAGAACCCTCTCCAAGCTAATTGGCATGCATGCTAATCAGCTAGAAAAGCACATGAGAATGCATGGTCAATGCCTTGACGCTAATTTCTTGATGAACCAGGCCGAAAAGCACATTGATAAAGGCAAGGGTATGACTATGTTAGCCCTCGCCATCTATGGACTTGTTTTATTCCCAAGGGTCAAATGGCACATAGATGGGCAAGTAATCAAGTTGTTTGAGCAAATAGAATATGGTGTGCACCCAGCTCCAACAGTTTTAGCAGAAACTATTCGATCCCTCAATCATTGTCGGAATCGAGGGGAAGGAAGGTTTAAGGGATGCTCGCAATTACTCACGATATGGATGTTGAGCCATTTGACAAATTTGGACTCTTTCGGTTATCCCAAGATTATGTGTGACCTATATACAGGGTTCAAAGATATCCTTCTTCAATTTTGTTCAGCAAACATGAAGGAGGTCACATGGAGAGCGAAATGGTTCCCCCTCACACACACCATTTATCGGTGTGGAAGCAAGCCTTGGGTACCACTCAATTGGCCTTGGGGGGTAGTCAGTCACGCCCCTACCATGGTAAGACGTCAAGTAGGTTCGTTACAATTCATTCCAATGACTCACGGTCTATCGAACTTGAATTTTTCTTATGAAGACGATGGAGCGCAAGATAAACTCAAGGAAGCAATCTCTGACTGGAATGACATAAGGCGCATGAAGTCTGGCGTACCGACAGTCGACACCACTCCAGGATATCCAATGTGGCAATCTACTAGAGGAAAAGGTTTCACAGCTCCAGCAGTTCATGGCCCAAGTCTTCCAGCTTCTCAATCCGAGAGACTTGTTGATCACAAGACAGAAGCAGAGGGAAAATACGAGATGACATTCAAAGAATTTCATGAGAAGGAAAAGACTCTCCTTGCAGAAAACAAGAAAATGAAGGAAGAAGAAAAGTATGCGGCAAATCGTCTCAACCACGCCATGGAAGTGATACAAAGACAAAAGTGCAACATAAAGAGCAGGGATCTAGAAATAGAGAAATTAAAGAGTATGATACCTGAAAAGGACCGCATGCTCGACACATATAAAACCAAGATGGAGCACCTCCAAATCAGGTTAGAAAAGAAAGAGCAAGAAGTGGGCGAGCATAAGGAGATAATAGCCTATTATGAGGACGAGAATGGAAGTTTACGGGAAGACCTACACGATTGTAGCATGGCCAATGACCAGTGGTCCACAATGTATAGCCAAATGGAATAGGGAGCTAATGCTTTAGTCAAAGATATTCGGAAAGTAACCGAACAAGCAAGGAAAAGGGCAAGACAAAGCCAGGAGTTAGAATCAGAGGTACCACCTGGAAAAGTACAGAAATTTCTCTCAGAAATATTTGAAGACTTCCACCAACTCGGGAAATTTCACTAGCGATACCTTTGATTTTAGGAGATCAATTCTGTTATGTACTTTCAGTTGATTTGTATGTATTGATCTCTTAATTTAAAAAGAATTTGCTATGTATCACCTTTTTCTTCATAATGAAATTATTGATAATCTACTTGCAAAATTTGGACCATATCCATTGCATGCATTTCATTCATCTTTTTTTCTTTCTTTATTTTGTTTTAACATTGAACGTAAAAACAATTTTTTTTTCTTCCTCTTTAAAAGAAAAAAAAACTATCGTCACGCCATCCCTATAGGACTCGTTCGCAATCAAGGAGAATGGATGATTTAGAGCAATCACAGGAAGAAATGAAAGAAGAAATAATCCAGTTGAAGGAACAGATGGCAAAGATCCTCGAAATGTTACAGTCATTGAAGAACGCAAGTGGGACCTCGTCAACTTTGAATGGAGAAGGAGTCAACGCACCTCATTTCCCTACCGGTTTCGTACCACAAGGCATTTTGATGTCCTTGCCTGAACCCCAAAATGGTCCCACACAACCCACGATCAGTGTGGGGGTATCAATGCCACCCTACGGTCTCCCTCCGGGATATACGCCTCCTGTGGCTACTAGTTCGCCAAATACTACGACACCAGATGTGGGAACACAAAATCTTGTCCACCCTGAGGTATTGGCTTCACATTTGCCTGTCACAATTATGACATCGAATGACCAACCCCAAAAGGCGTCTCTCCATGTTAACAACAGCCCTTTGAACCTACACAATAAAGTTCCTCTTGATGATGCTGGCACTTCACGCTCAAAAGAGAAATTTGATATTCTGGAGGAGAGGTTGAGGGCCATTGAAGGGGCAAACAATTATGGCTTTATGGATGCCTCTGAACTATGTTTGGTACCTGACGTAGTAATTCCCCCAAAATTCAAAGTTCCTGAATTTGATAAGTACAAAGGAATTACATGTCCAAGGAATCATCTGACCATGTATTGTAGAAAGATGGCCTTCTGCGCTCATGACGATAAGCTGCTAGTTCACTTCTTCCAGGATAGCTTGACAGGGGCTGCTTTGAATTGGTATATGCATCTGGAACAAAGTCGTATTCGGTGTTGGAAAGATTTGGCAGATGCGTTCATCAAACACTACAAATACAATATCGATACGGCTCCAGATCGATTACAGCTACAGAACATGATACAGAAAAATGATGAAACTTTCAAGGAATATGCTCAACGATGGAGAGAAGTGGCAGCGGAAGTAGAGCCTCCTTTGTCGGAAAAGGAAATGATTAGCATGTTCATCAATACTCTGCATTATCCATTCTATGATCGGATGATCAGGAGTGTATCAACAAACTTTGCTGACATTGTCATTATTGGGGAAAGAATCGAAAATGGACTGAGGAATGGCAGGTTTGGTGAAAACTCTGCTGTAAACAACAATTCAAAGGAACCCCAAGCGTTGAGAAAGAAAGAAGGAGAGACTCACGCGGTCATCACTGAGCAAAAACAAGAGAGAAGGCCTACCTACAATAACCCATCCCATTTGTTCCCTCAAATAACTCCCACTGTTCAAACACAACCCCGACCGGCAGCACCCTATCAGGCCCAGTCATTTAGGCATCCACAAAACACTCCTTTCATACCACCTCAGCCCATCCAACCATGGAACCAACACCCAAACATGAGTCCGAAGAGGCCAGTGGGAAACTTTGAGAGAAAACCAGAAAATTTCGACCCAATTCCTATGAGTTACTCCGAGTTGCTTCCTCAGTTGATTCAGAATTCCCTGGTTGTACCTTGTCCAATGAAATCTCTAGAGCCACCCTACCCAAGGGGATATGACCCAAATGCAAGATGTGACTATCATGCAGGAGCCATTGGGCACTCTATAGATAACTGCAAAGCGTTGAAGTACAAAGTACAAGGTCTGATAAATGCTAAATGGTTAGATTTCAAAGAAGGTACACCCAATGTTAATCAAAACCCTTTGCCTAATCATCAGAATTCAGGGGTGAACAGCATTGAAGAATCTTCGGAAGAATGGAGAATGATAAGGGCAAATGACATAAGGACTCCAATGAAGTTCATTTTGGAAACACTTTGTAAGTTTGGGTTGATCCAAGTCTCGTCTCACCACGAAGAGGACAAAGATGTCACATGTGTACTCCATGGAAATGTAGGACATTCAATTGAAGAATGTAAAGGATTCAGACAATTCTTGCAAAAAATTATTGACATGAAGTTGATAGAAGTAGGGTCTTACACCAGTAAAGAAGTAAATATGGTGGACGAAGCAAATCGCTCAGGAAGTGATGAGCAAAGGGAGACAAGCATTCAAAATGTTGTTATGACACCTAAACCTCTGGTAATTCATTATGCCAAAAGAACTCCCATGGATGATGATAGGATCCCACGACCTCTCACCATTCACCTGCCACAACCATTCCCCTACAAAGACACTAAGGCTGTACCCTGGAATTATGGTGTGAAAATTCTCAATGATGTCTCCTCAAACAACATCACGGGAGTTGGTGGAATGACCCGGAGTGGACGAATATACACCCCAGAGATAATACAAGAGGCAGTCAAAGGAAAGACCAAAATAGGGGAAGAAGAAGATTTCGGGAGATACAAAAAGGAAGTGACAAATGAAGAAGCACAAGAATTTTTGAAATTCATCAAGCAAAGTGAATACAAGATAGTGGACCAACTGACTCACACCCCAGCCAAGATATCTTTGTTATCCCTACTATTGAACTCTGAGTCACACAGGAAAGCATTAATGAAAGTTTTGAATCAAGCATATGTCCCAAATGATATTACTGTCAACATGATTGAAATGGTCGTCAACAACATAGTAGCCGACAATTTCATAAAATTCACAGACAATGAGATTCCACCGGAAGGGAGGGGGCATACTAAAGCGTTGCATGTGTCGGTAAAATGTCAAAATCACATCATGGCGCGAGTGTTGATAGACGATGGCTCATCGCTCAATGTGATGCCTAAGTCCACTCTGACCAAATTGTCTTTGGATGAATCGTATATGAAGCCAAGCACCATGATAGTGAAAGTCTTTGACGGCACCAGGAGGAGTGTCATGGGGGAGATTGAGATAATGTTACAAATCGGTCCACAGACATTCAATGTACCCTTTCAAGTGATGGATATCTTAACTTCTTACAGCTGTCTTTTGGGACGACCTTGGATTCACTCAAGCGGAGCGGTGCCCTCTTCTTTGCACCAAAAAGTGAAATTCATAATTGGTGACAAATTGATAATGGTCTCGGGAGAAGAAGATTGGCTAGTGAGCAATCCCTCAGATACTCCTTATATTGAGGCCGCTGAAGAAGCTTTTGAGACGGCTTTCCAAACTTTTGAAGTTGCTAATACCGCTTTTGTGCGGGAAGGAGGACATACTCTTGAACCCCAACTTTCAGCCGCGTCTTTGATGATGGCCAAGTTGATGATCAAAGATGGATATCAGCCTGGAAGAGGTATAGGAAAGATGTATCAAGGAATATTTGAGCCTTTCTATCCCCTTGAAGTCGTAAATCGATATGGGTTAGGATACACACCAACCAAATCTGACAAGAGGAGGATCATGATGGAAAAGAAAGAGAAAAGGTTGGCTCGACTACAAAATCGAGAACCTAAAGTTGAAAAGGTCCCAATTTGCGATATACATAAAAGCTTCCGAAGCGCGGGTTGGATGACACCCGACACCGTGGCTGTCGTTGAGGAGGATTCAATTAACCGCGAAAGTTGGGTTCGTGCCGTGCATTCAGACTCGGAGCTTAACAACTGGAAAAGTGTTGACCTCTTTGTTACAACTCAGGATTCCACAATGTAATAATGTGTACTTGTCCTTTACGCTCTGCCCAAGGCTTTAGGACGATGCTTTGTCATATGGACTTGTGTGTTTTATTTCAAAATTTCAATAAATGCATTTGAAAGTTTCTTTGTTGCATACTTCCCTTTCTTTATATAGTTACCACATGCATATTTTTCCTTCGTTATTGTCGTGCCCTTTATTTCTTATCACCAATACCAATAAATGCAGATCCGAAATTGAGCATATTGAAAATAACAATGCTAGAATCTTGTATGATTTCGATCAACCGATTGATCATGTTGATGAGAACCGTGAAGAAGAGTGTGAGCTATCCCCAGAATTGAAAAGGTTGATAGAGCAGGAAACCAAAGAAATACAACCTCATGATGAGCAAATCGAAGTGATTAATTTGGGAAAAGATGAAAGTAGAAAGGAAATTAAAATAGGCACCTCCATGAGCGAAGAAGTGCGTAAGGAATTGGTCAAGTTGCTAACTGATTATCGTGACGTGTTTGCATGGTCGTATCAAGATATGCCAGGATTGGACGTTAGTATTGTTGAGAACAAATTGCCTTTGAGACCTGAATGTAATCCGGTCAAGCAAAAGTTAAGAAGAATGAGGCCAGATATGTCACTAAAAGTCAGAGAGGAAGTCAAAAAGCAATTGGATGCCGGGTTTTTAGCTGTTGCAAAGTATCCAGAGTGGGTCGCTAATATAGTCCCAGTTCCTAAAAAAGATGGGAAAGTGCGCATGTGTGTAGATTATCGGGATCTGAATAAGGCTAGTCCTAAGGACGATTTCCCCTTGCCACACATTGACATGCTAGTGGATAATACTGCTCAACATTTGTTTTTCTCATTCATGGATGGTTTCTCTGGATACAACCAAATCAAAATGGCACAAGATGACATGGAAAAGACCACATTCATTACTCCATGGGGTACATTTTGCTACAAAGTGATGCCCTTTGGATTGAAAAACGCAGGGGCAACTTATCAGAGAGCAATGGTGACTTTATTCCATGACATGATGCATAAAGAGGTAGAAGTTTATGTAGATGACATGATTGCAAAGTCCAAAACAGAAGAAGGTCATATCAGCGATCTAAGAAAGTTGTTTGAAAGACTAAGAAAGTTTAAGCTCCGCTTGAATCCTGCCAAATGCACTTTTGGTGTGAAATCAGGCAAATTATTAGGCTTCATAGTCAGCCAAAGAGGGATTGAAGTGGATCTAGAAAAAGTTCGTGCAATCCTCGAAATGCCGGATCCCCAAGAAGTTCGTGGATTCTTAGGAAGGTTGAATTATATCGCTCGATTTATATCCCAGTTGACTACTACATGTGAACCCATATTCAAATTGTTGCGCAAAAATCAGCCAACGACTTGAAATGAGGATTGTCAGACTACGTTTGAAAAGATCAAGCGATATTTACAAAACCCGCCCGTGCTGGTCCCACCAGTAAAAGGAAGACCTCTTATCATGTACATGACTGTGCTTGGCGAATCCATGGGATGTGTACTCGGACAACAAGATGAATCTAGAAGAAAAGAGCATGCTATTTACTACTTAAGCAAGAAGTTTACTAGTTGTGAATCGAGGTATTCACCACTAGAAAAAACATGTTGTGCATTAGCATGGGCATCTCGGCGATTGCGGCAATACATGTTTTGTCACACCACCTGGTTGGTTTCTAAGATGGATCCTATCAAGTATATCTTTGAGAAACCTGCACTCAGTGGAAGAGTCGCCCGATGGCAAGTCTTATTGTCTGAGTATGATATCGTTTATGTCACTCAAAAGGCCATAAAAGGGAGTGTGCTGGCGGAATTTCTTGCAAACCAGGCCATAGAAGATTATCAGGGGATGAAATATGAATTCCTAGATGAAGATATCATGACTTTGTTTGACCAGTCAGAATCTGAAAAAGAAAGAAAGTGGGCAATGATGTTCGATGGGGCATCCAATGCATTTGGTCATGGAATTGGGGCCATATTGATATCACCTGAAGAGAGCTACATACCTGTTACCGCACGATTGTGTTTCGATTGCACCAACAATGTGGCAGAATATGAAGCATGCATCATGGGAATCCAAGCTGCAATGGAATTTCAAGTCAAAGTGTTGGAGGTGTATGGGGATTCTGCTCTTGTTATCCACCAACTTAAAGGAGAATGGGAGACTAGAGATAGCAAGTTAATTCCTTACCATGCTCACATAGTAAAATTAATGGATATTTTGAAGAAATTTCCTTTCATCATATTCCTCGTGAAAATAATCAGTTGGCTGATGCTTTAGCCACCTTATCATCAATGTTCAGACTAAGCAAAGGTAGGGATTTGCCTCTCATAAAAATGGAAAGCCGAGATCAACCGGCCTATTGCCAAACAATAGAATCAGAACCAGATGGCAAGCCTTGGTACCATGACATCAAGCACTACCTCCAAACCAGAGAATACCCCCAAGATGCAACAAAAAATGACAAAAGAACTCTAAGATGACTAGCCATGGGTTTCTTCTTGAATGGGAAAATTCTATACAAAAGGAATCATGATATGATTCTCCTCAGATGTGTCGATTTGACTGAAGCAAATAAGCTCATTCAAGAAGTACATGAGGGGTCTTTTGGAACCCATGCAAATGGACATGCCATGGCAAGGAAAATTTTGAGAGCAGGATACTACTGGCTGACCATGGAGGCAGACTGTATCAGTTGTGCACGAAAGTGCCATAAATGCCAAACCTATGGTGATCAAATCCATGTTCCGCCTGGGTCACTGAATGCTTTGCTTGCGCCTTGGCCTTTCTCCATGTGGGACATAGATGTCATTGGACCAATTGAACCAAAAGCCTCGAATGGGCATCGCTTTATCCTGGTAGCAATTGACTACTTTACAAAATGGGTAGAAGCCGCATCATTTGCTAATGTGACAAAAAGCGTAGTGGTTCGCTTCGTCAAGAAGGATTTGATTTGTCGTTATGGTCTCCCAAGCAAGATTATTACTGACAATGGGACAAACCTCAACAACAAGATGATGGAAGAAATGTGTGAGAAGTTCAAAATCCAACACCACAACTCCTCCCCGTATCGACCAAAGATGAATGGGCAGTTAAAGTAGCAAACAAAAATATAAAAAAAATTGTACAAAAAATGGTGGTGACATACAAAGACTGGCATGCAATGCTTCCTTTTGCGCTACATGGTTACCGCACTTCAATTCGCACTTCAACAGGCGCTACGCCATTTTCTTTAGTATATAGGATGGAGGCTGTACTCCCAGTGGAAGTAGAGATCCCTTCTCTAAGAGTGTTAGCAGAGGTAGAATTGGAGGAAGCATAATGGATTCAGACTCACTTGGACCAATTAAACCTCATTGATGAAAAAAGATTGTCTGTGTTATGCCATGGGCAGCTCTATCAAAAAAGGATGGTAAAAGCTCACGAGAAAAAGGTTCGTCTAAGACAATTTCAAAAGGAGACTTGGTCCTGAAAAAGATTTTGCCCATTCAAAGGGACCACCGAGGCAAGTGGACACCAAATTATGAGGGACCATACGTCGTAAAAAGAGCCTTCTCTGGAGGGGCTTTGATCCTAACAAAAATGGATGGTGAAGATTTGCCTCATCCAATAAACTCAGATGCGGTGAAGAAATATTATACCTAAAAGAAATGTTGTCAAAAAAAATAATAATAAAAAAAAAATGGAGAAGAAGGCTCGCTAGGCAGAAAACCTGAAAAGGCTGCTTAGGCAAAAGTTAGAGCATCATCAAGGCACACCGCGCCAAGCTGGGGGCAAATTATAAACAGAATCTCGTCACGTGGTTGTGATTATTCAAGACTAGCATTGTTTATTTTGAGAAGCTCATGGAAGATCGTCTTACCCTATTCGTATTATCCATAAGTCTTTCACCCAGAAATCCTTGAGTTTTATATTCTCTATTCATTTCGTTTTGTACTGTTCACCCTACTTACCACTTGCCATAATCTTTATCTTTCCTTTTCTCAGCTTGCATTTTACTTATGGAAAATCACAAAGATCTTTCACTATGCATGATGCCCAAAAAATAAATAAATAAATAAAAAATGAAAAGCTCGCTAGACAGAAAACCCACCAAAGTTGTTTAGGCAAAAATTAGAGCATTGTGCCACAAAAATGACAAAAGCTCGTCGCATTAAACCAGGGGCAGATCCTATTAAAAAAAAAACTCATTTTGAATCGGACAGTCATATATTCACACAACAAGGCAGTAACAAAGAGTCACCAGGGTCTCGAAAAGTATCAAATGAACAGTGAAGGAAGAAATGAGTATGACAAAAAAGGTTCACGAAGAGAAGTGCAGGCCAAGAAGTTTATTCTGCATCATCTCTGATTGCGATACGATCCTTCAAAAGGGATTTCCAGTTTTTTTTTTAATAATAATAAATAAATTAGTCATGCATTGCAAAGGCAGTCATCTCATTCTATCATAAAATCAATCTCGTAATTTTCAAACCTTTGAGTCATTGCGCTCATTATCTTGGCATAGCATCCAAACATTTCATTCAATGAAAAAAAAAATTTGTTTATTGTGACGATCAATCTCACCTCATTTTCAAATTATTGAGTCATTGTACTCATCTTCTTTTCAAAACATTCAAGCATGTTCATTACACTATAAAGTGTCAAATTTCACTCATTGTGAGGACCAACTTTTTTCAAACTTCGAGTCATTGTACTCCTCATCACCTCATTGTAATATGGGACATCCGAACCAGCCGAAACCCATCACCACTTTGTAATGCGAGGCGTCCGACCTGACCGGAACTCGCAATTTATGGGTCATTCGATCAAATCGAAACCCATCATCAAAGTTACAAATATGGGGCATCCGAACCAGTCGGAACCCATCACCTCATTGTAACGCGAGGCATCCGACCTGACCGGAACTCGCAATTTATGGGTCATTCGATCAAATCAAAACTCACCATCAAAATCACAATTGTGGGACATCCGAACCAGCCAGAACCCATCACCTTTTCATAACGCGAGGCGTCCGACCTGACCGGAACTCGCAATTTATGGGTCATTCGATCAAATCGAAACCCATAATCAAAATCACAAATATGGGGCATCCGAACCAACCGGAACCCATCCCATCTTTGTAACGCGAGGCGTCCGACCTAACCGGAACTCGCAATTTATAGGTCATCCGATCAAATCGAAATTCATCATCAAAATCACAATTATGGGACATCCGAACCAGCCGGAACCCATCAATTCTTCATAACGCGAGGCGTCCAACCTGACCGGAACTCGCAATTTATGGGTCATTCGATCAAATCGAAACCCATAATCAAAATCACGAATATGGGGCATCCGAACCAACCGGAACCCATCACCTCTTTGCAACGTAAGACTTCCAAACCAATCGGTACTCGTTGCTCTTTTTCGTGGGTTATTTGATCAAATCGAAACCCATCATCACAAATTAAAATTTTGGAACATCTGGCTATTGGAACATCTGGATCAGCCAGAGCTCGTCATTCTGTGTTGCACAAGAGTCCACACCGACCGCAACATGAAATCTAAGCAGACTTGTATTGCAAGTCAACAAAGTTAGCGCAAACTTGTCATCTTTTTGCAAAACAGGTAGGTATATACCAAACCTTGCTCACTCACAGACAAATTTGAATCAACTACCTTTGCTCAACTTTTTCATTTCATTCAAAATGTGAACAAAGGGAGGCAACTGTTGATACCCAAATTTGTCCGTGATTATTATTATTATTTCATGAACATCATATTTTTATTGTCAAAAAGAATTTTGAATTGGGTTTAGACCCAAACTCAATTTTTGGCCTCTCTTCCTTTTTTATTAACTTCAACCAAAAAATGAACTTTGGCCAAAACAAAAATTGATGAACAATAACAAAAATTGCTGTAACCCTTTTGTTTTTCATTTCGGCCCATTTAGCCATGGTCCATCTCATCACCTCAAAAAAAAAATACAAATACAGTCCATTTTTTTTTCTTTCAATAAAAATACATAGATGCTCTTCAGCAGTTCAGCTCCACTGCCTCGTCCATGCTACTGCTGCTACCATTACTCCTTGCCTCCCATGCCCAACCAGTTTGTCCCCCATTGCTCCATTTTCTTTCAATTCCAAGACCTGCTGGGAATAAATCAGGGCACAAGTTAAAGGATGATCAGGGAATATTGTGGGGAGAAGTCATTAAAAATGTATGAAGGTGACCTTTGTGTATCTGAAAGGAATATGATGTGAGCCTATAAATTGGGCAATGAATACAGGGAAAAAAAAAAAAAGAGATGAGAGGAAAACTTTGAAAAATTTGAGAGAATCTAGCATTTGATGAAATAGAAGCATTGTTTCTCATCCATAGTCATTCATAAGTATTCAAGAGATCACAACAGAGTTCAATCATCAGCAATTGGCTAAGGAATCAGGTAAGGGAAACTCATACTCATTCTGGATGGATTTCATGAACTGTTAAAATGCATGTTGAAAATTTTTGTTCTCTTGATTTTAGTATATTTTCATGAACATGTTATGTTTAATTTACCAGCATGAATAACGCAACCTATGTCCATCTAACCCAAACACAAATTCTCATAAAAGTCATTAGGAATATCAGCCTTATCTGCCATCACCATGCATACACAGCAAATTTCATTCACGGGACCAAACACAAACCACATTCCAAATTCCAGAATTTCACCTAGCCATTCCAACCAAAAATATTTATTTCTCACAGCACAAGCACACACAAACATCATGGCAGAATCATAGGGTCCAGTTCAGAAATCCTTCACAATTCCAAATGCAAAAAGACAAATCCATAGCATTCCCAATTTAATCCCATTCATCTAAATGTAAAAGGAAAACACAAAACAGGCAGTAACATGACACAAAAGAACAGAACAAGAAAAATGAACCATCATCATCATAATCAATCATTTTCAGAATCATTTAGTTAACCAATAAATAATAAAAAAAAAGATTAAAAAGGGAAAACAGTGAACTCACCGCCGGCAGCACCATCGGCGGTGACGATGGTGGGAGCTAGGGACAGGAACTAGCAGCCACCACTCTTTTCTCCCCCCGCGGCCGAGCAGCAGCTTCGACGGTGGTGAGCGGCAGCAACGGCGGCGCATGATCCGCCATCCGCAGCAACGTCAGACCCGGATTCCCGGCACCACTCCTCCTCCTCCCCCATGGAGCTTCCCGGCGCCTCGTCCCTCGACCTCCGATCATGGTCTTTCACAACGGAACCAACGCGCCTCCACCAACAATCGCAGTTCCAGATCCAGGCGCCGCGATGCTCAAAAAGCGGTAGCAGCCACAGTCACGCCCTTTCCTCGCCTGGGTAGCAGCGGCGGTGGTCGACGCCGCTCCTTCTCCCCCGTGCGATCTCTCTTCCCTCTCCCCCTCCTCGGTCGCGCCGCAGCATTTCAGCAGTAGCGGCCTCCTTCCTCGGACCAGTAGCGGCAGCCATGGAGGACAGACGGCCGCATCACGCGGCGGCGGTGGAGTTGCAGCCCCCTCTCTCTCTCTCTCTCTCTCACTGCATCTCTCTCTCACCTTAATCTCAGACACAGAAAACCCTACACCTAGTTGATGTAATGTATGAATCATATGTGTGTGTGGGCTTTGCGCATTCTGGGCCTAAGTTTATTTATTCTGGACTTTGTTGTTCTCTTTCTTTTGGTGGACTCAAAAGCCACATTTAGTCTTTATTTTAAAATGTATTTTGATGATAAAAAAAAATAAAACAAAAATAAAATGTTTAGAATAAATAATAAAATGACGAAAATAACAAATTATAATTGTAGCAAGAACTATGTGGCTTTGAATTTCTCATTATACCGGAGAATACATAGGAGCAGGTAATACCTGTCGAGCCGACTCCCTTTTTATTTCTTTTTTCTCGTTCTTCCGCGAAAAATAAAAATTAGTAGAAGAGATCATTATGCGATTAATTGTAATCAAATAATATTTATGACCTTTCTCGAAAGATTTAAATTCAGTAAAGGAGGTCATTATCGATAAATATACAGTAAACATCCCATGGTAACTTTTTTTGAAAGTTTAAAATTAGTAGAGAAAATTACCATCGATAATATTAATATAAAAATACGTATAAATAGCAAATAACATATATTTTCCTTGAAATTTTAGATTAGTAGAGGATATTACTATAATGTTATCTCTCGAAAATCCTAAATTAGTAAAGGAAATTATCAAAAAAAAAGTAATATTTCTTGAAAATTTAGTATTAGTAAGGGAAACTATCTTAATAGTTTTCCTAAACAATCTTGAATTAGTAAAGAAAATTATGGTGTCCCTCGAAAGTTTATAATTAGTAACGGGAATCATTTATAAAATAAAATATATCCGACCTTTATCCTCGAAAAGTCAGAATTAGTAAGGGACACTATTGTAATAAGTGCTCCCCGAAAATTTAGAATTAGTAAAGAAAATAATTATGTAAATGAATAAAATAAATGAGCACATATAAGGTCAATAAACATCGAATTTGAAAATAACACAAGGTTAACGGGTAACCGTTCATAGAGCGGACGTTGTAGGGTGCTAATACCTTCCCTACTCGTAATCAACCCCCGAACCTAATCTCTGTTTTTGCAGACCATCTCTCTCGGTGTCCAATCAGCCATTTCATTAACAAAAAGTGAAAAAATGATTGGTGGTGACTCTAAATCTCTTGAAAAGGTCTTTCTCTTTCCTTCCCGGACGGGGACGCCGCAACACTCATTCTCACCATTCACCTTACGTTTAGCTTTCCTAGCATTTCTAGTCTTCATCTTCTCCCTACAAATAATCAAACTCTAGTTAAAAAAATATAATTTGAACACCATGTAAAATTGTAATTAAACTCTTAACAATACCCCTTAATTTAATACCCTCGAAACGTTATAAAAGACACGTAATTAACGTTTAGCATATTCATCCACTATGGAATACCATTATTATTTTCTATTTTTTTTATTTCTACTACATAGCCTATCACTAAATGACAAAAGCATTCTCATACATTCAGCATATTAGTAAAGCTATGCATGCCACCATATATATATATATATATATATATATATATATATATATATATATATATATATATATATTATTAGTTCTCAAACCTTAATCACAAGCATTCAAGAAAAATACGTAAATCATGAATATCAAGTTAAAAATAAGATGATTGCATTCAGTAGTTTAAACTATAAATAAGCATTACATTAATAATCTAATTTGCATAACATCAGCCAAGGACTTTGGATAACATATTAGAGGGGATTTGAACATCCAATGAGATCAGTGATTTTACTAGAAATAATAACAACCACATAATGAAAACGTAGAGCAACAATTCAGTTAAGAATTAAAACTTAGAGAACAATGTCATATAATTGATGGTAAAAGAATTAAGACAGTTCCCGAACTGTTGAATCAAAATTTAAAACATAGAGCTTCCTGCATTTCTGTTGAAAAAATATCAACTCCCAGACAGAATTGACAACAATTTGGCACAACAACAACACACACACACACAAAAAATAACACAACCCATTATTGCAACAACAACTCTATTTGTCAGGGAAAAATTTGGCACACCCATCTTCAATTAAAACCCTTAAACTAATCCTAATCAACATAACCAAACAAATGTTCACCATATAGTAATCTTGAAACAGTATCAGCCACAGCATTCATGCATGACAAGGGAAAGCACAATCGGGGTATCAATGACCACACGACATTAAAGGGGAAAATAAAAAAGAAAGACACGGAGACTGACCCAAGATTGAAGAACGATGAAGCGACGGCAAACAGAGCGGAAGAACCTTGAAGACGAAGCAGAGAGTAACAACGGAGCTCAGGCGTCGTTGAACCCTAAATCGCAGAGGTCACCGCTTCTTCCGGAACAAGCTCAGGCGCCGGAGATGACTGCGGCGGGTTGAGGTGGACGCGGTTGAGGGCGACGCGACGGATGTGCGATGGAAGAAGGGAAGAGAATGGACGTCGGAGGAAGAGGGAGCACGCGGGAGGGAGAGGGAGCACGCGGGTGGGAGAGGGAGCTCGGTTGACTGCGACGCGGCTGAGGTGCTACGACGCCGGCAGGATTCCGATGGAATAAGTGCATAGGTAGACACAGGAGGGAGAGGGAGGATGCGGGAGTCAGTGTTGAATGAGCTTGAATGATTTGGGGGAAAGTGAATTAGGGGATTTTGAATTTTTGTCAAAAAGGGTGTAAGTGGAGCACATTAATGAAGGGAGCACATTATGAAATACCCTTACTCTTCCCCAATTCGTCTAATCCATTCGTTTATGTATCATTTCTGCAATGAATCACGCACATGCTTCACTCTTATTAGCTACTCACATCAATGGGTTTATAAATAAATATTTCAAAACAAAATACCTATTTTTTTAGGCCAAAACTTGGGTGAAGTGTGCAAATTTATTTTGATGAAGTGTGGTGAAGCCTGCCATTTAAACTTGTTAGTGGGACCATATTAAAAAGGTTATATTTGTAAAATTACCCTAAGCTCTCATCTTCCTTCACCTTCCTTCCAGCATCCTTCCATTGATCCATTCTCCCTTCTTCAAAACAGCACATTCAAACCACCTCCATCCCGTGAAACACCTTCCTCCAGTCAAACCACCACTCAATCGGCGATTTATCTTTAACCTTGGTCGGAGCTATTGCGTTGTTTGGCGGCGGCTTGCGACTACACCCGTGAAACATCTCCATCCCTCATACTTGGGTTTTGCTTTTGGGAGAGAGTTTTGTTGCTCGAGAACCGTCAATGGTCTTTGCATCGGCAAGATGGGTTGAAGCACATCTTGGTAGAGCTTCATAGGTGGGCATCACTTTGTCAATGGTAGTGGTAAGCATTATTTTTTTTCGATAAGTATGTGCTTGATCCCAAAAAGGAAAGCAAAAAGGATCGCACCATGAAAATAGGTGCAAGCAATATAGAACATGAATGATATCAAAAATAAATATGCTAACTGAGCCATTTAGTTGGCACAGAACAAACAAGTCCTTGTTTTTGTAACGTATTGTTTGCTTTGGTGGGCATGTGTGTGTTCTTGGAGATTATGAATTAGTTGGGCATATTTGGACATCTTTATTTGTTATGTTTTATTTTGGGTTATTATCTCTTAACATTTTGTGAATATCAAGTAATGGTTAATGACTTTTGTAATTGGTTGCTATTGGAGACTTTGATGCTCTGTTATGCTGTGTTATGAAAGTCTAAGGTTTAGGTATAGGAAAATAACACATAATTCAATTGTTCTTGACAATTAACACTCCACTCCATTTTTCTACTGAATTGTCCAACTTTGTGATTCATTTCTCATCATAGCTTTTATGTCATCATAGCTTTCTTGTTTTTACAAACTTTCTATGACATTGAAATAGACACAAATTTAATGTGAAATTCTAGGTACCTACCGGAACTGAAATGCTAATCAAGTGTGAAAAAATGAGTGACAATTTATGGCTGACGGAAGGTTGGAAAGAGTTTTTGGAGCACGACTTACTAGGCCCAGGATTTTTCATATCGATGGAGTTTGACGACCGAATGACTTTTAAATTGAAGATCTACAACAAAATAAATGAAGAAATTGACTACAGTGTTTTTGATGAGCCTATCACTCGACTAGGATAGATAGGGATATAGTAAAATTACTATTTTTGTTATGTTTTGTTAAGTGACCGATGTATGTTTTTATTTTTTTTAGTATGCTAATTATGTATGTTCTGCAAATTATTATGTAAAGGAATCCTTAATCAACCCATGGATGAGAACATCTTGTTAAATTAATATCAATGTGTTTAATGTTTACTAAACACGTCATACCAACAATTCTAAAAAGTAATCAACAGTCAATGTATCTACTAACCAACAATTGTGGAAGAATAACCAACCAAATTTTCATTGTTTAATGAACACAAATTATGTATTTTTCACAATTTATCATATCAAAACTAGTTCAATCAGACATGAATGATAACATGTCCTATCTATAGAAATGTCATTATTGTTTAAATAATAAGATTTATCAACACTTAAAAAAAAAAACCAACATTAAATCTATCCCGTAACCAACAAATGTGAAAAAATAACCAGCCACACCCTAATATTTAAATTAACACTCATTATCTATTTTTTAGAAAATTACCATACCATAACATTTTCAATCAACTATGGATGAGTACATTTTGTCCAATAAATAACAATATTGTTTTACTATACCAGGCACGATATACCAGTCGTTTAGAAAAATGACCAATATTCAATGTATCTACTAACCAGCATATAAGTAAAAATAATCAGCAAATAAGCAAATTTGTTATAAAGAACATTGATGTATATATTTTAGTTTGTCGATGCGGTTCATTACTTTTTGTTACTTTTTATTACTTTTTATTACTTTTTAGTAGTTTAGTCTATATTATTTGAGTATTTTATTTAGATTATTTAGGTGTTTTGAGTCATTTTTAGAAATTTGTTCGAAAAGTGGTAGTTTGATTGAATTTTCATGACTTGTAGGTATTTGGAGCGCACTTTGAGCTACGAATTTTGAATGGAGTTGATTTCGGTGTCATTGGAAAGATGCAGAGATAATCTACAACTTTGATAAAGATATCGGAAGTCAATTCTTGCATTTGGAGCCTCAAAAGTAGTTTGCGTAAGATAAAATGAAGGTGTTGTTCTGTTGGCGCCTAGCACCTATTTGGCAGAACCATTCCCCAATTCTGGCGCCCAGCGCCTGCGAGTTCCATCTAGTGATCTACATGCACGAGACTTCCATTCCTAATGGGTTTCTTGTGAGTTAATTCAAATTTAAAAAGAGAGTGAAGCCTTGAAACAGAAGATACGGAATTTGAGAGGGCCAAGGAATTGGGTAAAATCAGTTTGGAGTTTTAAAAGGGAGGCATTCAGGCGGATTAATTCACGTGGGTTCATACATTGAGACAAATCAAGAACACACAGGAGGAAGAAAATAGTGCTGGAACTTTGAGACAAAAATCAATGGAGATCAAGAATTGAGAAAAGCATTCAAGGAGATAAAAACTAGTTTAATCAGACATGAATGATAACATGTCCTATCTATGGAAATGTCATTATTGTTTAAATAATAGGATTTATCAACACTTAAAAAAAAAACCAACATTCAATCTATCCACTAACTAACAAATGTGAAAGAATAACCAACCACACCCTACTATGGATGAGTACATTTTGTCCAATAAATAACAATATTGTTTTACTATACCAGGCTCGATATATCAGTCGTTTAGAAAAATAACCAATATTCAATGTATCTACTAACCAACATATGAGTAAAAATAACCAGCAAATAAGCAAATTTATTATAAAGAACATTGATGTATATATTTTAGTTTGTCGATGCGGTTCATCACCTTCTGCAACCACCCAATCCTGAAGCCAAGCACCACCCAAGGATTTTTACAGCGACTCCTGAACCGAAGCACCACCCAAAGATTTTTGTAGCGACGCCTAAACCACTCACGCCTGAAACCATACACCACCCAAGGATTTTTGCAGCAACGGCGGCAGTTTGGCCAAATTTTGTCAAAAGCTCCGGCCTGTTTGAAGGTGTTTCGAAGAATGGAGAATGGAGATTCGAAGGATGGAAGGAAAGGTGAGGAATATGAGAGGTTGAGGTTATTTTACAAATATAACATTCTCTAATATGACCCACTAACAAGTTAAAATGACAGATGTTGGCTTTAAAGAAGTGCACTTTATCATACTTCATTAAAATAAATTTGCCCACTTCACTCAAGTGCTGCCCAATTTTTTAATGTTAAAATAGTCTTACGCTTTAGTTTCTTTTCTTACTCTACCAAGTGGAAAAAAGAACTAAATCAAGCTTTTTCCATCTGCAAAATTGAAACCTTAATACCTTGAACGAAACAAGTGCAAGTCACCGATAATGAGCGAAGTTTAATCTCAATTCGTAAACATGTTGAAATAGATACTGAACATTTTAGAAAATAATTGTAAATAATTAGACATCGAACTGCAATAAAATACTACTAACAAATTTTGGTATAAAAAGTGAAATAAATACTTCCACAGCTGGTACTACAATCATACAAGTATAAGTACAGTTATCTAAATACCTTAGAATTTCAAACACCCAAACACCTCCCTTACAAAAGTATACGATCCACATTGTCCTTTTATCTTCCACTCATTCTCTTTTCACAATATTTGCTCTATTTTCTCTCTAGGTGTTAGGTGGTCTAACACCGTTAGGGTGCTTGAAACATAAATTTTCCATACAAGGATAATGGTTCG
Organism: Aeschynomene evenia; assembly: GCA_013621005.1. Taxonomy (NCBI): domain Eukaryota; kingdom Viridiplantae; phylum Streptophyta; class Magnoliopsida; order Fabales; family Fabaceae; genus Aeschynomene; species Aeschynomene evenia. The sequence continues at coordinate 13,516,012 of CM024263.1, read as the reverse complement.
CTTACAAAGGGAACCTAATCTTACGTTTACAGCATGCTCATGGCAATTACTAAACTCTACTTTTTAAGTAGGTAAATCAACATAACTGTGGAACTCAAAGTCAAATACAAGTTAGCTCTCTGACAATAGAAAATTGCAAGTTGAATATATAGAAGCTGCAGCTGCATTAACAGCTAATTCTTTCTCTGAACCATTTGGTACTCGTACTCTGCCACAACATAAAATACCAACATCGTCAATTTGTGAATACAAGCACTTTAAGCTTTCAAAATTAATTCAGAAAATATGATTTTACACTTTGGCAGAAAATATTTTATGGATTTTGTTTATTTCTTGTTTTTATTTTCTGACATATTTTTACACTAAAAATGACAAAAATTTTACTTTATTTTTTCACTTCGACTTCTATTTTAAAACCTTGGAATGAAATGAAAATAAGAAAAATTTGCCTGGAACATTTCCCTTACAAAATTTTGAAACAAGAAACAAAAAGAAAACTATTTTTGTCTGCAAATAGGAAACAAATCAAACAACGCATTATAATGCATGCAAGGTAACAACATAAATTCAAATTGTAAATGCTTTAAACTTTTTGAACATGCATTCAAATCCTCAGAACTAACAACAGTCAGGAATACTGCAACTCAAAACACAACTACTTACAGGAAAATGGAATCATCCATCAATGCTCATGTCAACACCCCCTAACAAAATGGGGTGGCTGAATGCACGATGTAAGTTGCTAGGTCACTTATGATGAAAGCCAATATAAGTTTTGGGGTTATGCTATCCTCACATCCACGTACCTCATCAACCAAATGTCCTCCAAAATCCTTCAGAACAATACCCCAAATACCCTTCAAAATCCCTTTTCCCAATTTTCAGGTATATGAAATTTGGGTGGCCTGGGCAAGTAGAGCCATAGCATTACAAAATGACAAAATCATTTTCACTTGTGATTTTGCCACTTGATCATCAACTCAAAGAAGAATCCCTCACAGATTCTTCAGCAGCAAATACAAGATAACCACATCCCAGAGTCCAAGGAAACTCAGCTAGGTATCGCACCTCATGACCCTAATTCTCTTCGTACTCAACTTGATGAATTTGTTGATATTAATTCACCAATTGCTGTGAGTAAGGGTGTGCACACTCAACATCCCATTGGAAATTTGTTTCTCATAAATTATCACCAAATTATAGATCTATTGTGACAGCGCTTGACAGCACCCAAACACCAAAAGATATTCAAGAAGCCTTGCAACATCCGAAACAGGAGGCAACTGTAAAAGAAGTCAATCAATCCTATAGAAAAGAGTGGGGTTTGGTAACTCTCTTAACTGAATGTAAATAACAGTTAGGTTCAACTGTGAAGCATAATGCAGATTGGAGTATTAATATATACAAGGCACGACTAGTAGCGAAGAGGTTCAAACAATCCTAAATGGCGAGCTTGAAGAGGAGGTCTATATGAACATATCCCCAGATCTTGAGACACCATTAACAACAACCAAGGCATGTATTGTCTGCAGGTCCCCTGTGTGGCCTCAAGCAAACACCCTATAAGCTGGTTTTAGAGGTTAACCAAGGTAATCAAGGGAAATGGCTGTATGCAATGTCAAACAAATCATACCATGTTTGTCAAGCACCATCAAGAAGGACAAACAACCTTTTTCATTGTCTATTTTGAAGACATTGTCATCATAGAAGATGATGAAGAAGAACGGAGGCAGCGGCACGTGTGAGCACATGCGTCAGTGGCTGGATGTGCGGCGTCATGGGTGGGTCTCACACTCCAAGGCAAGTCCAATGGTGTGGTTGGTGGTCAGAGACGGTGATTGGGGCGGCAGTTATCGGCGAAACAGTGCTGAAACCACCAGAAAACTGTTAGGGGCTTAGGTAGTATGGGATGTCCAAGTCCCACATTGAGTAGTATGGGATACTTAATGTTGTATATAAGGAGAGTGGTTCTCCCACCTTAATAGCTAGCTTTTAAGGTGTGGTTCCCCACTTTCCTTTGGTACTTAACAATGGTATCAGAGCTGGTGGTCGACCTCACGGAGAGGGCTACCTACGGAGGGTTCTGACCAGCGGAGGGTTCTGACCGGAAAAAGGCCGAGTAAAGTACCGCTGAGTAAAGTGCCGTAGAGTGCAGCCGCTGAGACGTCGGCTCTCCAGGGGCGGCGTATTGTTAGGGGCTTGGGTAGTATGGGATGTCCAAGTTCCACATTGAGTAGTATGAGATACTTAATGTTGTATATAAGGAGAGTGGTTCTCCCACCTTAATAGCTAGCTTTTAAGGTGTGGTTCCCCACTTTCCTTTGATACTTAACAAAAACACAAAAAAATCGTCAAAAAAAGGAGGTGGATGGGAGTTGCTGGAGTGGAGGAGCACGGCAGAGGAGTTCCAACAACCGGAAAGAAACACAGTTGGCCGGAAAAGTGTACAGAGGTTAACTTCTCTCTCTAGGCTCTAGATATTGATAGGGTTGCTCGATATGGAAGAGTATATGAGAGGAGAAGAGTTAGGAATTAGTGTCAGGTGGTAGAATATTAGCCTAAGAAAGAGTTAGTTAATACACATACTTGTATATAAATAGCTTTTGGGAGGGAAAGGAAGACAAAGAAAGTGTTCTCTTTGGGTAGCCAAGGGGAATTTAGGGTTCCTCTGTGTAATTCATGGGATTGTGGGATATACCCCTTCCCCCATTCATCAATAATACCAGTGATATTCTCCCATAGAACTTGGTTCTAACAGATACCATGTTAAATGAGAGAGTAAGAGAGAAGTTAGAGATAGACATAGGTAATTTCCTTATGTGTTCAACACATAGGATGTTGACATATATATACACTTAACAGTCACTGTTCATAATTATTAAGAAACTAATAATAATAACTACAATTTGTAGCACTACACAATCTCTTCTAAGAATAACTCCAGAGATCAAGCGATTTCTAAACAAGGGCAATTGGTGTACGAGGCTTCCATCAAGTAGAGTCTAGAGAGGATAGATGAGTACAACTTTACCCCAACAAACAAGGAGGTTGTCTCAAGATTTGAACCCAAGATCGTTCGGTCACATGATGGCAGCAATTTTATTTTGGCCCACCAGCCTTGAAAAGGTCTGTTCATCATGGCAACCATGGCAATCATAAATGGAGGAATTTCGGTCTACCGCAATGGACTGCCATCCACCATTGACATCTAGGGCAATTATTTAAGTTTACAACAGAAATGTATAAATCAATATCAATGTTATGAACAAGTATGATGCATGAGAAAGAGAAAGATACAATGGCAGGGTTAAAGGTCGTGGGCATAAAGGAGCCCTTCTTTTCCTAATCTTTCTAGCTCAGTTTCTGAATGATTCGCTCCTTTTGCCAAATCCTTTTATAGTTGATGATTCCACACTAGCCAATCACATGGCCTTTCCCAATTTTTCTCTCCCCTCTCGCATAAAAAACTAATAATCTGTCTCTACTCTTCTACCTTGGAATAAGCTGAGGCCCAATTACCCTTGTTTCCTTACTAGAAGAAATCTATCCAAAAACGGGGTCTCTAAGACTATGTGAATTGTGAATTACTTGTAGCTTTTAAGAAACATGTACCCACATCTGAAAAATATGGGTATAATCACACAGAAAACCTCTTCTGTTGCCAAAAACCCATGACTCCCTTTCAGAAGATGCATATTCTTGTCACTTATTTAGACAACTTGACTAAATCGATTATTAGGTTACAAACACGTAATACCTGGAATCACTTTCTGAAGTTCCCAGCTGTTCCAAACCATAACCCATACTCCAATTCACATGTTGCAGGCCTTGATCGCATAGTAGTTGCTTTTCTTTTACCTGATTCAACCAACTTTCCTGTAATTATGGGCCAGAAAATGTTCAGATTAAGATGAGCAAAAAGGGACAAACTTTAGTAAGTGAATCACAAATAACTAAATGAACCAAGCAACGTGGCATCTTCTCAAGAGTTCAATTTTATCAGGGATATGTCTAGCATCCAACCTTACTATAGGTTGGATATAGTTATATGTCATCGTAAATTGGAAAATTGGATCCTAAGATTTGCACACACTAAGTATCATGCTAAAATAACAATCTGTTTTACTCAGCCCCCAACAATGTAATACCTTGGGTAGTCTGAGTTTTAATGAGTAAGAGATTACGGTGGGAGATAGAGCCAAGTGGGCCCCACCTCCCCACCCTTCCTTCCCTTTTTCCTTCCTTTTTCTTTCTTTTCCTTTCGCTTCCCCGTACACCCCCATTCCTTCCTTCCCTTCTTACTTCTTACTTCTTCTTCTCCTCTCTTTTCTTTCTCTCATCTCCCTCTCTCAACCTCAGTCCTCATCACAAATCATTCATCAATCTTAAGAATCATTTGATCAATTCTCATCTCTTGGCTTGGGTCCCTTTCGGTTAGGGAAGCTCCGGGCAACTTATCCTAGCTTCGGGTGGTGTCATTGTATTCATTGGAGTATTTTGTGAGTAATGGGTTATTTATAGTTTATGATTGATTTTTATTGTTTTTGTGATTTATATGTTATGATAGTTGATAGGGACTGAGATTGGTTGATATATGATTGATAATGTATGTTGGTTATGTTTTATTTGGATGGGTTGTGGTGAAAGAGTGGAAATGAGGGAGTTTTTCATATTGTTTTCTGCAGAAAATCGCCCCTGGAGCTCCTAGTAATCGATTACCACATTTGTGTAATCGATTACCAGGTGAAATTTCACACAAAAATGAGATTTTGGGGGTTGTAATTGATTATACACGAAATGGTAATCAATTACAGGGTTGTAAAATTTGCGAAAATCATCTTCCAATGCAAAATTACAGCAAAATCTGTTGTAATCGATTACACAGAGCAAAAACTCACTTTTTACGATTTTAACTCTTTTCCCCCGCGTATTTAAATTATACCTTCATTTCCCCTCGTTCACCACTACCCGAAACTTGATAATTGAGTGTTTATGGTGACAATTTGGTACTGGATGAGATTAGATGCATAGGGAGAATTATATATGAGAGAAAACACTAGAACGTAATGATAATTGAAGACTTGGGTAAAGAGTGATGACCCGGCCTGATGAGGGTGGAGCTCCCGAGGTCGGAGATTAAGAGGCCTGATGAGGGGTAGGGCTTCCAGGGTTTCTTAAAGTATAAGTCCGATGAGGGGCGGGGCTCCTAGGACATTAATAAGGATCTGATGAGGGGCGGGGCTCCCGAAATCCATGAGTAAAACACTTGTAAAAATAATAAGAATATGTGAGACTAGTTGACTAATAAGTTCTTAGGATATGGAATTGGATTGTATGTAATGATGTTTATGTTATGAGTAGCATATACCCATGTAAGTAATTGTGTGTTGAATTATAAACTGTTTATAATCTATTATTCACTGAGCATATGACTCACTCATTCATAAAAACATTTTCAGATTCAGGTGCAAATCAAGGGGCGAACTCGTCTGTTCCTCCAAGCTCTTAGCAGTGGTGAGCCTAATTGTTTAGAGTCATATGTAATAGTTAATTGTCTAGGTCTTGTGCTCCCTAATGTTACAGACAAGATTCCTTGGACTGAGTATATTTAGTATATGTGATGTGGTCTATACAAGACTTAATTGTAATCCTTTTATGTAGTTGTTGAATCCTAGTTATGTAGGACTTCATGCTGAGATTTTTATGGGTGATGTAAGTAAGGTTAAGACGATATGAACCCTATAATACCTATGGATACGTATGTGATGTGTGTTGTTAATGTTATTGTAGTTGTGGTTGTTTGGTTACGTTCGTGCATGAAAGCAGGTTAAGGCTGACATGGGGCTTGGTGTCCCATGTGCCGGTCACGTATCCGGATTAGGTCGTGACAAACAATAACAGTATAACTGTCTTTCCGGTGAAGATGATTGATTGTTTCCAACAGCATTATTACTTTTCGTGTATGTAAACCTTGTGTGCTCAAATCATACCACTTAAAAATTTACTGTATATCACATAGCATTGTAGAGCTGAAAGAAATCTGAAATAAACCATAAGAACATGGAACAACTGTCCCTTTTGCACTTACAAGTTGTTTTTCCTCTTCTGAAAGTGCTTCATCCATATGATCAAACAATGCAGTCCATCTTGCCCGATGCAAATCTGCTGTTTTGATAGTGGGAAGTCCCGCAGTAAGTTTCATAGCAAAAGGATTATTTTCCTGGTTATTTGCAAATTCCTTCGCTAAAAGGGAAGGCAACTCAGTAGTGATTACAGCTCGAACCCTCCTCCTACTGCGACGCAAAGCTGTAGATGTAGAAAAAAAGTACAAAAACAAAATATAAGCAGTTCCACTCTCAAAATCTGCTCAAATAAAATAAATATGGCATTACCCAAAAGACGTCCTTTGATGTCTTGATATAGAAGCTCCAACCATTGGGAAGCAACAGTAGCAGCTGAAAAACACAGAAGCATCAGCATTAATAAAGTGTCAAAGAAGCACATATATCAGCTGAGGCAGTTTTCTGTTAGTATCATAAACATTGATAACGAACAAGTGTGTATCCTGACAATTACATGATGATCTACAGTAGCAGAATGAAAAGAACTAATTTCCTATTGCTTCAGACAATTGCTTGCTAGCTTTCGAACCACAAAAAAATGAAAACAGACTTGATCATCCTATATTTATGCATACATGAAATGCTAAAAAGACATGAATAAAGTAAGAAAAGCTTCTAAAACTAGAGAGAGAAAGAGAGAGAGAAGAGAAGCGTAAGGAGAATGTCTACTAGCCTTTAAGGGTAAGAGTTGGAGCAATGCTGATGTTCGATGATTCCTCATTCGACAAAGTGGTAGAACTCATTGATGCCTTTATTGAAGACGACAATTTCAGAGCTAGAATATCATCTTCTCTTACATGAGTTGAGTTTGATATACAACTTTTTAGGCTAGATTTCTCTACAATGCATGTGTCACGATCACAAACTTTACTGTCAAAAATCCAAGGGGAATCATTCGCTGTCCCAGGATATTTTCTTGTTAGTCTGCTCCCTGAAGAGCCATAAAGGGGCCCTTCTTCAAGAGGAAAGGTAGGCTGATGTTTGCTCCCATCAGCCATATATTCCAAGTCCCTTGCACTTAAATTCATTCGATGAGTCATTTGCTTACTCCCCGCACTGCTATTTTCATGTTGTTCAGATCTTACAAGAGCTTCAATAATTGAATGGACCTGTTTTCTATTTCTTACATGATTTATAATTCCAGGATTTAATTCATTCAGTAGTCCACTTGGAGCAGCAATCTTTGTAAACCTGTTGACCTGTTCCCGCTTTGCAATTTCCATTTTTTTCTTGAGCATATCACTTTTACTTTTTCTCCCACGTTGTTTGGGTACTGGAATGCCTCCATGAGAAGACGAGAGAAAACCATTTTGCTTCATCTCCTTCCATATACTCATTGGATCTTTTTCTTCTAAAGGTCCCGTACAACTTCCACTCTCAGACACATCCTTCGACTTAGAATGAGTATGTCCTTTTTGAGATTGTGCTGCTTCCAGATTAATGGGGCTAGTAACATCTTCTGCATTAAGATCCACGTTAATTCCTCTTGAGATCACCAAATTATTTCGTTGTTCCTTTTCTTGGTTCTCAGACAATGATACTTTAGTGAGATTCTCAACACATCCACCACCTTTACCTACGGCACCGCATGCTTCAGTGTTAAGATCCAGAGCCTTGCTGACATGATCAACACATTCCGCTTCGATTATGTTCCTTGCAGTTTTCTCTTCTTTAGAAGCATTCATGTCAACAGTTACAGGTACCTCAGCGACCTGTGTCAACTCTTTTTTGCCAATTGACCGTTGAACACTCTGTCCTTTGTCCTTTGTAAACTCAGAATAATGAGTACTAGTTTCTGAAGAAAAATCACAAATTATGTTTGAAACTAGAATAGCAAACACCCAAGAGTAGTATAATCACTAACGGAATCGTAGACATCATTCAAATAGATTATACAAAGGCTTGAAGTCAGCAATTGTTTGAACAATTACAGATAACTCAAATTTAAAACATAATCAAACTAAATATCATTTAAGATTGAATTAAAAAACACAGGATTGTGAAGTCCAAATCCAATATTCACATGAAAGTTCAATTCTTCACTTTGAATTTCAAAACATAAATACTTAACATCCAAATCCAATATGCACAATAAAGATCAATTCTTTGCTGACTCAAATCAAAGTAAATATCATTACCAAGATTGAATTTGAAAACATAAGCAAGTAACGTCCAAATCCATTATTCACATGAAAGTTCAATTCTTCACTTTAAATTTCAAAACATAAATACTTAACACCAAATCCAATATGCACAATAAAGATTAATTCTTTGCTGACTCAAATCAAAGTAAATATCATTACCAAGGTTGAATTTCAAAAGATAAGCAAGTAACGTCCAAATCCAACATTCACATGAAAGTTCAATTCTTCACTTTGAATTTCAAAACATAAACACTTAACATCCAAATCCAATATGCACAATAAAGATCAATTCTTTGCTGACTCAAATCAAAGTAAATATCATTACCAAGATTGAATTTCAAAACATAAGCAAGTAACATCCAAATCCAACATTCACATGAAAGTTCAATTTTTCGCATTGAATTTGAAAACATAAATACTTCAAAATCCAAATCCAATATGCACACTAAAGTTCAATTTTTTGCTGAATTAAATCAAAGTAAATTTCATTTCCAAAATTGAATTTCAAGTTTCAACATAAGCAGGTAACCTCCAAATCCAACACTCACATTAAAGTTCAATTTTTTGCTTTGAAATTAAAAACATAAATACTTAACATCCAAATCCAATATTCACATTAAAGTTCAATTTCTTTGCTTAAATAAATCGATTTTTTTTTTCATTTGTGTAGATTGGGTCAAAAAACAAGTTACCAGCAGCAGATTGAACCACGGATTCAAGATCTCTAATTTTGACCCGTTTCCGAGGGAGTTCGTGCTTCTCTCTCAAATGGGTGCTTGCACGCTTCTCTCCAGTTATCTAAAACACAGAACCCAGGAAACTGGTTCAGGGTTTATATTACAAAAAACATCCAAGAAACAAAGGAAGTAAAAAAGAAAACTGTTAGAGTTTGATTGTTCGATATTGATATTACCGAATTGCATTCTTCTTCCATGATAACAATATTCCAAAATTCAAAACCCGGTTAAATTATTGGTATGTGAACTTTTGGGTCAGCGCAGAAGGAGGTGAAAAAAGAGGGCATGGAACTGCTGTAACGTTGAGGTTGGTGGGGTAGGGTTTGTGAGAATGGAACGGATAATGACGGAAGGGTGGATCTGAAATGTGGAAAAGAAGAGGGGAAATTAATTTGAAATAGCATAGGACAGAGTGAGCGCGGTTTCTGAGTAGAATAATGTTCTATTGACGAATACATACAATATAGGGTATTGTACATCCAAATCGTGAAGGACTATGGTGGGTGAAATTATGCATTTAAAAAAATTTCAAAACCCAAAAAGATACTCCCACCATTCCAAAATAATAGTCCTTCTGACTTTTTTGGTTCATTGGAAAACTAATGTAGCTAGATGCAAATTGTGTCTAGATTCATTAGTTTTCCAATGAACCAAAAAAGTCAAAACGACTATTATTTTGGAATGGAGGTAGTAAATTATAACAAAAAAAAATCACAAATGCTCAGCGAACAACACTTTTTCAGCCAAAACAGCCAACAAAGCTCATTTAATATTTTATGACCCAAATAAAATTTTAACATTTTAATCATGAGTATATTTTTAATGGGGTTGGATGATTATGGCCCAAATTTCTATTTGTTGGTTGTTTTGACTGGTTTTTTGTTGTACCTCTAGCAATGCTAAAAAAATGGACTTAATTTTCATCCACTGACAGTGTACAATGTTTTTACACAGTCATTCAATCATGTGGTGATACGTTAGTCATGATTATATTTTCTCTCTCCAACTAACTGAAAAGTCATACAAATTGAGCATTTTGATTGAACGACAATGTAAAATACCTTTATATTGTCAGTGCATCAAAATTAAACTAAAAAAAATATTCCCACCATTTTCTCCTTGACTTTGCTTCTTCACCCTTAGGTAGTGTTTGGTAATTGTCTCGAGACATAAAAGATAGAGACTAATTATGTTTGGTGTATGAGGATATGGACACAGGCAGAGTTTGTTTACCGTGTACAATACAAAAAATATAATACAAAATAGAAAATGACATATTTGTTTAGTGCAGACACATACAAGACAGACTGTATTTGTACAGATTTTTTTCTGTATTTTGTAGGGGTGTACACGGGCCGGGTTTGGCCAAACCTGACCCCAACCCGATATTAAGACTAGGCCAATTTTCGCAACCCGAACCCGACCCGATAATGACCCGATGTACGATCGGGTCATACCGAGTCAACCCCACATTTGAATGATACATCATAATTTGGACAATGCACATAAAAAAATTATAAAATACTACATGTAAATAATAAATTTAAGATATATTTTGCAATATATGTTTGAAAATAAAGTATCTCAATATAAAAATAACATCAAATTAAGTAAAATATATTCATAAAAGCGGTTAAGGAGCAGTGGATTGATGGGATATGATGAAGTCAAACCACCCACTTTCATCCTCTCCTAGAATAACTTAAAAAGCGATTACGCTAATGGCTATATAAAGGGGGTTCATTCCACTGCTCAAGCAAGCAATTCAACTAAGTTCTCATGTTAAGTCCCGAACTGACTTAGGCAACGGAGTCCTTGCAGGGAGACACCTCCCTCATACTGGGAGGGGAGCATGGGTGAAGGAGTCCGCGGAGAGGAGCAGTGGCGCGTGAGTAAGAGATCGGTGACAGTTCTTACCTGAGCGAAAGGTACCAAACATTGGCGCCGTTGCCGGAAACTCCTATCCCATCCGAAACCGTGAGATCTTTCCTACCTCCTTTTAACATGTGATTATTATTTTCAATTTTAATAAGGTGTTTGCTTGGGTACTTCTAATAATTAGATAGTACATATACATACTATTACATAACACCTTCTTATTGGTTGTAAATTTAGAGTACTAAACTTAATAAGTGATGACTATGCATTGACATAGATGATACAACCAATCAGAAAATGTCACGTAATAACATGTATATCTAATTATTGGAAGTACCCAAGCAAACACATTTTAATAATATATTGCCACCATATGTGGTTATGTTTCACAAATATTTCATCCAAAAATAATGTTTGAACCAGACAAGCAGAATGGATTAACGATTTCGAACCGAAGGGAACGGTTCTGAATCGAAAGAAATGACACCGAATTGGTCGAAAAAGATTCTGAATCGAGTGAACGGTTCCTAATCGAAGAGAGGTTTCGAATCAAAGAGAACGGTTGCGGATCGAATCCGAATTGAACCAGACGACATGACGATCGGGACCACTTCATCGCCATCGGCGAAATGGTCTTCGGAGGGACGAGCTTCATTGAAAGCCACATCCCAAAAGCAGAGGCAGAGCCGCCGCCGCCGCTGTCTTCACCTCTTTGGCAACACCATCGGAAAGGATGAGAAAAGTGACGGGTTTCGCCGACTACTCTCTCCTATGCGTGCTCCATCCGAGGGAAAGACGCTGCCACCACCACTGCCATCGATGAGTTCCTCGCACATGACCTCCCACCGCTTCACTGTCATGTGTTACCCCAATCATGCATCGCCTCACATAGCCGGAAATTCCTTCGCGCAGTCCCTCCAATGCAAGCTAAGCTTGTTACCATATGCACAAAGTAACTGAAGGCAGGGATGAAGGTAAGCGACTTCGAGGATAAGTGGAAAAAGGCTGTGAAACATGAAAAGGCGCACTAGTATTTCAACATAAATGGGCCCAATAAAATGATGGCAGAAACGTGGCTCACTAAAAAATGATGGACAAAAGTGGCAAGTTAGCTATGCCTCACATAATCAAGTCTTGCGGGATAATGGGCCCATGCATTATAATAAGGAAAGGTTAATAAAGTAAGTGGCAAAATAGTAATAACGATAAGTTGCTTGTGATGCGGTGCCCAAGAAGAAGAACGCTTCCAATCCTAAGTTAAAGGGTTAAAGGCTGCGAGTTCGGGTACTGCGAAATTGAAGGCCAAGGTAGCAACAATTTAATCAAGTAATAAATATAAGACAAGGTCCACTAAGGGTTACCATGCTATGGACCCAAAGAAGAAAAAATAAAAGCTCCCATGATGATCTACGAGCAAGGCCCAATAAAGGATAGTAAGAGCACAATCATAATGAGCATGCAATGGCCCAGCTGCGTGAAATAAATAAATGAAGAGCCAGCACGTGTCAAGATGAGCCAGCAACATGCTCAATGTGCACTTCCAATATGGGTCACTTGCTTGAGCTCCCAAAAGGTACCGGCAAGCAAAACACCAATAGTCATTTAAATGATAAAGTATTCTCAAAGGAGCTTGTATATTATCGGTGCGAACGTATATGATGGTTGCACTTTATGTTTCATGATATTTTAATTGTGTACTTGATATATTTCTAAGAATATCATTTCTAAGAATATTACAAGTTCCTCATAATATACTTGATATTAATCGAGTCATGATAATTAAATTAATTATTACACTGATAATTATTATTTGGTATGAAGTAATTTTTTCAGCCATTTAATAATTTGTTATTGTGCCTAACATTATTTTGAGAATTGCCACGTGAGAAACATTGACATAGAGTTTATCAATTTATCATTCAGGAACAAAATCATTTAATGAAAATTGATGACTTGGAAAATTAAGTCAAAGGCACAATATTATCAGGGATAACCACCACAGTACCGAGAACTCGACGTCAAGGGTGAAGCGGTGTACGTGATCCCGACATACGAGGTTCAAAAGTTTATCCCGACGTCAAGGGTGAAGCGGTGTACGCGACCTCGACGTACGAGGTCCAAAATCCCGACGTCGAGGGTGAAGAGGTGTACACGATCCCCACGTACGAGGTCCAAAATCCCGACGTCGAGGGTGAAACACTGTATGCGACCCCGACGTACGAGGTCCAAAATCCCGACGTCGAGGGTGAAACAGTATACATGAACCCGGCGTATGAGGTCCAAAATCCCTACATCGAGGGTGAAGCGGTTCACGCGATCCCATGTACGAGGTCCAAAATCCCGACGTCGAGGGTGAAGCGGTGTACGCGATCACCACGTATGAGGTCAAAAATCCCGACGTCGAGGGTGAAACGGTGTACGCGATCCCCACGTACGAGGGAAAAAATCCCGACGTAGTAAGCTCGGAGAAGCCTCAAAGTACGAAAGTGTTTTCCTATTTTAAGACCCGAGGTGGTCGCTAAGAGTAAAGACATTATAAGCTGATCGTAATTATTCTAAGGTAATAAAAATACTAAGGAATAATTACTAAATTAAAAAACCCGAGCTGGTTAAAAACCCCAAGATGGTTAGAAAACCCGAGCTGGTTAAAGAAACCCGTGATGGTTAAAAACCACGAGATGGTTAAAAAACCCGAGTTGTTCATAATGACCTGAGATGGTCAAAAAGCCGAGATTGAAGTCCCAACGTCCGAGGTTGTGTTAACACACTTAGATATGATTATTCTAAGTTAAAAATGCGTTGAGTACAAAGGAAGCATGCCCGATGCGACTACACTTGGAATATGCACTAAGTACAAAAGTGAAGTTATAAAGTGACTCGATTGCACACGAGCTAGAGACGGCAAAGTGAAAGCAACGAGATCGTAAGCGACTTGATTGCAATAAAGCCCAAGATGGCCAATTGACAAAGCAACAAAATCGTAAATTAGCTCCAGTAAATACCGATCTCCGGTCAATGCCGAGCTACGGTGAATGCCAAGCTCCGATAAATGCCGAGCTCCATTCAATACCGAGTTCCGGTCAAAGCCGAGATCCGGTGAATGTCGAGCTACGGTAAAAGTCGCGCTCTAGTAAATACCGAGCCCTGGTGAATACCGAGTTCTGGTGCGTGCTGAGCTCCAACAAATTTCGCGCTTGGGTAAAAGCCGAGCTCCGGTAAAAGCCGAGCTCCGGTGAAACCCGAGCTCTGGTCAAATGGCAAGCTCCGGTTAACATCGAGCTATGGTGAATGCTGCGCTCCACTTAATACCGAGCTCTGTTGAATTTTGAGCTCCGATAAAATCCGAGCTCTAGTAAGCACCCAACTCTAGCCAAAGGCAAGTTCTGGTAAGAATTGAGCTCCGGTAAATATCGAGCTCCGGGAGATAACGAGCCCTCGTAATTACCGAGCCATGAGGAACTCCAAGCTCTGGTAATTGCCGAGCACCAGTGAATACCGAGCTTCGTTGAATTCCGAACCCAGGTAAAAACTGAGCAACGATAAGTACTAAACTACGGTAAATACCGAACTACGGTAGAACCCGAGCTCTGGTAAAAAACCACGCTATGGAAAATACCGAGTTATGGTAAGACCCGAAGCTCTGGTCAAAAGCCAAGCTTCAATTAATACCGAGCTAAGGTGAAAGCCGAGCTCTGGTAAATACCAAGCTCCGGCAAAAACCAAGCTCTGGTTAATACCGAGCTTTGGTAAATACTAAGCTCTGGTGAATTCTGAGCTTCGGTAAAAACCGAGCTCCGGTAGATAACCAAGCTATGGTAAGACCCGAAGCTCTGCTCAAAAGCCAAGCTCCGATGAATAGCGAGCTTCGGTAAAAGCCGAGGTAAAACTGGTGGTGGTGGTACTGAATATGATTTCTCAAGAATCCAACTACACAACCTAAGAGGGGGGTGAATTGGTTGTGTAATATTTCTTCCAATTTTCAAATCTTGTGTGATACCCCGTATCACAGTGTCCCTTAGAAGGACTCTCTTTAGGACGCGTCAGGAACACGTTAGCAAGTTGCTGTCAGAGGGGGCTCGCTAGCGAGCAGTCAGCGCCCGCTAGCGAGAAGCTTGTCGCTAGCGACCATGTGTTAGTCGCTAGCGACCAAGTTGAGTCCCACATCGGTTGTAGCATGATGTCAGCCTGTCCCCCTCACCTATATATATGAGTAGTAGTGGAGTTCTTTTCTTTACACCTCATTCTCCCGCCTTTTTCAAGAGCAGTGCTTTTGGGCATTCTTTTTCAGTAAAAGAACTCTGTCGCAGTGAGGTTCTGTCGCCTTGGGGATTTCTCAGTACGAGTAAAGTTCCCGACGTTGAGTAAGAGCGGGCATTTCTGTCCTTTCCTGCGCGAAACGCGCTAGTGGCCAAGAGAGGCTCGCTGGCGAGTGTGTCCGCGCTAGCGGCCAAGAGAGGCGCGCTAGCGAGCGAGACGGTCGCGTTCTCAGTTCAAGTTTTGTTTTCTTTTCTTCAGGGGTCCTAATGGGTCCTTTTTGCACTTCAGGTGCGAACGCAGTGCCGCTGGCTGGAGCCGGAGCTGACGGTGCTTCTCAGTGTCAGGAGTATCTAGGTGAGTGGAGGTCTTGCATGTAGTTTAGCATTTATGGCATATATATATATATATATATATATATATATATGTTTGATAACTAGATAATTAGGAAAGATAATAATAACAAAGTTATTATGCATGTGTTTGTAGTAGAGTAGTAGTAGAAGTAGTAACATGTTAGGTGGTTAGAGTAGAATAGTAGAGACTTATGTTTTTATGCTGGGTATATGAATTGCTGATTGGTTGGCTGTTTATTGATGCCTTGGCATTTTTAGTTAATTTTGAGTATAAATTTCTAATAATTTATGTTAGTTTTATTAGCATTTTGTTTGGTTTCAAATTAATTTAAGTAGTTTAGAGTTAATTTAAATTTTTGATATTTTTATGTGTTATTTAGTTTTTTATTTTATTTTATAGAAGAATTGAAGTTGCAATTTGAAATTTTTAAATGACCAGGAGCTTTGGCACTACACTAGAAAATTAGAGGCGCACGCCTCAGGAAAATTCATGTGTGCTCAAGTGTGGATGCAAGGTGCTTATAACCCTTGCAAAGCGCCCTTGGAAAGGGTCATATGACCCTTTGGAAAGCAAGCAATGCGCCCTGCATGCATGCGTGTACCCAACATGGCCATACATGCATGCACCTCCATCATGTGACTCATGGGAAGCAAAGCAATCACGCGCGCCCAAGGAAAAGAAGCAGGCGCAAGGCGCCAGTTGCATGCGCCCTAGAAGAAAATTGTGGCGCCCTGCGCCCCATCTCACGCCTCGCGTCCCGCATCCAGCGTCCCGCGCCCCGCGCTTGTCCCATGCTCTGCGCCCTTAGAAATTCTTTCCTCACGCCTCGCGCCTCATCACACGCACCGCGCCTCATAAACAGAATCAAATTGAGGAAATGAATGGAATGAGGCCTACTCCATCCGCCTGCTGGGACGCGTCGCGCCCTGATCCGAAATTAGTCCCGCGCTCCACGTCCACCTGAAGTGTCGCGCCTCACCTTAACTGCTGACACCTCAATTTGTGCCGCACGATCCATGATCATTTCAAATGCAAATCTTTTCATATCTCTTTAAACTTAATTCCCTTTGTTTTAGGGATTGGAACAATTTGAATTTTAGGATTATTTTGCTTATAAATAGGACTAGAATGGAATCTTTTGTTGCACGTACTGTGTTCTTTGCTATTTTTATAAATTCAGTTATTCGTTCTTAAAAATGTCTTTCAATTTTTATGCTTTGTTTTCTTTAATTATGAGCAACTAATTTCTTTGTTAGGGTAAAGGGGATCGTATTACTATGAATTAATTTTATATTTGTGAACCTTTGAATTTTATTAATTCAATTCAAGCAATTACCTTATTTGTATTGTGTTGTTCTGAGGATTGGAAAATCACTTTTCAACTTATTTTGGATTTATGTGTTTATTTGGGAAAATAAATGTGTGAATTAGCTTAAGGGAAATTGCCAGAAAGATTAGTATCTAGGAATAGAATTAAGATTTTTGTGAACTTTGAATCAGTAAAAATATTTATCTTTTCTTTGAATTGATTTTGATCAAGGATTGACTAATTGTTCATAGAAAAAGTGTTTAAATTACCAAGGAATTGGAATTGACAACTTAAGATTCGTTCATTGAATTGAGGCTTTAAAATTTAAAGGCAAGCAAATGTTTTATTAACTTCAGAAAATACGTGAACCCGATTCCCTAACCTTTCATCAATTGAATTTTAATTAAACTTTTACTGCATTTTTACATTCATTAGCTTTTGAATTTACATTTTATGCTCATTCATTACCTTTTATTGGATTCGTCTAATTAGAAATCTACTTTAAGAAATTTTTGCTCGGTTCTTTAATCCTCGTGGGAACGATACCCACTCACCGTGGTTTTTATTACTTGAACGATTCGGTGCACTTGCCGATAGCCTATCAAGTTTTTGGCACCGTTGCCGGGGATTAATTGAAACTGACAATTAGAGTAATTGAGTGATTTCTAAATTAGATATTGTTATGTTATTTATTTTATCTTTGCACTCCGTTCACTGTGACGTTGGGAGTGTCGTATCTCACTTTCATTTAGTTTGGTGTTTGTTTTGCATGCAAAATAGCACCAACGACTCTATACTTTGATCCGGAAATCGAGAAGACTTTGAGGTTATTAAGGAAAGCAAAGAAAAGAGCAGAGATGGCTGACGGAGGTGAGGGACAAAGAAGAACTTTGGGAGACTATGCTACACCTACTACTAATGGGTGTGGTAATAGTATTATCCCACCACTAGTGCAAGCAAACAATTTTGAGCTCAAACCTTCACTCATTCAATTGGTTCAACAAGAACAATTTAGTGGAGGAGCTCTTGATGATCCCAATGTGCACTTAGCAACTTTTCTCCAGCTATGTGACACAATCAAGAGCAATGGTGTGAGCTCAGATGCAATTAAGTTGAGGCTCTTCCCTTTTTCTCTTAGGGATAGAGCTAAACTGTGGTTGCAAGCACAGCCAATGGAGAGTATCAGCACATGGGAGGATTTAGTTAGTAAATTTCTAGCTAAATACTTCCCTCCTCATAAGCTGGCAAAGCTAAGGAATGACATCAACTCATTTGCTCAAAAAGAAGGAGAATCACTCTATGAAGCATGGGAAAGATACAAGGAGATGCTCAGAAAATGTCCACACCATGCAATCCCTGACTGGCTACAAATTCAAACATTCTATGATGGAGTTTCTCAAAGTTCAAGAGTCATGATTAATGCAAGTGCTGGAGGATCTCTTCATAGAAAGACTCCTGAAGAAGCTATTGAATTAATTGAGACTATGGCTGAAAGCAATTTCATGAGTTCTAATGAGAGGCCTATGAGAAGAGGTGTGATGGAGTTGGACACATTGGATACTCTGTTGGCACAAAATAAGTTGATGTCTCAACAACTAGCTGCAATCACAAAGCAAATGGGACAAATGCAAGTTGCTGCAGTAGGATCTCCAAGTTCATCTTGTGAGCTTTGTGGGGGAGCCCATAAAAATGAAGACTGTGATCTTTTCAAAGAAACTTTACCTGAGCAAGTGAACTACATGGGGAACCCTCCAAGACAACAAAATGATCCATATTCTAAAACTTACAATCCTGGGTGGAGGAATCATCCTAACTTTGGTTGGGGTAATCAAGGGAAAAAACAATTCAATACCCCAATTCAACAGCAAGCTCCATTCATTCCTCCACAAGACCCCCCTAAACCATCTTCATTGGAGATTGCCATGGAAAAGCTCACTCAATCTACCTCTATGTTTGTGCAACAAACTTCAAGCTTCATGCAAGAGACAAGAGCAAGTTTAAAAAATCATGAGGCTTCTATCAGAAATTTAGAGGTACAAGTGGGGCAAATAGCTAAGCAACTCTCTGAAAGGCCCTTGGGATCACTTCCTAGTGATACAGAACCAAACCCGAAGGAGCAATGCATGACAATCAATTTAAGAAGTGGCAGAAGCATTGAAGTGCAATCTCAAGTGGAGGCACCAACAAAAGCTCACTGAAAAGTCAAATGAACAAGTGGCAAAGCAAGCTAGTGAGCCACCCAAGAAAGAGGTTGCTCCTTACAAGCCAAGACTACCTTACCCTCAAAGAATTCAAGAGAAAACTCAAGACAAACATCTCTCCAAATTCTTAGAGGTATTCAAAAAACTCCAAATCAATATTCCTTTTGCTGAAGCTTTGGAACAAATGCCTAGCTATGCCAAGTTTATGAAGGAGTTGTTGTCAAGAAAAAGATCACTCCGAGAAGATGAAACAGTGATATTTAATGAGGAGTGTAGTGCTATCATTCAAAGCAACATGCCACCAAAGCTAAAGGACCCAGGTAGCTATCATATTCCTTGTGCAATTGGTAATGTTAAAATTAAACAGGCATTGTGTGATCTAGGAGCAAGCATCAACTTGATGCCTCTCTCTATGATGAAGAAGTTAGGGATAAAGAATGTGAAGCCCACCATGATTTCTCTACAATTTGCTGATAGATCTGTCAAATTTCCATATGGGGTTGTGGAAAATGTGCTTATTAAGGTAGACAAATTCTTTCTTCCTGCTGATTTTGTTGTCCTTGAGATGGATGAAAGTGAAGATGTCCCAATCATTCTTGGAAGGCCATTCTTAGCTACTGGGCGAGCATTGATTGATGTTCAAAAAGGTGAGTTGACATTAAGGGTGCATGATGAAAAGGTAACTTTTTGCATGTCAAGGGGTATGAAAACTCAAGTAAAAAAGGATGCTGTGTTGAAAATAGAAGTGAACCCGATTGCATTTCAAGAATCCAAGAATTCAATGCTTAATGTGAGCACCCTTACGATCCACCACCTTTGAAACAAATTGCTATTGTGAAAAAAAAAACTGCAGCTACAACAAAGGTTAAGAAGAAAAAGCAATGTGGGTTGGAGTTGAAACCCTCACCTCAAACACTGAAGAATGCATTCATTGAAGGATGGAAAATGTGTGTGGAGTATTTCAAGATGAATGAGGAGCTTAGGAGGGATGATTTTCCTTCCCCCTTTGATGATGAAAAGATCGAACAATGGATTGATAAGGAGCTCCTGCCAACAAATGTCAACAATGAGTTCTATGCTCCACCATTTAAAGATGTCAAGAAAGCTAAAGTTGAGCCTGGGAGAAATGTGAGCATGAAAGAGCACAACCTAAAGCACCATGCTGGAGGAGAGATTGACCAACAAGAATCATCATATGACCCACCTTAAGCTGGCATCCATACGTCAAGCTAGTGACGTTAAAGAAGCGCTTGTTGGGAGGCAACCCAACTCAGGGAAGTTTCTAACTTTTTTTTTCAGTAGTTTCTATTATTCATTCTGCTTTGTTAGTTGTCTTTATGTGCTAGTGTTTGTGTTTTAGTTGAATTAGGTTGTTGAGCAATGGAATTAATGTGCAATATTGATAAGAACAGAAATGATTATAATGATTAAGGTTGGCTCAAGGATTATATTGACATACATGCATGATATTTTAGATGGAAATTGTAAATGAAACTGAGTAATTAGAGAAATCAAGTAGAATAATACTTTAGAGAATTATTATAAGGGTTCTTAGAGTAAGACTAAATGCTAACTTAGTTGAAAAATTAATATGCATAAATGTAGTGTGATGTCCCTGTGTGAATTGCTGTGAAATGAATGAATCATAATAAATCAATTCAAAGAGGGGTAGGCCTTGTCCAAACTATCTAAGGATCTGAGCACCAATGGTTAGGGGATATCTTCATTCAATATCTATAGAACCTAGCTATGTGCTTGTGGTGTGATTGTGCCAGGGAAAGGCTTGGGTAATTAGATTCGAGGGGTGCTTCATCACCTAGCGTCTTGGGCCAACTGGACCGGGAATGTTAATCGAAAACTCACTTTAAAGAGCTGCCCTGAGACAAAGCATTTAGAGTCAAAAATCTTGTTCCTAAAGGATCAATATGCAAGAGCACTACCCCCTAAATGGTTAAGTAAATTGATTCATCTGCTGTGAAAGTAAAATTGTAAATGGCAGTGCACTACATGGTTGTAAATTTATGATGGAAACATAGTTGGTGGATAGAAGCTCTTAAAGAACCCTTATAACATGATCTAAAGTGTAATTTGATCTGTCTTCTCTATTGCAAAGTGATTTTCTAAAGAGTATAAAGTAATTAAAAATGCATGTGTTCATATGGTTTTGAGCTAGCCTGACTATTTGATTGTGGAAGTTCTGAAAATAATTGCTCTTGATTCCTCTGCTCTGTCTCTATGCTTTGTTTTGAGTTATTTTAGTTGCTTGGGGACAAGCAACACCTTAAGTTTGGTATTGTGATGCCTTGGCATTTTTAGTTAATTTTGAGTATAAATTTCTAATAATTTATGTTAGTTTTATTAGCATTTTGTTTGGTTTCAAATTAATTTAAATAGTTTAGAGTTAATTTAAATTTTTGATATTTTTATGTGTAATTTAGTTTTTTATTTTATTTTATAGAAGAATTGAAGTTGTAATTTGAAATTTTAAATGACCAGGAGCTTTGGCACTACACCAGAAAATTAGAGGCGCACGCCTCAGGAAAATTCATGTGTGCCCAAGTGTGGATGCAAGGTGCTTATAACCCTTGCAAAGCGCCCTTGGAAAGGGTCATATGACCCTTTGGAAAGCAAGCAATGCGCCCTGCATGCGTGTACCCAACATGGCCATACATGCATGCACCTCCATCATGTGACTCATGGGAAGCAAAGCAATCACGCGCGCCCAAGGAAAAGAAGCAGGCGCAAGGCGCCAGTTGCATGCGCCCTAGAAGAAAATTGTGGCGCCCTGCGCCCCGTCTCACGCCTCGCGTCCCGCATCCAGCGTCCCGCGCCCCGCGCTTGTCCCACGCTCTGCGCCCCTTAGAAATTTTTTCCTCACGCCTCGCGCCTCGTCACACGCACCGCGCCTCATAAACAGAATCAAATTAAGGAAATGAATGGAATGAGGCCTACTCCACCTGCTGGGACGCGTCGCGCTTTGATCCGAAATTAGTCCCGCGCTCCACGTCCACCTGAAGTGTCGCGCCTCACCTTAACTGCTGACACCTCAATTTGTGCCGCACGATCCATGATCATTTCAAATGCAAATCTTTTCATATCTCTTTAAACTTAATTCCCTTTGTTTTAGGGATTGGAACAATTTGAATTTTAGGATTATTTTGCTTATAAATAGGACTAGAATGGAATCTTTTGTTGCACGTACTGTGTTCTTTGCTATTTTTATAAATTCAGTTATTCGTTCTTAAAAATGTCTTTCAATTTTTATGCTTTGTTTTCTTTAATTATGAGCAACTAATTTCTTTGTTAGGGTAAAGGGGATCGTATTACTATGAATTAATTTTATATTTGTGAACCTTTGAATTTTATTAATTCAATTCAAGCAATTACCTTATTTGTATTGTGTTGTTCTGAGGATTGGAAAATCACTTTTCAACTTATTTTGGATTTATGTGTTTATTTGGGAAAATAAATGTGTGAATTAGCTTAAGGGAAATTGCCAGAAAGATTAGTATCTAGGAATAGAATTAAGATTTTTGTGAACTTTGAATCAGTAAAAATATTTTATCTTTTCTTTGAATTGATTTGATCAAGGGATTGACTAATTGTTCATAGAAAAAGTGTTAAATTACCAAGGAATTGGAATTGACAACTTAAGATTCGTTCATTGAATTGAGGCTTTAAAATTTAAAGGCAAGCAAATGTTTTATTAACTTCAGAAAATACGTGAACCCGATTCCCTAACCTTTCATCAATTGAATTTTAATTAAACTTTTACTGCAATTTTACATTCATTAGCTTTTGAATTTACATTGTATGCTCATTCATTACCTTTTATTGGATTCGTCTAATTAGAAATCTACTTTAAGAAACTTTTGCTCGGTTCTTTAATCCTCGTGGGAACGATACCCACTCACCGTGGTTTTTATTACTTGAACGATTCGGTGCACTTGCCGATAGCCTATCATTTATTGTTTTATGATATAACATGCTATATAAGACAGATAAATAGACTATAAGTAGAATTCATGACATGTATGATTGTTTGAGCGAGTTATGTGGTGACTGTCTAGAGTAGTTACGCCGCCCCTGATTAGTATACGTCAGACGCTATGGCCGGTGGTCAGTCCCGGTATCTTAGTATGGTTTACTAATTAGCGGTGAGTCGCCCGAGCCCGCCAAGTACGTTCCGATCCCGGTTATCGGACGACTTGGTTACAGATACAGATATACCCCACGAGGTTCAGTTATGAGTAAACTCATGCCGCGCGCTGAGTCAGATTAGATTATGCCTATGTTGAGCGCTAGGTGACAGATCACAGATACAGTGTACAGTAAAGGGCTTGGTATGCAGGCTTTAGTGTGACAGCTCGACAGGATATTGATTTTATGGTTGATAATATGCTAGTTGTGATATATGTGTTATGAATGTTGCATTGCATGCATATTCCTCATCACTGAGTCGATGACCCACCCCTCATCAACCATATTTCAGAGTACGACCCCGCAGCAGACGAGGAGCCGTTGATCCACTAGAGTTCGTTCAGCTGTTATCTTGGGTGAGCTCCGCTTCGATCGTGGAGTCTTAAGTTATTGTTTTATGTTTATTCCAGTTATTAGTTTTATAAGACATTTCAATTTCAGTTGTAATAGTTTGCTCCAAACTTTAGAGGCAGGTTACCTTTCCAGTTACGTTTCAGATATTTTCAGTATTCTCAGCAATTAAACAGTTATTCCAGTTGTACCAGTTATTTACAGTTATCAGTTAAACAGTTATTTTCAGTTAATTCAGTTTATTTAAGAGTTTATGTATACGTTGAGCATGTTCGTTGGGATAGTGCCCTTCGAACGGACACCCCTAAGTAGCGGGGTGTTATAGGTTGTATCAAAGACATAGGTTTCCCCCTAGAGTCTGGAGCTAGGAACCTTAAGTGTCATGGCAACCATGTTAATGGAAGTGCACCCATGGCCATGGAATGTAGTGCCACGAAAGGTTCATAGAAAGTAAAGTCAGTTAAGTTCAGTAGTAGTCAGTGTCTCCTTTGAAATCTCTTTCCTGATATGTCTTATGGTTTGACCTCGCTAGGATCATGCCTCCTTTTCGACGCCGCACTTCCTCCGGTTCCGGGCGTAAGAGCTTGCGTGACACAGTCGCCGCGTTAGCAGAGATAGTGGCCGCACAGGCACATCAGGCAGCCACAGCACAGCAGACCCCGAGAGTGACGGAGGACAAGCTGATCGACCGTTTCAGCCGGTCAAACCCTCCGCACTTCTCTGGCGTACTAGGAGATATAGAGCCGACGACTTTTATTGGCTGGATTCAGAAAAAGGCCGAGATTCTTCGTATACCGTCGGAGCTCACTGCAGAGTTGGCTGGACAGTAGCTAGGAGGGATAACAGATACTTGGTACCGATCCTTACGGGACAGCAGAGGTCCGGATGCTCCGCGACTGACTTGGGAGGAGTTCTCCCGAGCGTTCAGAGATAGGTTCATTCCCGCCAGCCTGAGGGACCGAGCACTGCAGACTTTCTTGGATCTGAGGATGACCAGAGAGATGACGGTCACGGATTATGAGGCCGAGTTCACTGGACTTGCCGGGGTCACTCAGTTCCCCATGACCCCGAATGAGAAGGTGAAGCGTTTTCTTCAGGGACTCCCCACCTAGTACAAGTTTGCTTTGACGTGCTATGAGACGTCAGAGAGTTATGATGAGGCATTTAATGCTGTCATTTCGTGCGAGACGAAGACTTTGGATGCACAGGCAGAGGAGAGAAGAAGGCGAGGCACACTGGTTCATATTCAGGTGCAGCAGCTCCCACCCGCAGTCAGCAGCGGCATCAGTCTTCGGGGGTCCAGCCGGGCAGGGCCATCTCTTCAGCACCCTTTCCGGTTCGCCCCACAGCTTCACAGGGCCAGAGTCAGAGTAGAGTTAGCTAGCCCTCGGCCTCGTCCTAGCAAGGGGGATCTGTTTCCTGTAACACCCTACTAGAAAGCCCTTAATGCTTAAGTCATTTTAGGCCATTTCATAAGGGTTACCTCCTGTTATCATGTTTTATCTTTATATTTAAAATATAATACGCGGAAAATAGGCGGGAGTAAATTTTCGAAAATCATTTGCGGTATAGAAAATAAGGGTCTGGCGCATAAATACAACGATACTAATAAGCTATACAAACATCTACGAAAATACTACATCATATAAATAACTCCCATCAAGTAACAAACATGAAATAAATACTAGGTCTCACCCCATAAGCCAAAAACTGTGACCTATGAGATTCCACCATAAATATGAGTAAATAAATAGCTGCCGGCTAACAAAGGTCCGGACTCAGAAAACATAATAAATAAATAAACGTAGCGGAAACATAAAAGTCATAACATCTGATAAGGAAATAAAACATGTCTCTGATATCTAGGGAACTATATCATAAACTAAGTCTGCACGGGCTCCTCGTGTGCTCCGACATCCTGCTCTGTCTGCTCCTCTAAAAGGTGGGAAAAACATAGGGTGAGCACTAGGAAGTGACTCAGTAGAGGAAGCCGCCCCAGGTTTAATTATAAAATAAGTGAAGCATGAATGAGTTTAATTCGGATATAAGTTGAAAATCAATCTTTCCCTCAGAACGTCTTACCTAAGTGCATCTTGTCCATTTTATTAATTCATATAACATATCATAATTAAAGGTCCATGTGTAGTGTACTATGTGCTTCTATCACAATCAGGGAAAATATAACATAACAGAACATTTATCAGAACTTCCTTTCAGAGCATCTTATCATTAACTTTTACTTTAAATCTATCAGACTTGGCAAAGCCTCCCTCCCATCCTTACTCCTACAATCCGGCCCCTAAGCATGAGCTCATCCTAAAACATACGGGGAAGAGGGGGTACAGTTCACCTTCCTCAAGTGAAGGAGTTGCAGCCGAGGATGCCACCCCTCCCTACAACACTCATCACAAGCTGAAGGCTACAGGGTATTTTAATCTTTCAGAGTTTCAGAGATCTTTCAGAACGTCTTTTAATTATCAGAAATCTTTCAGAGTTAACAGAGATCTTTCAGAGCACCAGAATATCTTTCAGAACATGTTTTAACTTTTACCGAGTGACAGAGTTAATTCATTCGGATCATTTCATCATAATATATATCATATACTTACATAAACAATTTAACGCATCATAAAAGCAATACATATACTCAATATAACATATATATCTCATACAATAATTATATATACATCATAGCAATTAAACATACATATAAACGTACTTTATAGCTCATATAATCATATATAAATCATGCATAAATCATATATAACATTTATACAAGTCGTAGAACGCATTAGGGTACATAAAAGGGTAAAAACATGTCAATTTATACTCTTTAACATCATGGAATAAACATAGCACATTCACTTACTTACTCTGACATCATGGAGAATAAATAAATACAACTCTTTATCAAATAAACATGATATACAACTACTTATAAATATTATTCTCAATGCTTCTATACCTTTCATGTCATATGATCTCGTTTATTTTATTATTATTTCATACTTATACTTTATTCTAGTTTTACTTGTACTTTATACTCTACCCTTAAGTATCTTGTAAACTCTTATATTTTATTCACTACCAATCTTGTCTTCTATACTATTATTGTTACTATTACTATTATCATTACATATCATATATTATACATGTTGTTGTTCTTACTGTATTATTCTTTTATTATTATTATTATTATCATTATTATTTCTACATATTATCTACCTCTTATTAACTAATATACATGTTATAGCATTCTCGGTTTCATATGCTACCTCACGCTGCGAGACCAATAATGCCTCACGCTGCGAGACCAAGCATTCTCGGTTTCATATGCTATATCGATCTATATGAAATAATAATGCCTCACGCTGCTATACGATATATATGTATACATATGCTACATCGATCTACGTAGAACTGTACTACGTAAAATCCCTAATAATAATAATAATAATAATAATAATAATAATAATAAGGCACAAAAATCCCTAATGGGAAAAACGACCATCACATTAATCTCATAAAGTCATCATCAATATGCATGAAAATAGAATGCCTAACCCCTACCTCTTGAAGACAATTTCGAAATATGCAAAGAGAAACTCTTTCCCGACGTTGCTCTCGTTGGAAACCTCTCTCTCTAGCCCCACAAACGGTCCGGTGATGCCGGAGACTCTAAACGGAGAAACGGAATCGGTAAAAAGGTTCGGCTTGATGAGAGGATTAAGAATATGAGTTTATTTTCTGGATTGGGTAAGGTTTGATGGGTGTTTCGTGGTTTGGAGTATCAATGGCTTAGGGAGCTCTTGAGAGAAAGATGGCTATGGCGGCTAAGAAGAAGGAAGAGAGTGTTTTTCTCAATTGGAGAGGGTTACTAGTGTTTATATAGGGAGTGACTAGGTCAAGAGTCATTGTGGGGCCCACCGTCACTTAAATTACTAAAACACTCCAAATCCCCCCAAATAATACTATAATGCTCATATAATTTTTCTAATATTTAAATATAAATTAAAATACACACATAGGCACATAAAATAAAATAAAATAAATAATAATATATAACACTAATATTATCTAATAACATCATGTAACTCATATAAATATTTTATATCATCATTCCTAACCATATGCATCATCTAAATACCAATTAAAACTCATATATGCATCCAACATACTCTCCCACACACACTGAACACTCACATAAATACACATAATTATCATGACATATAATTTACACACGTAATTCACATAGCATAGAATGAACACATATATACACACTTAAATCACGTCACACATAAGGGTTTGACTAGAAGAAACTTATCCACCCAAACCGAATTAAATCCTAACCAAGGTCAATTACCCTTAATCCCACTTTATTAGGACTTAATAAAAGTCGGGTGTTACATTTCCTCCCACCCGCAGTGCCAGACCTGCGACAAGCTTCACTCAAGAGTTTGCCGCATGGGAACAGGGGATGCTATAGTTGCGGCCAGGAGGGCCACAGTACAAGGATTGCCCGGTTAGACAACCGACTCCTAGTGTGGGTTCCGTTCAGACAGCCTTTCGAGCAGGGCAGCCATCTCAGGGTCATGCTCGTTCTTTTGCATCCGCCGGCAGAGGCGGGGGTGGTGGTAGGACAGACAGTAGAGTGTCAGGAGGCAGAGGTTCAGGCACCGGAGGACAGCCCCGTCTTTTTGCTATCACCAGACAGGATGCCCACGCATCCAATGTCGTTCTTACAGGTATCATATTAGTTAGGGGTTTTGAGGCCTTAGCGTTGTTCGATCCCGGGGCAACGCATTCCTTCATATCTGTGTTCTTCGCTTTGAGGTTCAGTGAGGGTCCTTCCGCCCTTGAGTTACCCTTCCGGGTTAGCACACCGGGAGGGGGATCGCTAGATGTAGACCGAGTTCTCAGATCATGTCCAGTTCAGGTCGAAGAGTTTCCCGCAGAGGCGGATCTGATGGTTCTTGAGATGGCAGAGTTTGATGTGATTTTGGGTATGGATTGGTTAGCAGCACAATATGCGGAGGTGGATTGTCGTTGAAAGACGGTGACTTTCCGGGTCCCAGAGCGAGAGCCAGTAGAGTTCCAGAGTAGTAGTTGTACACCGGTGGATCATCTAATATCGTCTATGAGTGCTCTACGGTTGTTGAGCAAGGGGTGCGGTGATTATCTGGCAGCAGTGAGTGATACATCAGTAGGGCAGAGTAGTGGCAGTGACATGGTAGTAGTGCGGGAGTTTATGGATGTGTTTCCGGAGGATCTACCCGGGAAACCTCTAGTCAGAGAGGTGGAGTTCGGTATAGACCTGGAGCCAGGAGTGAAGCCCATTTCTATACCCCTGTATCGTATGGCACCAACAGAGCTCAGGGAGCTTCAGAGTCAGGTGCAGGAGTTGTTGGATAAAGGGTTCATTAGACCGAGTTCATCACCGTGGGGAGCGCCGGTACTCTTCGTGAAGAAGAAGGACGGATCTATGAGGATGTGCATCAACTACAGGAAGCTGAACAAGGTTATAGTGAAGAACAAGTACCCGTTGCCGAGGATTGATGATCTGTTCGATCAGCTGCAGGGAGCAGTGTGCTTCTCGAAGATAGATTTGAGGTCGGGATATCATCAGCTGAAGATCAGGGATGGGGATGTACCCAAGACGGCGTTTCAGACCCGATATGGACACTTTGAGTTCTTAGTGATGTCTTTCGGGTTGACGAATGCCCCAACTGCTTTTATGGACTTGATGAACAGAGTGTTCAAGCCATTCTTGGACCGCTTTGTAATCATGTTCATTGATGACATCTTGGTGTACAGTAAGAGTAGGGAGGAGCATGAGGAGCATCTGAGGACGGTGTTACAGACACTGAGAGAGCATCAATTTTATGCTAAGCTCTCAAAGTGTGAGTTCTGGTTGGACAGGGTGGCCTTCTTGGGGCACGTGGTGACGAGTGAAGGTATCACGGTGGATCCGAAGAAGGTTGGGGCGGTACGTCAATGGGCACGGCCGACGTCAGCAGCAGAGATTCTGAGTTTCTTGGGGCTAGCAGGTTACTACCACAGGTTCGTGAAGGGTTTCTCGACAGTAGTAGCACCGTTGACTGCCCTAACGCACAAGGGTGCGAAGTTTTTATGGACGGAGAAGTGCGAGCAGAGCTTTTAGAGATTGAAGGATAGTTTGACTACAACACCGATTTTGGTTCAGCCGTCGGGTAGTGGTGGTTTCTCGGTGTTCTGCGATGCATCTAGGGTTGGTCTGGGATGTGTGCTTATGCAGAGGGGATAGGTGATTGCTTATGCGTCCAGGCAGCTACGGAAACATGAGCAGAACTACCCCACACATGATTTGGAGTTGGTAGCAGTGATCTTCGCCCTGAAGTCTTGGAGGCACTACCTGTATGGGGACACATGTGAGATCTTCACGGATCACAAGAGTCTGAAGTACATCTTCGAGCAGAAGGACCTGAATCTGAGACAGAGACGGTGGTTGGAGCTCCTCAGCGACTATGATTGTTCGATCAAGTATCACCCGGGGAAGGCGAACGTGGTGGCAGATGCTTTGAGTAGAAATCCCGTGGTGGAGGAGCGGAGATCGCAGGGGAGTTTAGCTCACGTGGCACCAGAGAAGAGACCCATGGCAAGAGAGATCCAGAGGTTGGAGTCTGAGGGTGTTTGGGTCGAGGTGGATGGATCAGGGGCACTCTTAGTCCATATCAGTGTTAGGTCGACGTTTGAAGAGCTGGTGAAGCAGCGTCAGTCAGAGGATCCGAAGTTGGTAGAGCTCAGAGAGAGGGTTCAGAAAGGGGAGTGTTCGGACTTCTCAGTAGATGCAGGCGGAGTGCTCATGATTGGGGATATGTTATGCGTGCCAAAGGTCGGGGACCTACGAGAGACTATATTGAGAGAGACTCATTGTACACCCTATTCGGTTCACCCAGGATCGACTAAGATGTACAAAGACCTCAAGCCGTTGTATTGGTGGCACATCATGAAGAAGGATGTAGGTGCGTTCGTGACCCGTTGTTTGGTGTGCAGCAGGTCAAGGCTGGTCATCAGCGACCGGCAGGGATGCTTCAGGACCTTCCACTGCCAGAATGGAAATGGGAGAGGATAACTATGGACTTTGTCACGGGGTTGCCACGGGTACTGAGGGGCTTCGACGCTATCTGGGTTATAGTGGACAAGCTCACGAAGTCAGCTCACTTCATTCCAGTGAAGACTACGTTTACGGCTACACAGTATGCTCGACTCTACATCGACAGGGTTGTCAGGTTGCATGGGGTTCCGGTTTCCATCATAACAGACAGAGGGTCATAGTTCACATCCAGGTTTTGGCGTGCCTTACATCAGGCTTTAGGCACGAGGTTGGATCTCAGTACAGCTTTCCACCCACAGACTGACGGTCAGTCGGAGCGCACGATCCAAACGTTGGAGGATATGTTGAGAGCATGCACCTTGGACTTTGGCGGTTCCTGAGATGAGCAGTTACCGTTGGTTGAGTTTGCATACAACAACAGTTATCATGCTAGTATTCAGATGGCTCCTTTTGAGGCCTTGTATGGGAGACGTTGTCGTTCACCCATCGGTTGGTTCGAGACAGGAGAGGTTTAGGTGGTAGGTCCAGATCTGGTTCAGGATGCCTTGGAGAAAGTACGGTTGATCAGATAGCGTTTGACGGCTGCCCATTCTCGACAGAAGGCCTATGGAGACAAGAGAAGACGCGACTTGGAGTTTGCAGTCAGGGATCAGGTATTCCTGCGAGTATCCCCGATGAAGGGGGTAGTGAGGTTTGGTAAGCGGGGAAAGCTGAATCCTCGCTATATTGGACCTTATGAGATTACAGAGAGGGTGGGCAAGGTGGCCTATCGGTTAGCTCTTCCAGCTGAGTTAGCGGCGGTTCATCCGGTCTTCCATGTGTCGATGCTGAGGAAGTACGTTTCAGATGAGTCTCATGTTCTGAGGTCACAGCCGGTGCAGTTTGATCAGAGTTTGGGTTATGAGGAGGAGCCAGTAGCAATCGTTGACCATTAGATCAGAAAGCTTCGTTCGAAGGAGGTACCTCTAGTCAAGGTCATCTGGAGGAATCACTCTGGAGACGAAGCCACGTGGGAAACGGAGCAGTCGATGAGGGTGAAGTACCCGTATCTCTTTGATCCGCGAGGTAAGTTTTATCCGTGTTTCCAGTGTTTCTTTTCTTTATGAGTAGTTTGGATTTGGGGACCAAATCCTTAAAAGGAAGGGAGATTGTGATAACCCGTATCACAATGTCCCATAGGAAGGACTCTCTTTAGGACGCATCAGGAACACGTCAACAAGTTGCTGTCAGAGGGGGCTCGCTAGCGAGCAGTCAGCGCCCGCTAGCGAGAAGCTTGTCGCTAGTGACCATGTGTTAGTCGCTAGCGACCAAGTCGAGTCCCACATCGGTTGCAGCATGATGTCAGCCTGTCCCCCCTCACCTATATATATGAGTAGTAGTGGAGTTCTTTTCTTTACACCTCATTCTCCCGCCTTTTTCAAGAGCAGTGCTTTTGGGCATTCTTTTTCAGTAAAAGAACTCTGTCGGAGTGAGGTTCTGACGCCTTGGGGATTTCTCAGTATGAGTAAAGTTCCCAACGGTGAGTAAGAGCGGGCATTTCTGCCCTTTCCTGCGTGAAACGCGCTAGCGGCCAAGAGAGGCCCGCCCGCTAGCGAGCGAGATGAAGGTGCTTGTGACGTGAGAAGGGGGGTTGAATCACGTCTGCTTAAAAACTTTGCTTCCTGAAACTTGCAATTCTGATCAAGCTATAAGCTTGTCTAGTTATAGAGTGCAGCGGATTAGAGAATGATGCAAGCTTAAGTTTCGAATTAGCTTAGCCTTAGGTGTAAGGCTTGATTATGTTATAATCACTTTTTGCTTGTAGATTAAGTTAATTGATGTAGCCTTTGAGCTTTGGCTCTAGGTGGCTAAGTTATGTTATTTTAACTTAGTTAGGTGCAAGTGTGTGTACTATGTGATATGCGAAATTACTATGCAAAGAGTAAGGTAGAGATAGTGCACACAATACGTTTTTATACTGGTTCGGCAATGTGCCTACTCCAGTCCTCAAGCTTCACTTGAGAGCTTACTAATCACCACCTCCAAAGACTTGAAGGATTTCTGCCTCAGCACACCACTGGGGACTTCTTGCACTTCACACCTGAAGTGACTAACTGCACCTCAGCCTAGAGATGACTTCCTTGCCTTCAACACAGAAGGTTTTTCTACCCTGCCTTGAATCTTCAAGGACTTCTGCCTTCACAACTGGAAGGACTTGTACAAACAGTGAATTGAAGAGATTCTTGTGATTCTAAGAATCAAATAAGAACTTAGATGCAACTAAGTTTTGCTCTTATTTGATCTTCAAAGCTTAACTTGCAAATGCAAGGATATTCAAATTGTTCTTAGCTAAAACCTTACAAATTACCCCTTTTGATCTAAATGTATATGAATTCGAGTACAAATAGTTGTTAGAATTTTTGACAGAGTTTCGGCTTTTTTGTTCTTGATTCTCTTGATGTTCTTGTCAAATGATGGGGTATTTATAGGCATCCAAGTCCACTTCCAAATAAGGAAACTTTGAACTTGACTTTAATGCTTGAGCTCATGCTTCCATGCGCCTATGCTTGCTTGAGCTTAATCTTGCTTGAGCTTCCTTGGTGTGCTTAGCTTGTTCTACTATCACCAAGCCTAGGTGATTAGCTTTGGTTGCTAGGTAGCTTTGCTTACTAGCTTGAGCTTCCTAGATGTGTTGAGCTTGTATTTTGCTCCACTTAGAGGTAGCTTGTGTTGCAAGAAGCTTCCCTTGGTGTCTTGAGCTTATGCTATGCTCCATCTATAGCTTGCTTGTGGTGCAAGAAGCTTCCCTTGGTGTCTTGAGCTTATGCTATGCTCCACCTATAGCTTGCTTGTAGTGCAAGAAGCTTCCCTTGATGCTTTGAGCTTATGCTATGAGCCTCTAGCTTTAGCATATGCTATGAACCTCTAGCTTTAGCTTCTGCGATGCGCCTCTTAGCTCCTTAAGCTTATGTTATGCGCCTCTTAGGTGCTCTTTTGCTTCAAGTGTTTTCTTAATATTTTTAATACCTCATAGGTTAACCTCCTGAAACACTTAATGAAACCATTAGTATTCACAAGTAAAATTCTTATCCAACACTTAGAGATTTTTATCATCAAAACATCTTATGACAATGTAGGGTTCTTGGAGCTAACACGAGACGGTCGCGTTCTCAGTTCAAGTTTTGTTTTCTTTTCTTCAGGGGTCCTAATGGGTCCTTTTTGCACTTCAGGTGCGAACGCAGTGCCGCTGGCTGGAGCCGGAGCTGATGGTGCTTCTTAGTGTCAGGAGTATCCAGGTGAGTGGAGGTCTTGCATGTAGTTTAGCTTATATGGCATATATATATATTTATGTTTGATAACTAGATAATTAGGAAAGATAATAATAACAACGTTATTATGCATGTGTTTGTAGTAGAGTAGTAGTAGAAGTAGTAACATGTTAGGTAGTTAGAGTAGAATAGTAGAGACTTATGTTTTTATGCTGTGTATATGAATTGCTGATTGGTTGGTTGTTTATTGTTTTATGATATAACATGCTATATAAGACAGATAAATAGACTATAAGTAGAATTCATGACATGTATGATAGTTTGAGTGAGTTATGTGCTGACTGTCTAGAGTACTTACGCCGCCCCTGATTAGTATACGTCAGACGCTATGGCCGGTGGTCAGTCCCGGTATCTTAGTATGCTTTACTAATTAGCGGTGAGTCGCCCGAGCCCGCCAAGTACGTTCCGATCCCGGTTATCGGACGGCTTGGTTACATATACAGATATATATACCCCACGAGGTTCAGTTATGAGTAAACTCATGCCGCGCGCTGAGTCAGATTAGATTATGCCTATGCTGAGTGCTAGGTGACAGATCACAGATAGAGTGTACAATAAAGGGCTTGATATGCAGGCTTTAGTGTGACAACTCGACAGGATATTGATTGTATGGTTGATAACATGCTAGTTGTGATATATGTATTATAAATGTTGCATTGCATGCATATTCCTTATCACTGAGTCAATGACTCACCCCTCATCAACTGTATTTTAGAGTACGACCCCGCAGCAGACGAGGAGCCGTTGATCCACTAGAGGTCGTTCAACTGTTATCTTGGGTGAGCTCCGCTTCGATCGTGGAGTCTTAAGTTATTGTTTTATGTTTATTCCAGTTATTAGTTTTATAAGACATTTCAGTTCCAGTTGTAATAGTTTGCTCCAGACTTTAGAGGCAGGTTACCTTTCCAGTTACGTTTCAGATATTTTTAGTATTCTCAGCAATTAAACAGTTATTCCAGTTATATCAGTTATTTACAGTTATCAGTTAAACAATTATTTTCAGTTAATTCAGTTTATTTAAGAGTT
This sequence comes from Aeschynomene evenia, assembly GCA_013621005.1. NCBI lineage: Eukaryota > Viridiplantae > Streptophyta > Magnoliopsida > Fabales > Fabaceae > Aeschynomene > Aeschynomene evenia. Next base: position 13,481,032 of record CM024263.1, on the reverse strand, counting down.
TATGTATACGTTTAGCGTGTTCGTTGGGATAGTGTCCTTCGCACGGACACCCCTAAGTAGCGGGGTGTTACATCTTGATGCAAAGATACTTTATGAAATTATGAAATCAATCAAGTCTTTTGAACTTGTTGAAAAATTAATTTCAAAACAATTATGATAAGCAATTTGTGATAAAAATTAATAATCTCAAATACTAATATTTTGCAGCGGATTAAAGAATCACAAAGCATCAAAACATGTATTTTTATCACAAACTTTCTGAACACTAAAACACTTTTGTTTCATAATGTACTTATCAGAAATCTCTTCAGAAATTCCTTTCTGAACTTCCTTCAGAAATTACTTCAGATTCACCTTCAGAATCTATTTCTGTTTTTGAACTCACTTTCTGATGTCACACGCTTCTGAAGCTGTAGGCTTCTAAATGCGAAAATGAAACTTATATATTTTGATGATGTCAAATACACAATATAAGATATCACTTCATCAGAAATAGAACAAACAATGTTTGGAAACACTTTTTCAGAATATAATCTTCAGAAACTATCAATAAGAATGTTTCAGTACAGATTTTCTAAAACCTTTCAAGAAACAATCAAAATAGCTTTCTTTAAATCTTTTTCAATGTGAGCAAGTTAATCAATACTCATAGAATCAAATACAATAAATCTTTATTACAAAAGATTAATTTTCACAAGAATCTTTAAAATTCAAAACACCCTCTGTATTTACCTTTCCTTTCTTAACACTGATTTTGATTAATTCAATTCAATTCAATATTGACAAAAATTAACAAACCATATAAGCAATAAAAGGGTGAAGGTGAGAAAACAAAACCACAATTTTTATACTGGTTCAGCCAATAATGCCTACATCCAGTTCTTCAACCCCTTAGGTTGAGTTCCACTATTCCAGAAATTGTACAAATCATATTACAATCCAGATATACTTTGTAAACCTTCCCAGGTTTCTTCTACTACAAGAATGTCCCCTTCTCGTTGATTTCCACTCCAGAAAACTCCACCTTTCTGAAGATTTTCACTTCTTGGATGTCCCCTCCAAGAAGATTTTCACTTTGGAAAACATCACCTTTCCATAGATTTCTCCTGCCTCGTTCTCAACCAAGGACTTTTCAGCAATCTGAATCAGAAATTTCTGCAAGTGATTGATTGGTATTGTCTTGCAAATTTATGAAATTACATAAAAAATGAATAATCTCTCAAACTCTTTTCATATCTTCACTTTTCTCTTTTCTTGAGTTTGAATCTTTCTATTTCTTTTCTTTCTTTTCAGAGCATATTTCTTTTCTTTTCTTCTCTTTCTCTCTGAAATATTTCTTTTCTCTCAGCTCGAGCTTTTACAAATTATGAGTGAATGAGTGAATGATCTTTTCTGTATCTTCCCATGTCTAAACAACACAAGAGCATCTCTATTTAAAGAGATGTAAAATGATAAGTTTCCAACTGTAATTACAACTAGATTAACTAACCTTATCCAAAAAGAACACTTCAACAATTTATCACGTGCTCTTTTCAAAATAAACAAAGTAATAAAAATGTTGAATTAGTTCTGAATCATAAAGTAAAATTCTGAACTTAATGAGTGTTCACTTTTTGAACACTTGCTTTCTGAACATCTTCGTTGCACTTTATGAATCAACAATTATGATCTCCTTCTGAATTCGCTTTCTGATGCAGCCTTCTGAATCTGCATCTCCATTTCTGAACCAAGTTTGACTGTTTCTAATAGTTCTAAATGTATTACAAATTCAAATTACCTAATACATTTACTAGGAAAATAGAATATAACTTTTACAACTTTTATTGAAGTTATTTACAAAGTTTCCTAACTATTACAAACAAACACTTTTTGAACAACAAGAAGCTTCAATACAAAATACACTTTTAATGTCAAGCTTCTGAACCTATTGTTACATTAGTTTTGTTATTATCAAAACCAAAAGAGGATTTACATCAACAATCTCCCCCTTTTTGATGATGACAAAACTTATGTAATCTTTCAATGCTTCTCATAGATTTTAAAACAAAATAAAGCATTGAGAAATTTTCTCGGAAAATAGTTTTCAGAAATGTATTTTTTTTTCAGAAATATATATAAGATAGTATCAGAAAGACAATATATAATAGTCACATAGTTTTCTGAATATTTTCATAATACATTAGAAATACATATATCAAAATTACATGTATCAGAATGTAATGTATGAATGTATCAGAATGTATGATATGCCATATATTTCTATCAAGTATAACACAATAAAATATCATGCATAACCTCATAAATGTAATATTCATATAAGAATCATAAATCCATATCAGAATCAAAACTGAATGTCCTAAACCTTCAGAAATACTAATCAGAAACTCTAACTTTCTGAAAAATTACTTTTTAGAAACTAATAGTAGAAAGAAGGATAAATCACTTCTCCCCTTCAAAAACTATACAAATAGATAAGTAAAGATTACATATCAATTCTCCCCCTTTTTGTTATAATAAAAAAGGTTTAAACAAGTTTCATGTTAAGTCTATTTCTAAGAGAAATAAACCTATCTTCTGATAAAGGTTTTGTAAAAAATATCAGCTAATTGATTTTCAGTTTCAATGAACTTTAATTCTATATCACCTTTAATCACATGATCTCTAATGAAATGATGTTTAATATCTATATGCTTAGTTCTAGAATGCAAAACAGGATTTTTTGCAATGCAAATAACAGTAGTACTTCACAATATAAAGGTAAAGAATTGTACCTCAATTGATAATCTTCCCATTGGTTTTGATCCATAAGAGATGTTTGCAATTTCCAGAAGCTAGTACATACTCAGCCTCGACTGTTGACATTGCTAAAGTTTCTTGTTTGTTACTTGACCATGTCACAAATTTATTACCAAGAAGACAACAACCTTCACTAGTACTCTTTCTGTCTTGCTTATCACCAGCATAATCAGAATCTGTAAATCCTACAACCTCAAAAGAATCTCCTTTCTCATAAAATAAACCAAGATTAGTAGTACCTTTAAGATATCTAAAAATCCTTTTTACTAATGCAAGATGAGAAACTTTAGGTTTAGATTGAAATCTAGCACATAGTCCTACACTAAACTTAATATAAGGTCTACTGGATGTTAAGTAAAACAAAGAACCTATCATGCCTCTATAATCAGATTCATTAACACTTTCTCCATTTTCATCAATTTCTATAGATTGTGAAGGATGTATGGGGGTAGACATAGGTTTACAATATAGCATATTATATTTCTTTAACAATTCATTACAATATTTAGTTTGATGAATGAAGATACCATTTACCAATTGTTGGATTTGAAGTCATAAGAAGAATCTTAGTTCTCCCATCATACTCATCTCAAACTCATGCTTCATTAAATCAGAGAAATACTCACATAAAACCATGTTAGTTGATCCAAATATAATATCATCTACATATATTTGAACAATTAATAAATGCTTATCTTTATATAGAGTAAACAAGGGGTTGTCCACAAGTCCTCTTCTGAACCCACTCTTAATCAGAAATGAACTTAGTCTCTCATACCAAACTCTTGGAGCTTGTTTAAGACCATATAAAGCTTTTGTTAGTTTGAAAACATGATTATGGTATTTTTGATTTTCAAAACCAGGGGGTTGTTTTACAAACACTTCTTCAGAAATGTATCCATTCAGAAAAGCATATTTAACATCCATTTGATAAAGAATAAAACCCTTATAACAAGCAAAAGCTAATAGGATTTTAATAGCCTCGATCCTAGCTACAGGAGCAAAGGTTTCTTCATAATCTATACATTCCTGTTGTGAATATCCTTGAGCTACTAATCTAGCCTTGTTTCTCACAACCTCACTATTTTGGTCTAACTTGTTTATGAAAACCCATTTTGTACCTATTACATTTTACCTCTCGGTTTCTCAAATAGGTACCACACTTTGTTTTTCTCAAACTATTCTAGTTCCTCTCTCATAGCTTCTAACCAATTTTCATCATTTAGAGCTACAGAAACAGAATCAGGTCCTATCAAAGAAACTAAAGCATGTTCTTTATTCAGAAACAACCTAGTCGTCACACCATGTGAAGCTTCTCTAATAATAAGGTTTTGATTAAGAGATTTAAGCTCATTTTTGCCTAAGGTTTTATTTCTAGGTGTATCTATGCTATTGAGAATGGTTGAGAAATGAGTTACTTGGTTTGAAGTACCACTTTCTGATAAATTAGTTTGATCAAAATTTGTGATTTCTGAACTTGGTTTCTGAACAGTTTCTGAACTTGTATGTTGATTCCCTTATGAATCTGTGCGATCAGAACCACTATTTTCTGAACTGCTTCTGAACTTGATGAATTGATTTTCAATTCTTCAAAAGCATCTTCTAGTTCTTCATAATTTGTGTCATCACATACTTTGTCATTTCTGACTTCAGAACCTGTAATATCCTTAGAGAATTCTTTGAAGGTTATGTGTATGAACTCTTCCACAGTAAGTGTCCTTTTGTTATAAATTCTAAAAGCTTTAAATTTTTCAGAATATTCTAAGAATATAGCTTCATCAGATTTTGCTTCAAATTTATCCAAGTTATCTTTGGTATTTAACAAAAAACATTCACAACCAAATATATGAAAATAAGATACAGTTGGCTTTCTACCAAACCATAATTCATAAGGTGTAAGCTTTAGAATGGGTCTAATGAATACCCTGTTCTGAACATAAGTTGTTGTATTTACCATGGTTCTGAAAACCGGACCGGACCAGCCAGTCGGACCGGTTGAACCGCGAACCGGCCTGGAATCCAGTCCGTGTTAAGCCAAAAAGATTTTATTTATTTTTGCAGTGCATTACATAGCATTCTGCATATTGCATCTGTGAATTGCATTACATTTATCATTTGCATCCATAGAACTTGTTGTTCGCAGAACAACAAAGTTTTGCGTCGATACGTGTAACACCCTAATAATTACCTCTTTATGCTTAAGTCATATTGAGTTAATTATCAGAAATTAACATCTTGTTTTAGAGTTTCCATTTGAATAAATTAACATTACGCGGAAAATAGGGTCAATTTGCTTTTTTAAAAGGAAACAGAATTTTGAAAACTCGGCTTGTGCGACATAACGGATATGAACGTTTACATCCTTCTGAGAGCCCAAGTATCACAAGTACATAACATTATAATACATAACTGTGGCCCACATATGCATAGAGTATTACAAAATATAGGATACACGTAATGTCATAAGTACTTTAAATAATACAACGATATGATAGTGGAGCTTTTAAGAGAACTATAAGCTTGTACAAACACTTATAATTCTCCTAATGGTTCCCAAAACAACATCATAGGTTACTAGGTACAAAATACAAAACATAACAAATGTAGTCCTAATGTACTAAGCTCCATAGAATCCAAGCTTAGTCTTCATGTAAGCTCCAAATCACTCAACCTGTAGATGTGCTTGTGTCCCTGTTTGTATCTAAAACAAAAGGTGGTGGAATAGGGTGAGCTCCACGGACTCAGTAGAGGGATCACTCCAGTTTATTATAAAATAATGTAACATGCAAGAATCGTATTACTGGTTTTCAGAATCATCTTTAATCCGGAGTGTCTTACCTATATGTAAGAATTCTGAAACATCATTATTTATTTCATTTTTAGTGAATACATGAAACATGGATTCTTTCCTGACGTTTACACAAGATACCTTTATTTGATTTGGCACTAACCCTCTCATCTCTTTCTACGTCCACATCTCCAAATCCCAAGACTATGAGCTCATATCTCTCTAGTTTCTACTAGACACACGGGGAAAAAGGGATTTTTCACCTTCCCTTACTAGAGATGTCAGTGACCGAGGTTGCCAACCCTCCCTTACTGACGACACTAGTGACCGAAGGTTACAATTGCTTACTTTGATATTTCTCTCCATTTCCATCGTATTTAAGTTATTGCACCGTCATATTCTGACTTGTCATACTATTGCTTCATATATGCACATACACAAATTGATAATATCATTCTGGAATTGTATACAAGTCATACATAGCATTCTTAATTCATAAATCACATGAAAACATATCACTTGGGCACATAATTGCTTTCACATATCATTTTCTCTTTAAATTGTTAATTTACTTGCATAAACACGTTTTTAAGTTCTAAACACAAATAATAAATATCTTACAATAGTTTAGACTCCCAGAAAAAGGTTAAAAATCATTAAAATGCAAAATCACAAAATACAGCATTTAAGGCAATTCTGCAGAATTTCTGCGAATTGGCCGCTAGCGCGCTCCCTGTGGCCGCTAGCGCCCAACATAACGCAACCACTCGCTAGCGCCTATACTGTGGTCGCTAGCGCGTGGTCATTCGCCAGCGGCTATGATCTGGCCGCTAGTGCGTGTCTCGATTCTGTACTCATACCAGTTTCAGAACAACAACCATATTTATGCACATAATGATTTCTAATTGATCCTTATGCATGGAAACACACAAAATACATGTATAACATAAATCTAAACCCCTACCTCTTGTAGTTTCACCCTCTAGTGCCAAAAACCACCTTGTTCTTCCTTAAGCTACTTGCTTAGCACTCTATTTAGACTTTAATGATGATGGAGACAATCCTAGAGCCTCTGATGGATTATGTTCAGTCCATAGTCAAGGAAATGAGGTGAGGAATTCGAATATGGGGTCAGATTCTATGTATGTTGAGTTTTGTGTGGAGTGGTGATGAGGTTTGTGGAGTTTAATGGTTATGGAGGTTGAGAGAATTGTATTTTGGAGGATTTAGGGTTTTGAGTTGTGTTCTGATGAAGGTAAGGTTGCTTCAGGGTGAGGTAAAATGTTTAGGGACGGAGGGAGTTAAGGGAAATTGTTAAAAGATGGAGGGCTTGACTGAAAATGCAAAAATTGCAGAAATGATGTTCTGTCATCGAGCTGGTAGCTAGTGCGTATTTCGCGGTCGTTAGCGACCGCTTCCACCGCATTACCCGCTAGCGCCTTGTTACAGTCGCCAGCGAGGGACCTCTACCGCCTCACACGCTAGCGAGCTAAGCTGGCCGCTAGCGAGGAAGTACTGCTACATGACAGTAGCAGCAAGTTACATACTCTAAGATTCCAAAATGCATCTAACTCACTCCAACCCATTACCAGAAGTTCCTATTAGTACTTATACACTTGTATAAACATATTCTGACTAAATTACCAATTATTTCTTACCATTCTTACCTAGATCCTCACTCTAGATCCATTAACACCTTATACTTACTTTTCAATCTCGTGTATTACACTTACCACTTCCTAATACACATATTTTCACATAATGCCCATAGCACATATTTAATCAATCATACATGTCATAATACATTCTAATGCGCATACATCCCAATTATACCTTGATCAAAGCGATTTTTACAGAATCTCTCCGATTAAGGCATAGTTAGAATTTTTGGGGTCTTACAAAAAAAACCGCTTGGATGGGAATCGGGGTAGAACCGCAGCGAACCGCACAAAAATCGGCGGTCTGCGGGTCAATGGCAGGCTGAGATTTTCTTCTTTACCGGCCAAAACAGTGCCATTTGAGGAGGGGAAAACTCAAAAAAAAAAAAAATCCAATCACCAAATCCTCCACACCTCTCTGCCTCTGTCAGTCCCTCTCACCAAATCGACCCTCACGGCGCGATCGGCGAGAAAAAAAGAAGGCACCATCGAGAGGGAAGTGACACCTTGATTGGTCAGAGGAAGTGAGGAAGTCAGGTTTCGCAGCAGTTGCTTCACAGAGATGGTGGTCACTGGCTTCGATGGAAGGTGGGCAAAGGCTGCAGATATGGAGCTCCAAGGAAAGGGCGGTTTTGAAAAAAAAAAAAAGAAGACACAGGGTTAGAGAACGACGCACAAGAGTGAAGGGACAGGAATAGCAAAGGGCAGCACAAGGGTTAGGTTTCTCAATATAAAGGAAGCAAAGAAAACAAAATGTGGTTTGGGTTTGTGTAAAGCTAAACCCCAAAATTTATTCACTTTAATTAAAATAAAAATATTACAAAAGCCCAAACAAGAATATAAAATAAAAATAACAAACTCTCAACCAAAAAATTAAAGAGGGAGTCCACATAAGCCTTTAAATATTATTGTTATTATTTTTTATGTGTAATTAAGGACTACATTTTTTGTATTTAATTATTTATTATGCTTCAATTTTGGATCCCGGTTGGACCTCCGGTTGAACCTATAAATCTCTGAACCTCTCTCTCAACCGGTTTGATGTCCGGTCCGGTTTTCAGAACATTGGTATTTACAGCTTCAGCCCAAAAGAATTTTGCAATATTTCTTTCTAACATCGTGGTCATTGTAAGACCCCAAATTTTAATTATATCTTAATTAAGGGTAACTAATGATAATTAACCTTGATTAGGGCCTAATTGGTTTATGTGTATATTGTATGCAAGGTGTACTATGTGCATTGTTTGACCTATGTGATTGATGTGAACCATGCATGTTTTATGTATTATAAGTTTTATGAAATGAAAATAAAGTTTTATGTGTTAAGGATGTATGAAGAAAATGATTTTAAAGTGTTAAATAGTTTAATTATGATTTAGAAACATTAGAGCCTTTTTAGGAATTAATGAACGTGATTTTGAGCATATCAGGTGATTTAAAAGTAATCATAAAGTATTTATACCTTAAGATGTGAAAATGTATTTTGGGTGAGAGTGAAAAATATTTATGTTTGAGGGATTAGTAAAATGAGGATTAGGAGTGAAAGAAATGATTTTGGGGGAAATTTCATAAGTTTTGTAAAATTGCATATAGGTCCCTCCCTCAATGTTGCAATTTGGTCCCTAGACTTTCTAAAATTGCAAAATAGTCCCCCATCACTCTTATAACACTCACCACCCCTCATAAACTCAAACACTCTCCAAAATTCCTAATTTCTAACCCTAACCCGTAGCTCTCTCTCCCACCCCCATTTCTTCATCAAAATCAACCCAAACCACCACTTTAATCACCAAAACTCACCACCCATACCATATACTATCACCATAGGCTCATTTCCCACAAGTTGCAGCCCCAAAACACTCAAGATACTCATCCATTAACCCCTTCAAAGAGGCTACCCGAGATTGAGAGAGAGTTGAAGAATTTGTTGAAGTTTTGTTCAACCTTGAAGCAATTTGAGGTAGGGGTTTAGATTTTTTTGCATGAAATTTGGGTGTTCTTGAGGGTTTTGAACCCTAAATTGAAGATTTTATGAAATTATAATTTTATGTTATGATTATTGACTGATTGGTATGCTTATGTGAGTGTTTAAGTGATTAAGAGTGAGGATTAAGTTGGTTTTGATGATTTAAAGTTATAAGGAAATTATATTACCCAAAACTTTAAGAGAGAACTCGTATAAACAGATGTTACAAAAATAATTCGATTATTTTTACACAGATGGTATTTTTTGTTCATTTCAATTTTATCTGTAAGTTAACTCAATTATTAAGGGTTTCCAAAAGAAATCACTTAATTTGGATTTATATTTTGGAAGTTATGAATTTTCAAAGTTGACGAACAGAATTAGGCTCCTAGACAGAACAGTCAGTGTTTAAAAATTCATAATTAAAAATATGCTGAATTAAATGTTATGAAATAAAATTTGTTTGAAAGCTAAGAGATGTAGGATGTTGGATAAAAATTTTCAGAACTAAATTCATTCTAGATTAGTACAGAAAAATATGTAAATATAAGTTTCAATTTAGACGTGCAGTGCTGAATTCTTTACGATGTGTGATATTTCGAGATTTATTTCTCTCTCTGTTTAATTTATTTTTGAATTTCATTTGTTTGGGATATTAGAATGATCAGTTTAGTTTATCTCATAAAAATATTATGGTCAGATTCATTATTTTATAGTTATAGTGATTTTATTGGTAAAACATGTTGAATTTGCCTCAAAATTCTGCAATTGATTAGATTGTTGAAGTTGATGATGATTATGTTATGATGTTAATTCTAAAATGAGCTTGTGATTATGATAGTGTATTCTGGAATTAAAGTATATGTTTCAAGTTTGAAATCATGTATATAATAGATGTTTGAAAAGAATATGTATAGACATTTCTACATGCATGCTAAGTACGTAAAGAATAACATGAGATTGTCATGTGAAATGATAAGTGAGATTCTTAAGTAGCTTTCTTCGACAAATTGGGTTGGCAAGGGAGGGTTGCCACACCCTCAGTGTCCATCACCAATTTGTGAGTGAAAGTGAATAAACCCCTCTTCCCCACCAGTATCCTAGTATAGACTAGAGAGATATGAGCTCATAGCCTTGGGGCCGGAGATGCGGAGGTTAGATAGAAAAGAGGGTGGTGCCATTTAAAGTAAAGAGATCATGACACATGACAAATGAGTGAATTTATGTTATTGCATCTTAACTTATGTTTGCATAAATGATATTGAGCATGTAATTGATGCATCATTTATGTAGTAAATAAGACGCATATAAGTTAAGACACTCCGGATTAAAGCTATGCTTGCGAAAACACCAGTAATACAGAAATTGCATGTCTCACTTATTTCATAATAAATCGGAGTGATCCCCTATTGAGTCCGTGGAGCTTACCCCAATTCCACCACTATTTGTTTTAGATTCAGATCGGGATACAGGTACCTCCACTAGGTGAGCGAACTGAAACTATAGGGAGACGGAGACTCGGACATTCAGAAGATTTATGCATTGGAGTCTTGTTCCTATGTTACTCTTTGTATTGTTATGTTATGTATTGTTTGACACTTAGCTGAGTTTATAAGGGAATCATAAGGGATTCTACAAGCTTATGGTTTTCTTAGAAACTTTAATATTCTACTATTGTAATATCTAGTCTATGCTCACACTTATGTGTGTAACATTGGTGTATGTGAAACTATATGTACGTATTGGGCCACTTTTGTGTGTTATTATACTATGAATGGTTGTTTTATTCAGGTTCTCAGATAGGTGTTTGATAAATCATGATCACATGCTTTTTGATCCCTTTGTTTGTGAATTTTAGTGGCAATAATTGTCTTGATGCTCTTTGTTGTGTATTAATTGCTTCTGCATGTCAATCATCAGGAAATTCACAAATTGTTGCTAACCTTGCTTAAATGTCACTTATTTTTGGTCATTCACTTCATGAGCATTCATTTAGTGTGTTTATATGATTAGGAATTGGATTGGAGCACAAGGAAGGGAGCAAAAGCTAGTGCAGAACTGCAGAATTCGCGGGCCAGCCATCCTGAGTCGCATGCGAAGGGGAGGCATTCCAGAGCCGAAGCCAATTGCAGCAGCTCGCATGCGAGCACCCCCGAGCTCGCCGGCGAGTCCCCCTGTTTCTCGCATGCGAAGCACCCCAAACTCGCATGCGAGCCTACGTCGTGCTGACAAGAATTTTTAATTGCAATTTAGTACTTTTTAGATTCCTAGAATTTGCTATTTTGGGACATGTATTTATACCTCTTGTCAGAGGTCCTTGGCACGTTTTTCAACCCTAATTAGCCACTTTTACATTTTGTTAGAGTTCTAGAGAGAGAAGCTCCAACTTCTCTTTAGGATTTTAGCTCTCTTCTCCATTTTGCTTCTAAATTCTGGTTTGATTCTTAAAACTCTTGTTAACTCTTGCTCATTTCATCAATGTTATTTTGTTCTCTCATTTAATGGCTGAGTAGTTTTCTCTTGTCTTGGCATTTTTTTGGTTTTCACCCTAGTGCGGTTATTTATGAGGTTTTTGATGCTTGTGATTACTATTCTAATGTGTTTGATCATGTTCTTGGTTTAATCTGAACTCCTACATGTATGTGGATTAATGTGTGTGTAGGTTTTTATTTATCAGAAATATATGTTGGATTTTCTAGATTAAGAAAGTCTTATATGTGTTTCAAGTGATGTGGTTGAGCAATAGATTGATTGGTTTATTGTTTGATTGAGTTTATGAACATGGTTTTAATTCCGGATTAGGAATTTAATATTGGTTGATACATAGAATTTATCTTGGGCTTAGTCATTTCAGATTAGAAGTGGTTAAATTCAAGTAATCTAAGCATCAACTTATGCGCACCTTGTGTTTATTGAATTGCATGTGTCAAAGTCAATGATTGAATAACCTAGCTAGGTGTGAATTCCTTGATGCCAAGTCTCTTTATTAATTAAATTCACTTGTTTAATTGTCTTCTTTATTATCAAAACCAAAACCCCCCATTGTCTTTATTTTTAGCACATAATGATCAATAGAAATTGCTTCCTCGAGAGACGACTCGTGTTGACTTCCACTAGCTACTTAGCTTGTGACTAGTCAATTCGGTTTTGGTACATTTCAACTCATTCTAAATTGAGCGGGGTGCCGGAGAGCTAAACGACGCTCCGGTATTTCTCGCGATCAGTGTGAAAGATTATACCTCATCACGCACAAGCCACAACTTTAAAATCTGCGTATTTTATCTTGAAAAACTTTGGCCCTATTTTCCGCGTATCTTTATTTTCAAACATGAGTTCTGAAATAGGATGATAAATGTCAATAATTAACTCAATATGACTTAAGCATAAAGAGGTAATTATTAGGGTGTTACAGTCCTTGCCATTTCTTGTATACTTCTATTTTTTCTTTCCACAACTCCATTTTGTTGAGGAGTTCTTGGATTAGAAAAAGTATGAAATATATCATATTCTTCACAAAAGTTTCTAAAGAAATGGTTTACAAACTCTCCTCCATTATCACTTCTAATGGTTGAGATTTTATAACCTTTTTCATTCTAAATCCTTTTGGTAAACAATCTGAATTTTTCAAAGGTTTCATCTTCAGATCATAGAAAGAAAGTCCAGCAAAATATAGAGTAGTCATCAACAATCACAAACACATATTTTTTTCCTTCTAGACTAGTGGTCTTAGATGGTCCAAATAGGTCCATGTGTAAGAGTTCTAGAGGCCTTTTAGTGACAACTACATTAATGTGTTTAAATGATGACTTAGATTGTTTTCCTTTTTCACACTCATTACAATTCATGTCCTTATCATATTTGATCTTAGGTAGACCTCTAACTAGAACCTTACATGACAATTCAGAAATAATTCTCATGTTGGTGTGACCTAGCTTTTTGTGCCAAATCCATTTATCATCAAATAGAGTCAAAAGACAATTATGACTAGATAGTGATCTAAATCTTCTAAGTATACAATGTATGTGTTGCCTATTCTATGTGCATAGATACTAACATGTTTGGATATAGGATCAAATACTTGTGCATGTCATTTGTCAAACAAAACATTTAATCCAAGATCACAAAATTGACTCACACTAAGTAAATTATGTGTAAGCTTATCACACAAAATTGACTCACACTAAGTAAACATTTAATCCAATAAAATGATTGGAATTCTTACCAACATTCCCAATACCTTTTACCTTTTACCTTTTACCTTTGCATTTGTACCATCAGCAAATTGTACATGTCCTTTATTTCTTGACTTAAGTTGGATGAGAACTGTTTTTTCCTTGTCATGTGTCTTGAGCAACTTGAGTCCATATACCATCTTTTATGTTATGATGTTTTGGCTGTTAAGCATTTCGGAAATGAGATTCAAGTAAATTTTAGGTATCCAAGCTTATTTGGATTCTTTGGTGTTAGTTTTCTTGAGGTTTCTAATTTCAGAATCATACTTCCTCTTGGATTTAATCAAAAAACAAATTTTCTGATTCATGATTGGTTTTCTGACAGTAAAAGCATCTCATCTTTCTGAACTGTTTCTGAAAAGAGGTTTTGGATTTTCCAAATATGTTTTCAGGTTTAAAACCAATGTCATTTTTATCAAAATAAGCTTTTTGAGATCCTAGAATCTTTTCCAGATTATTAGAACCATTAACAAACTTTTCTAAATCTTTTCTCAATAAGATATTAGTTTTCATAAGATCAGAACACTTATCACAAAGCATTTTTATTTCTGAACTTTGATCAGAAACTAGTTTACTTTCTGAGCCATCATCAGAAACTGATTTAATTTTTGAACATGAAGGATCATAAATTATAACAGGTTCTGATTTAGCTTTAGAAGCTTTAAGTATGCTAATGTCATTTTCTAAAATATGTTTTTCATTTAAAAGATCATTATTAGCATTCTTGAAAGTTTCTAACTCTTTCTCAAGATCAAAATATATTTTTCTGAGATTTTCCAAATCTAAATCAATATCAGAAAAATCAAAGATTGATTCTGAGCTAGGGTTTCTGAACTTCTCGAGTTCAATGCTAAGTTCAGAATTCAAGTTTCTGAGCTCAGTACTGACTTCTTTTTGAAATTCTAAATCTTTATTAACTTCAGAAAGCTTACATAAAACTTTCTTATGCACCTTTTGACGTTTTTCAAGACTATCAGCAAGTATGTTTGATTGAAATAAAAGATCATCATATTTAACACTTAAATCAGTAAAAGATACCTCATTATCTTCTTCTTTTTATGAAGTTTCAGAATCCAAAAAATACTTTGTCATGAAGCACATATTTGCCACTTATTCTTCAGAATCATCATCATCACTGAGTGTAGCTTTATAAGTTTTCTTTTTCATTTTGCTCTTTAATGTGATCTCCTTCAACTCTGGACATTCGGGTTTGATGTGTCATTTCTCATTACAATTGTAACAAGTGACTTGTTCAGGTTTTCCCTTGTCCTTTCTGAAGTTATTTGTATTTTTCTTATTGCCTTTTCCCTTTCTGAATATCTTTCTGAAATTCTTAATGAAAAGGGCCATTTGCTCTTCATTGATTTATGAAGCATCACATTCCAAACTTACTTCTTCAGAATCTTCATCAGAATCTTCTTTTGAAATCAATGATTTCTTTTTCTTTCTCCTCTTGGAGACTTTTAATGCCATATTGTCCCTGAAATTGTCAGTACTAGGAAGATTTTGCAATTCAATTTCATGTACTTTCAAAGAACCAATTAGTGCATCCAATTTCAATGTTTTTAAGTCCTTTGCCTCAGTTATTGCAGTGACTTTAGGTAACCACTTAGAAGGCAAACTTCTTAACACCTTCCTAACAATCTCAACATTTTTCATAACATAACCAAGATCCTTAAGTTGATTAATAATTCCTAAGAATCTAGTGATCATACTCTTAATACTTTCATTTTCTTCCATACTAAACTTTTTGTTAGCTCAAAGAACCCTTTACTTCATTGTTGAAGGTTTTGAGTGATAAAATTCTTAATTAAAATAAAAGTTTTAATTTGGTTGGACTAATTTTTTGTTAAGTGTATTTTAGGATTTAACTAATTGAAATTATAAAAAGACATATCATGACTACTATGGGACAACAAAGTGGCGCATACAAGCTTGGAGAACAAGCAATCATTCTAATTTTTGAAGACCACTACAAAGCTTTTCTAATTGTAACACCCTAATAATTACCTCTTTATGCTTAAGTCATATTGAGTTAATTATCGAAAATTAACATCTTGTTTCAGAGATTAAATTTGAGTAAAGTAATAATACGCGGAAATTAGGGCCGATTTGTTTTTCAAAAGAAATCACAAGTTTAAAAACTCGGCTTGTGTGGAATAACTGATATGAATAATTATATCATTCTAAGAACTACTCATATAAATACATAACATTAGAATACACAACGATGACCCACATGTTCATAAATATCGTACTACAATATCTGGAATACATATAATATCATAAATAGTACAAGTATATAGTGGTGGAACTTTTAAGGAAATCATAAGCTTGTACAGCCACTTGTAACTTCCTTAAAGGTTCCCAAAAGTGACATAGATCATAAAGTACAAATACAAGTTGTAACAAAAGTAATGGTAATAGTCCTAAGCTCCAGAGCTTTCAAACTTAATCTTCACGTAAGCTCCAAATTGCTCAACCTATAGACGTACTGGCACCCCTGTCTGTATCTAAAACAAAAGTGGTGGAATAGGGTGAGCTCCACGGACTCAGTAGGGGGATCACTCCGGTTTAATATGAAAACAATGTAATATGCAAGATTTACATTGTTGGGGATTTCATAAATCAATTTATATCCGGAGTGTCTTACCTATATGCGTCTTGATTAATATGTATGCATTATATATAAATCTGAAAGCATCACTACTTATTTAATTTCTGATTAGTACATATACATAGACTCATCCTTGATATGTGCATATTATACCTTTATTTGAATTGGCACTAACCCTCTTATCTCTTTCTACCTCCACATCACCAAATCCCAAGACTATGAGCTCATATCTCTCTAGTTTCTACTAGACACACGGGGAAAGAAGGTTTCTCACCTTCCCTTACCAGTGATGTCAGTGACCGAGGTTGCCAACCCTCCCTTACTAACGACACTAGTGACCGAAGGTTACAAATGCTTACTTGATCTTCTATTGCCTTTCTTTCATATTCCAAAATATCATATTTTGACTCGTCATAGCATTACAATATGTAAGCACATACACAACTGAATATCTTATTCCAGAATTTAAGTATGAATCATTCATAACATGCTCATTTCATAATTCACTTGAAAACATATCATTTTGCACATAATTGCATCTACATGTCATTTTCTTTTTAATTTGCTTGATTCTTTTCATAATCACCATTTTCTGTTTTAAACATATATAATAAACTTGTTACAGTAATTTAGATCCTCAGAAAAGGGTTAGAAAATATTAAATTGCAAAATCACAAAATTCAGCATTTAAAACAATTCTGCAGAAATTCTGCGAAATGGCCGCTAGCGCGTCCTCTGTGGCCGCTAGCGCTCAATATCGCACCATCACTCGCTAGCGCCTAGATCATGGTCGCTAGCGCATGGTCAATCGCTAGCGGCTATGATTTGGCCGCTAACGCGTGTCCCGACTCTGTATTCACACCAGATTCAGAACAACAACCATTTTCAAACATATAATGATTTCTAACCGATCTTTATGCATGAAAACATACAAATACATATTATAACATAATTCTAAACCCCTACCTCTTGTAGTTTAACCCTCTAACACCAAGCACCACCTTGTTCTTCCTTGAGCTACTTGTTTAACAATCTATCTAGCTTTTGATGATGATGATGACACTCCTATGACCTCTGATGAGTTATGTTCGGTTAAAAATGAAGGAAATGAGATGAGAAACTCGAATATGAGGTTAGTTTCTGAGTGAGTTGAATGTTAAGTGGAGTGGTGATGAGGTTTGTGTGGTTTGAAGGTTATGGAGGTTGAGAGAATTTGTGTCTAAGGTTTTGAGAGCTTAGGATGTTTGTTTCTGATGATGGGAAGCTTTCTTCAGGGTGAAGGAAGTGTATAGGGACGGAGGGGGTTAAAAGAAATTATTAAAAGATAGGGGACCTAACAGAAAATGCAAAAATTGCAGAAATGCTGTTCTGTCATCGAGCTGGTCGCTAGCGCGTGTTTCACGGTCGCTAGCGACCATTCGCACCGCATTACCCGGTAGCGCCTTGTTACTGTCGCTAGCGAGGGACCTCTATCGACTCATCCGCTAGCGAGCTAAGCTGGCCGCTAGCGATGAAATACTGCTAGATGACAGTAGCAGCAAGCAACATACTCCAAAAATCCTAAAATGCATCTAACTCACTCCAAACCTTTACCAACAGTTCCTACTAGTACTTATACACTTGTGCAAACATACTCTTACTAGAATTACCATTTATTTCTTAAATTCCCTACCTAGATCATCATTCTTAACTCATTTTTGTATTGTACTAACTTTTCAACCTTATGCAATGCACTTACCACATCTAATACACATTTTTCCACATAGTACACATAACACATATTTAGTCGATCATACATGTCAAAATACATTCTAATACACATATATCCCAATTATGCCTTGATCGAAGCGATTTTTACTAAATCTTTCCGATTAAAGCATGATTAGGATTTTGGGGTCTTACACTAATTAAGGAAAGTTTGGTTTGAAGACTCTATGATTTCCCATAATATTATTTATGGAAAATACATGGAATTAAATAGAGAATCATCTTTATTAAAAATCTCTATTTAAATATTCATGTATAAGATATATACAATATTTTCGAAAAACATACTTATTAAAATAGAGAATCAAAATCAAATCTCTCTTTTACATTCTCTTTCATGAGATTTTCGAAAATTATTATATATATATATATATATTTCGAAATTTATTATTGAAATAGAGAACCAAAATCAAATCTCTATTTTACACATTATTATTGAATATTTCAAAATTATATATAAGGGAAATCTAGAAAAATTATGTTTGGTGATTTAGGATTTTCAAAAATGAGAAATCATGAAATCCTAATTCGTACCAACATGGAGGCACACTTAAGGAGCAATGATAGGGTCTCGGCAAGTGCACCGAATCGTTCAAGTAATAAAAAACCACGGTGAGTGGGTATCGTTCCCACGAGGATTAAAGAACCGAGCAAAAATTTCTTAAAGTAGATTTCTAATTAGACGAATCTAATAAAAGGTAATGAATGAACATATAATCTAAATTCAAAAGGATATTAAATGTAACAAGACAGTAAAAGTTTAATGAAAAATCCAATGGACTAGAAGGTTAGGGAATCAGGTTCACGTATTTTCTGAAATTAATAAAACACTTGCTTGCCTTTAAATTTTAAAGCATCAATTCAATGAACGAATCTTAAGTTGTCAATTCCAATTCCTTGGTAATTTAACACTTTTTCTATGAACAATTAGTCAATCCCTTGATCAAATCATTTCAAAGAAAAGAAAATATTTTTACTGATTCAAAGTTCACAAAAATCTTAATTCTATTCCTAGATATTAATCTTTCTGGCAATTTCCCTTAAGCTAATTCACAAATTTATTTTCCCAAATAAACACATGAATCCAAGATAAGTTGAAAAGTGATTTTCCAATCCTCAGAACAACACAATACAAATAAGGTAATTGCTTGAATTGAATTAATAAAACTCAAAGGTTCACAATCACCAGATTAATTCATAATAATACGATCCCCCTTTCCCTAACAAAGAAATTAGTTGCTCATAATAAAAGAAAACAAAGCATAAAAATTGAAAGAAGACATTTTGAAGAACGAATAACTGATTTTATTGAAAACAGAGTACTCGAATAAGTAAAGTAAAAACCAAGATAATTCTGAGCTTCCATTCTAGTCCTATTTATAACCAGATAGTCCTAGAATTCAAATTGTATCTATCCCTAAAACAAAGGGATTTTTGTTTAAAGATAACTCAGGATTATACAAAAAAAGAGATCTGCATTTGAATTTGATCCTAAATTATAGCACACGTTCGGAATTAGTTATGGTGCAGTGGTTCCAATTTCTCCGGGCGCATGGCGTAGGAAGAACGCAACGCGCTGCATGGACGGCTCCTCTGAGGCGCGGGGCGCCAAGTTGGCGCGAGGCGCCTGCTTCTGAATTCTTCTCGGGCGCAAGGCGCCTGCTCTCCTGGCGCAGGGCTTCTCATGGGCGCAAGGCGCCTGCTCTCCTGGCGCAGGGCGCTGTCATCCAAGGGCGCAGGGCGCCCTTCTTGCGCGACGCGCTAGCTTCTCGTGCATATCTTTATTTCCATTCTGAGTTTGAGGCGCTGCGCGCGAGTGAGGCGCAAATCGCCTTAATTTGGTCTCTTTCGCGACTAAATGCACATTTCCAGTTGCCATTCATTTATCAATTACTGCTTAATTCCTGAAATTAGCACCAACATAATACCAAAACGTAATATAACCCAGGAAAATCCATTTTATTCTAAAAACACTTAATTTACTATAAAAACACACTGAAACTAATTTAAACTAACACAATTTCTTAGAATTTAAACTACAAAATTAAATAAAGATGCCAAGGCATCAAGCAAGGGAAACTTTGTTTACCCTAGCCTCCCCTCTCAAAAGTGGCGCAAGGAATGCTTGCATACCTTGCAAGATTTCCTAAAATAATGATGAAGCAATGCACACCACAAAGATCAATGCACATTCAAATTCAATGGCCAAGATGAAGTTTCCTTATTTCTTGTGCTTGGTTAAAAGTTTCCAGATTCGAAGATCAAATATTAACCTTTGGATTAAAGGGAAATATTTGAATCAAGAGCCAAGATTAAATTTCCTCTTATTTGATCTTACTTATTTTTGAAGATCAATTTCATATCAAATCAAGGAACTTTCACCATTGGATTAAAAGATTTCAAATTCAAATCAAGGGTGGAGATCAAGCTAGCAAATTTCGAAAATTTCAAGGTCCTCTCCCTATAAATAGAAGACCTTCATGCTCAAGAATGCAAGAAACTACACAAGCTTACAAGTGCCAAAACTCTGTCGAAGTCAATCCTTATTTCTCTTCATCTTCAACCTCCAAACTCCTAACCTATCAAAGTTTTGATTTTTATTGGGTTTAAAGGTTGTACATCTCAAAAGAGTGATCTTTATTGTGTATCCTAGTTTATACTAGTCATCTTTGAGAGAAAAGCAATCTAGGTTCAAACTTAGTTGCATCTAAGTTCTTGGTTGATTAAAGATTTCACCTTTTGTACAAAGTCCTTATTTTTTTGAGGCAAAAGACCTTAGTGGGACTAAGGCAAGGGTAGAAAGTCCTTTGGTGTTAAACGCAAGGTTGAAGTCCTTTGTTGTTTGCAAGGGCAGTGAGTCACCTTGGTTGGAGGTGCAAGTGAAGTCCTTTGTTGTTTTCAAAGGCAGTTAGTCACCTTGGTGTAGGTGCGGGTTGAAGACCTTTGCGGTGTAGCAGAGGCAAGAAAGTCCACCTAGTTGTTGGTGGTGTTAGTGATATCTCAGGTGAATCCTGGGGACTGGAGTAGGCACGTAGCCGAACTAGTATAAAACGTTTGTGTGTGCTCACTCTTTACCCATTCTCTTTATTTAATTGTTTTTACAATTTATCATTGCATACACACACACATAAAGTTGCGCATATATCATCATCATAAGCTAAGTGTTAGAGATTAAAGTTTTAACCTTTATCATTTAGAAGAGCTTGAAAGTAAATATACTTTCAAGATCTACAATAGTCTTGTCTATAGGCTAGTTTCTGTTTATTTACTAACAAACTGTTTCCGCTGTGCAAGACAAGTCAAAGACTTGATCTTTATTTTTTTAGTAATTTCAGAAACAAGATTTATTGGTGTAACGTGATTCAACCCCCTTCTCACGTTTCACTACTTTCAATTGGCATCAGAGCTCGGCCTTGGGGTTGAGCACTTAGCAGTGTCAAGGGACCATGGCAACAAATAACAACGCATATATTGCTGATGGAGCCTCCAAAAATAGACCACCCATGTTCAATGATGATGATTATGCATATTGGAGAGATCGAATGATATTCACTACAAGAAAATACCCCTTTAATCCACCCTTGCAAAGTGTGGCCTATTGTGACAAAAAGTGTAGTCAAAGAGAAACGACCACACTTTTCGATTTTAGGCCACGTTTTTTACGTGGTGGCCTTCTCGGCCGTGGTCCTTGTCTTTTGGCCACGTTTTTTTGCGGCAAAAGGCTACACTTCGAACATCGTTGGGACATCGTTGAAGTTGGCGACAACCCTACACCCTTCGGCCCAAAGAAATTATGGACTGAAGAACAGAAGATCCAAGTGCGACAAAACAAGAAGGCAAAGTACATACTTTTATGTGTTTTACCTAAAGCCGAATATGACAAGATTGTGTCATGTGAAACGGCAAAACAAATATGGGATCGCTTAGCGACCTTACATGAAGGAACGGATCAAGTCAAAGAAACGAAGATCTCTATGCTTGTACATAAGTACGAGTCGTTCAAGATGAATCAAGACGAAGACATTGATACTCTTACTACAAGATTCTTACATATTGTTAATCAATTGAAAGTTCTTGGCAAGATGTATTCAAATGCAGAGATGGTAAGGAAGATTCTTCGGAGTCTTACTACCAAGTGGAGACCTAAGGTCACCGCTATTGAAGCCAAGGACCTAACTAACTTAGGCTTGGATGAATTGATTGGGTCTCTTAAGTCTCATGAAATTGAACTTGAAGCTCAAGAAGAAGCAACAACATCAAGATCAAGACCTTTAGCGCTCAAGACCTCTATAACCAATAAGACTAAGAAGACCAAGAAGAAAGCGCTAAAGGTTGAAGAAGAAGAAACAAATGAAGAAACTGAAGATGAAGACCTTGGCGAAGAAAACATGAGCATGCTCGTGCGAAAAATGTCAAGGGCTTGGAAGAATAGATCCAAGAAGAATAAAGAAGCCTTCTTTAAGAAGGATAAGAAGAACAAGACAAAGACCGATAACACAACATGTTTCGGATGTGGCGTAAAAGGCTATTTCAAGAACGACTGTGCTAAAAACAGGCAGTCGAAGAAGAAATTCTTCAAGAAGAAGAAGGCTCTTGCAGCCACATGGAGTGACAACTCCGATTCTGATGAATCTGAAGAAAACGAAGACATAGAAGAAGAAGCGAACCTCTTCTTCATGGGAGGAGTTTCGCATGATACAAACTCAGAATCTGATAAAGAAGAATCTGAGGTATGTATTGAAAACTCGGTACCATCGTATGAGGAACTTTCGGATCTCTATGATGAACTGCTAGAGGATTCAAAGAATCTGACAACTCATTTTTTGATAAATAAAAAAGCTTTGAAAAACCTTGAATCAGAAAATAAGTCATTAAGATCACAGAAGGAGGAACTAGAGAAAGAGTGTCAAAAACTCAAAGACAGTAATAACAAACTGATTGAGGAACGAAAATCTCTAGGAACAGAAGCTTTTGTGCTTGTGAAGAAAGCTGAGGAAGCTATGTACCAAGCACAAAAGACTAATGCTCTCCTCTTGAAAGATCTTAAAAGAATGGTCGACGGTTCTAAGATGCTTTATCTATTGTTAGGAGGTCAAAAACCTTACAAAGATCATACGGGTCTTGGTTACGTTCCAATCTTTCATGAAGTTACTTTGAAACCTTCGACAAATAAGTAGCCAACACCTTTATGTATCTTTTACTTTAAACCTGAACACAACAAAGAGAAGTGTCCATTTCTTAAAAAGGGAACTACCTCCAAAGCCAAGGGTGGCACATGGAAGGGAAAACCTAAAAAGACATGGAAGTCTCAAAAGCTGAATCCAGATGCTGGAAAGGCTAACAAGAAAGTGAAGGTGTATTTGTGCACGAGAAGGGGGGGTTGAATCGTGCAGGTTTTTAAAATTCGCTTCTTAAAAACTTTTCTTAGAAGGTTGTTCTACTCAGAAAGTGAATTTTCGAGTTAGCAGCGGAATAAGCTTTCTGAGAAGGTTAAGGTTCTGAGAACTTTAACTTTCTGAGAAAGATTCCTTCTGAGTATTTTAAGAAGGTTATGTAATCGTTGTTTCTTAAACCCTTTCTAAGATAATCTTGATATATTAATTCAATTCAAGAACAGATTAAAATGTGTTAAGTGATTTTCTCAAAAGTAAGAGATTAAGGGAAGAAAAGCTTAACACGAGGAGATTTTTATACTGGTTCGGTTCTAACTAACCTACTCCAGTCCTCAACCTTCAGTTGAGAGTTCCTTAGATATTCTTCTTATCGTGCCTTCTCAGACAACACTGCCTTTACCACGTAAAGGACTTTCACCACTTCACAACCCGAAGTGGATTTTCCTTGCCTCCAACACTAGAGGACTTTCCTTACCTTAACTTAATTAAGGACTTAACCTTGCCTCACAACCAAGGACTTGATTGCCTTAAACACTTAAGGACTTGAACTTTGCCTCAATCAAGCGAGGACTTAAAACTGCCTTCAAACAGCGAAGGACTTAGCGTTTTACAAGTTGTGTTTTGATTTCGAAAACAACTACTAAGATAAAGATATAGACTTAGTTTTCTCTTAGTAGACTTCTAGATTTAACTTACAAACGTAAGGATTTACACCAGTACAAAGCTAGAAGATTTTTCGCAAAGTTAGAAGAACAACTTAGTTAAAATTGTCTTTCTGAGAAAGTTCTAAGTTTTCACAAAATGATTTTCAATTTAGCAGAGTTTTGGCACGTTTAATCATGAGTTTTTGGCGCAAGAATTTCGTCACAATGCTCTGCAACTGAACTCATATATATAGGCGTTAAAAAGCCTTGAAAATAGAAGCTTTCACTTTGCTGATGTGGCTGTGTCTGGCTCAGAACGGCTCCCTGCAACAGTCAGCGAGAAATGAGGAACTTTTCTGTCTTGTGCAGAGCGCGTGTTCCCACTTCCTTGGCTTGCTGTTTCGAGCTTTCTGAGAATGAATGCTTCATCCATTGAGTCTTGACACTTGGTTGCTTCTGAGTCCAACTTTCTGAGAGTTGTACGGACTTCTGAGGCGAACCTTCTGAGAAGGAACCTTTCTGAGAACCATCAGAAGCAAGGTCTTCTGAGACCCTTCTGAGGCGACAATGTTCTTCTCTCAGAATGATACTTTCACCTTTTGCGTTTCTTGAGCATCCTTTCTGATGTCTTTCACGCTATGGTTTCATCTTTTAATTCATAAGGTTACTCGTTTGTCTTGATCTTACTCATGGAGTTGCAAAATTTTAAGCTTTCTGAGACACTTAGCACACATATTAGCAATACCTTAAGTAAGATTTTATGCTTATGGCTTACTTTGTTATCATTAAAACTTTCTATCTCTCTAAGAGAAATATATCAATTTCTCTCAGAAGGGTTCTGGAGCTTACAGAAAGGACCCAAGAAGGTATGAGTACCAAAAACCTCTCTTTCTGTGAATGCAGGTACATCACTAAAGTCAACACCACCACCTTCACCTCCATGAGGAGTGGTGGATACTTGGTGGCCGTTCTAGGAAAGCCAGACAAAGGTCATATGGGTGCCAAGGGATGCTAGCCACGTTGAAGCACTCATCAAACCTTCATAAGCTCCACAACCTACATTTGTCTAGCTAAAAGAAATGTCCACGAAATTGAAGCAAATCAATGGACTTCATAATGACACATTTAGAGGTTCTCATGAGAATAGAAGTTGTAGTTATCGATCATAGCTTTCCAACAAGCCAAAGATCACTCGATTCTGATGTCTACAACTCAAGATATGATGAAAACATTGAGTAATGTCATATGGACAAGCAACTTCCGCGAGAATATATCAAACGCCAGATATTATGTCAATCAGTATGGTAAAGTCCTGTCTTACCACTCAAGCATGAAGATGTTCATGAAACTCTTCCTAAAGCATCCATGACAAAAAGAAGCACCATCTTAGGGGGAGATGGCAAGAAAAGACAAGATGTTTTTGAAGACAACCATATCAAGAGTCAACATCTCTACACACAATCTCTATCACAAACATCTCTACCTAGCCCCTCCTCATCTCATATTTTTCGTGTATAACCTCCCATATACCATGACACATAACCATGCTCTCACAACTCATCTATCCTAACTTTCTCAAACCTCTCAACACATCACCTATACACACAACCTTCACCGTAACATTTTCCCTCGTCCTAAAATTTTTTATTACCGTCAACATTTGTTCGCAAGCATCAAGAATCTCAAAGGTGAAACCTTTTTTTGTCAAACCATGTTTATGGATACCAAAGGTTGAAACTTTTTGATTAATCAAGAAGGATGCACATGCCTAGGGGGAGTTACACCAAAGTACTCAAGGAAAATACTCAAAGGTGAAGCATTTGCATTGATGTGATTGGAAAAGTTCAAAGAGCTAAAGCAAGACATCCAACATAATGTAGATGACATCGAAGAAAGATTGAAAGATTTGGCTATCTCAACCAAGGGTTGCGAAAACCATGATCAAACACCTATTGAAGAAGATGATCATCAAATTATGTAGGAAACACCCAATTCAGAGGGAGATGAACCAAGAAACGTTGTAGCTCAAGAACCCTCTACTCCTCAAGGGGTTGAGTGTATTGAAGTTCAAGAACCCTATCTA
Organism: Aeschynomene evenia; assembly: GCA_013621005.1. Taxonomy (NCBI): domain Eukaryota; kingdom Viridiplantae; phylum Streptophyta; class Magnoliopsida; order Fabales; family Fabaceae; genus Aeschynomene; species Aeschynomene evenia. The sequence goes on along the minus strand of CM024263.1, from coordinate 13,455,088 downwards.
AGAAGAAAATCTGGGATAAATGATCTCAGAACTGTTAGAGATAACAAAGTTCTTGGCGATCCATCTCATGGGGTAAGAACAAGAAGATCCTTGAGATTTCAATCTAATGTTGCATTTGTCTCAGAAATCGAACCTGAGACAGATCAAGAAGCATTGGATGAACCCAGTAGGGTGGAAGCCATGGAAGAGGAACTCAAACAGTTTGAGAAGAATGAAGTCTGGAAGCTTGTTCAGAAACCTAAGAGCAAAACGATTATTGGCACAAAGTGGGTATTCCGAAACAAGTTAGATGAATCCGGAAAGGTCACAAGGAACAAAGCTAGACTCGTGGCACAAGAATACAACCAGCAAGAAGGGATCTACTACGACGAAACCTTCGCGCCAGTTGCAAGACTAGAAGCCATAAGGATGCTACTTGCATTCGCTGCACACAAGGGAATAAAGCTATATCAAATTAATGTGAAATCCGCATTCCTTAATGGTGTCCTCAGTGAAGAGGTCTACGTCAAGCAACCTCCGGGTTTTATCAGTGAATCTTATCCCGAGCACGTCTATCATTTGTCTAAAGCGTTATACGGTCTTAAACAAGCTCCTAGAGCTTAGTATGATAGACTTAGTAGCTTCTTAACTACAAATGGATTTACTCGTGGAAAAGTGGACACAACTCTTTTCACTTTAACAGATATGTCTGATTTATTAATCGTGCAAATTTATGTTGATGACATAGTATTCGGTGCTACTAACGAATCTCTATGTAGAAAGTTTGCAGATTTAATGCAAGGGGAGTTTGAAATGAGTATGATAGGAGAACTGAAATTCTTCATAGGACTGCAAATCAAGCAAGAAACCAATGGAACCCTTATTCATCAAGAGAAGTACACAAAGGAGCTTCTCAAACGATTCATGATGGACAAATGTAGTCCCATGAAAACTCCGATGCATCCATCACAAGCCATTGACAAGGATGAAGAAGGAGAAAAGGTTTCTGAAAGCACCTACAGAGGTATGATCAGATCCCGGCTTTATTTAACTACGTCTAGGCCTGACATACATTTAAGTGTTGGCATTTGTACAAGATTCCAATCTTGTCCAAAACAGTCTCACCTAACTGCAGTCAAGCGTATTATTAGATACTTGGCAGGTACTACTAATCTTGGCCTTTGGTACAAGAAAGGTATCTCCTCTATGGTTACAGGTTTCTGTGATGCTGATTATGTCGAAGATCGGGTTGTTAGAAGAAGCACTAGTGGATGATGTGTATTCTTTGGGGATGCACTCATCACATGGAGTTGCAAGAAACAAAATACCATTGCACTATCAACCGCAGAAGCAGAATACGTGGCTGCTGCTGGATGTGTAACACAAATTTTGTGGGTAAGGAATCAGCTACTTGACTACAATCTCAGGTAAGATAAAATTCATGTTATCTGTGATAACACAAGTGCAATAGCTTTGGCTAAGAATCCCATTCAACACTCGAGATCTAAACATATTGATGTTAAACATCATTTCATTAGAGACCATGTGCAGAAAGGCGATATTGAGTTAAAATTTGTGAGTACGGAAGGCCAAGTGTCTGACATATTTACAAAACCTTTAGTTGAAGATCGTTTTAGCACGCTGAAAGGTTTACTTAACCTAAAAATCTTTTAAAAACTTTTTTCGAAAAATCTTTTTGAAAATTAAAAAGCTTTAAGTATACCCCCAAAAGTTGGTAAGTATTCAAGAAGACAAAGAAAAGTCAACAGAAAGTCAACTACTATAGAAGTCAACAAAAAGTCAACTGAAGACCTATGAAGACCAACATTTACGCCCCCCTTCTTCATCATGGGCCAAATTTCAAGACTTTTTGAAGACCTTGGGCTTGTCTCAAGTGTTTGAAGACTTTTTTGAAGACCTTGGACTTGTCTCAAGTGTTTGAAGATTTTTTGAAGACCTTGGGCTTGTCTCAAGAGTTAGAACATTTTTTTTTAAGACCTTGGGCTTGTCTCAAGTGTTAGAAGACTTTTTGAAGACCTTGGGCCTGTCTCAAGAGTTTGAAGACTATTTTACAAGACATATGAGCTTCGGAAAATTTTTCTGAACCTCATTTGAAGACCTTCTGAAGATAATTTGAACAAACCGGCCGCATAGTATTGTTGAAGATAAATTGAAGACCCCCCCCCCCCCCCCCGGTGACAAAGAAAAGTTGATGGGCTTTCGTATGGGCCTTAATTGGGCCTCGTACTACTGATGGGCTTTGGGCCTCAGGCAATCCGTAAAGGCTTATGTCAGGATGATTGGGCCTTATATATTGCTATGGGCTATGATAAAGTCAATGGGCCTCTCATGTCCTACATGGGCCTCATGGAACAAAAATAAAAACCAAGAGGAGCCATATAGCACCAATATTGTGCCTCACATATTAGCATTACTGGAGAATATATTTTAATTTTTCAAATAGTTATTTATTATTAAATAATGATATTGAAAATAAAAATTTCTTTTATTTGGATATAAAGAGATATTATCTAGAGTAAATCTAGATTTGATGGAAGAGATCATTAATGGTAAATCCTTACATATCCTTATTTTCCACACACTATATCTTTTGATTTATCCTCATTATTACCATATATATACTCGAAATCTCTCTCTTTCTCTCTTGAAAAATAAATTTTATTTTCTTAAATTATTGCAATTTAAATTAAATGATGATATTGGAAAATATTTTTTATTCTTTCTTGAAATATAATGCCATATTTCTAAGAGTATATGAGATATATTCACCATGAAAATCTTTACACCATATATTTCCCAACACAACATTTCTTTTGTGATTTTCCCTCCATTTTTGCATGATATTTTGTTGCATTATACTTGATAACAACATTTGGCATATCATATATTCATATACTCTGAAAGATTCATATGTTACATTCTGATACATGTAATTCCAATATATGTATTTCTGATCATTATTATTATTATTATTATTATTATAATTCTGAGATATATTCATATATATATATATCAGAAAAGTATGTGAGTTATGAGAACTATGTTTCTGAAACTATCTTATATACATTTCTGAAAAATACATTTCTGAAAACTATATTTTCTGAGAACACTTTCTCAAAGCTGTTTTGTTTTAAAATCTTTGAGAAGCATTGAAAGATTACATAAGTTTTGTCATCATTAAAAAGTGGGAGATTGTTGATGTAAATCCTCATTTGGTTTTGATAATAACAAAACTAATGTAATATAATAATAGGTTCAGAAGCTTGATATTAAATTGTATAGAAGCTTCTTTATTGTTCAGAACGTGTTTTGTTTGTAATAGTTGATAGGAATTGTGTAAATAGCTTAAGAAAATTTGTACAAGCTATATTTTAAATTCCTAGACAATGTATTAGGTAAATATACTTTGTAATACATTAGAAACTATTAGAAGCAGAAACACAACTTCAGAAAGGTTGATGCGGGTTCAGAATGGCAGCATCAGAATTGTCGGTTCAGAAAACTGTGTTCAGAATGCACACACATATGAAGTTCAGAAATCTGAAACAAGGTTCAGAAAACTGTGTTCAGAATGCACCCACATATGAAGTTCAGAAATCTGAAACAAGGTTCAGAAACCTTGTTAGTACAGAATACAGGTAAAAGTCCAGAAACTTAAGAACTTTTATAACATGTGTTGTATTGTTTTATTTTTTATTAAAGAACACGTGTAAAATGTGTAAAGGTGTTCTTTAGCTAAGTTAGTTATTCTAGTTGGAATGCCAACTAGATACTTCTGTTTTCTCATCTCTATATATTGAGATGATTGAATCTGTAATAGAGTAAAAAAAAGAGTTACAACACAAGAGATTACAAGAGAAAAAAAAATACTCGAGAGAAAAAGAAATTTCAGACAGAAAAAGAAAAGAAAAGAAGAAATGCTCTGAAAGAAAAGAAAAGTTCAAACTCAAAAGAAAGAAAATAAAAAGTAATGAAAATTCAAAGAGTTTGAGAGAATGGTTTGCTGATGTGATTTCAGAAATCAAAAGGAAACCAAAATCTATCACTAGAAAGAATTCCAAATCAAGATTGCTGAAAAATCCTTGAGGGTACATCGAGGAAAGGAAATCTTTGAAGAGGGTACATCTTCACCGTGGAAAATCTTCTTGGAAGGTACATCCTTGGAGTAAAAATCTTCAGAAAGGGGATATTTCTGGAGTGAAAATCTGCAAGAAGGGGATTTCTTGTAGTGAAAGAAACCTGGGAAGGTTTAAAAATCATATCTGAATTGTAATCTGTAATTTGTTGAATTCTGAATACTAGAACTCAGTCGTGAAGGTTGAAGACTGGATGTAGGCATCATTGTCCGAACCAGTATAAAAATCTTGGTTTTGTTTTTCTTACATTAATTTTTTACTTGCATATTTGATTGCTAATCTTTGACAAATTAACTTTTAATTGAATTGATCGAATTCAAAGTTAACAAAGGAAAGGTAAAAACAGAGCACGAGTTTATGTTTTTAAAGATTCAAAGATTCATTTGAATATTAATCTTTGAGTAAACCCCCAAACTGGTCCCTGACAATTTTAGTATCGGACAAGGTGGTCCTTGACAATCGGAAATACCCTAACTGGTTCCTGACAATGTCAAACGTCGGACATCATAAGGTCCCTGGACGGAAAATGTTAACAGTGTTAATGACAATTTCATTTTTGGACAAATTGGTCCCTGACAATTTTATTATTGGAAAAATTAGTCCATAATTTTATTTATTTTATTTTTCATTTATCTTCTTTATTATAATATGTATTTTTAAGCACTTTTAAATCAACTTTACATATGTCCCGTTTGATTATTACCACTCTAAATGCATTTATTTTATTATTTCTAAAACGTCATTTATTAAAATTTACTTGTTTAAATCTTTATATTTTATATTATGCATATTAAAACTTATACTAATAATTGATATTAAATATAAAAACTAACTATTTTAAGTTATATAAAATTTAGAATAAAATAAATATATTATCTTGTAAGTGTTTTAATATTTTCAATAAAAAGAATGAAAAAAAAACTTTTTTTTTAAAACAAGTAAATTAAGAAGTGTGATATCTAAAATTATTAATAAAAAAAAGTATTACTGTGTCAACAATTTTTTTTATAGATATACTAAAATAATTGCATTAAAGAGTGATAATTTTCAAATAAAAGATATATAGATTTGATTTAAGCATGTTTAGAGTTGAATATGGCAATAAAAGTGATAAAAGATAAAAGAATTTAAAAAATAATTAGGGACTGATTTTTCTAAAAATAAAATTGTTAGGAACTAATTTGTCTAAAAATGAAATTGTCATTAACACCATTAGCTTTTCCGTCCAGGGACCTTATGATGTCCGACATTTGACATTGTCAGGGACCAGTTAGGGTATTTCCGATTGTCAAGGACTACCTTGTCCGACGCTGAAATTATCAAGGACCAGTTTGGGGGTTTACTCTTAATCTTTTTGTGATCAAGATTGTTTGGTTATGATTTTGTCTTGTTGATTAACTAGTATTCATTGAAAAGAAATCAAAGATAAGTGTCTTTATTGATTTTCAAAAGAATTTCTAAAATCTGTGTTAAATAGAGATTCTGAAGGATACATTATGAAACAAGTATTCTGAAACAAAGTTTGATATATTTCTGATGATGTGATATCTTATATCTTGTTTGAAATATTTGTTGAATTATTTTTGACATTATCTAATCATATAAGATTCGTTTTAACTTCAGATGCTTACAGCTTCAGAAGCTATTAACATCAGAAAGTTAAGTTCAGAAACTAAAACAGATTCTGAAGAGAATCTGAACTAAGTTCTGAAAGGAATTCAGGAAGGAATTTCTGAAAGTATTTCTGAAGAGTATATTTTGAAATATATTGTTTTGGAAGTTCAGAAAGCTTGAAATAAGAAAGTTATTTTTGATGCTTTTATTAAGTGTTTGTGATTATTAAAATCCACGACATATTGTATTGAATTGTTAATTTCTGATACAAATTCTGATATCACAAATTGTCTTGATATATTTGATTTGAAAGTAACTTTTCAACAAGCTTAAAAGACTTGATTGATTTCATAATTTTAGAAAGTTATTTTTGCATCAAGAATTGAAAAAGGGAAAGAATTTCAACACAACCAATTCACACCCCCCCCTCTTAGGTTATGTAGCTTAAGACTTGAGAAATCATAACTGCACCACCACCAACATTTTCAAACCAAAGGCCATGACTTTATAGCAATAGTTAGCCCTTGGTGTGATGAAGGAGGATTTCTCCTCGTCGTCGGGGTACATCGAGATCTGATTATATCCTGAGTAGGCATCCATAAAGGATAGAAACCTAAATCCCGACGCGACATCCACTAGGCCATCAATGCTCGATAGTGGGAACGGGTCCTTGGGACAAGTTTTGTTCAGGTTTGTGTAATCTACGCACATCATGAGCTTTCCGTTCGGCTTCGGTACCATCACGACATTGGAGAGCCACGTCGGGTACTGGACTTCTCTAATAAACTCGGCCTTGAGTAGTGCCTCTACTTGCTCAATCACCGCCTAGGCCTTTTCTTACGACATCATTCTCTTCTTCTGTCGTACCAGCTTCGTGCCCGGGTACACAGATAAGTGGTGGCTCATGATCATGACCTCGGGTTTGATCCTGGGAATGTCCTTCACTTCCCATACGAAGAGGTCGGAATTTTTCTTTAGAAATTGGATCAGTGCCCCTTTACCTATTAGACTTAGGTTAGCGTTGACGCGAGTTACTTTCTTGGAGTTGTCTCTGATCTGTACTTCTTCCAACTAGCCTTCTGGTTCTAGCGGTATTGGATTCTGAGATCTCATGTCGAGTTTGACACTATTGATCTCAACCTTTTCTTTTTCTTTTTCTTCGCCTTTGATCTTCTCTTTGATCTTGAGGCTATTAATATAGCATTGTCGCGCTGTGACCTGGCATCCCATTATCGTGTCACCCTTGGCCTCGTATCGGTTGGACGGTTTGCAGCACATCGGGAGTCATACTAGGCCCAGCTTCACTGGCTCCTACAATCGTCTCGGGTTGCGGACCTGCCTCGGCTCCTCTAGTGGTCACCATTATCAACTGGAATGGCTCTGGTGGTGGCTGGTTTGGCGACAGCTCGTCCGTCTTGCGGCCCGTTGTTTGCTTTCGAAATTTCGGTCCCTTAAAAGATAAACCAACCTTGAACGGAGTTGTCATGGGTCCCCGGCAACGACGCCAATGTTTCGTACCTTTCACCTAGTTAAGAACTGTCGTCGGTCTCAGACTCCTTGCGCAGCTCCTCTCCAAGCCGCGGGGGGTGTTTCCCTGAAAAGGACTCCGAAGCTTAAGTCAGAAATTGCTCAATGATTGGGAACTCAACTGAGAACGTACCTGATTCATTGAGAATGGCACCCTATTTATAGAGTGGGAAGCGAGCCTCAATCCACGTGAGCTGTAACGATCTTTATTAAGTCCTAATTAAGAAAAATTAAGGGTAATGGACCTTAGTTAGAATTTAATGGGATTTGAGTGGATAAGTTTCTCCTAGTTAAAGTATAATATGTTACGTGAATAATGTGTTTATATATATGTTTTTGTTGATGGTTAAGGTTAGAAATGATTTGTAGAGGTTATAGCACGAGTCGGGACGTTTTAGTGGTATTTTGGATTTTTGCACGGCCCTGTAATCGAATACCATCCTGTGGTAATCGACTACAGCCCTTTGATTTTCATATCTGGGCATTTTTGCTGACTGTAATCAATTACAGCCTCGTGGTAATCGATTAAAGTCTGTGCTGAGAGCGTTTTTAGTACGTTTTAAGTTACCTTTGGGCCCCACAATGACTCTAAGCCATGCAAAACTTAGCAACCACGTGAGAAACCCTAGATACCACTTCAGAAACATCAGAAACACAATTCTCTCACCCTTGTGCCTCCATTGTTCTCCCTCTCTCTCTAAAACGCAAAAGCCATAGCCAATCCACACCACGAAACTCATATCAAAACTTGTCTGATCAAGAAACCGAGTTCATATTCTTAATCCTCGCACAAAAACACATCCTTCTACCGATTCCAATTCATCAATAGGAGTCGTCTTCTTCACCACACCATTTGTGGGTCTACAGAGAGAAAGCTTGAACGCGGGTATCGTCGGGAAAAGGGTTTCCTACACGTTTAATAGAATTTCTTCAAGAGGTAGGGCTTCTAGGCATTCTAATTGCTCTGTATTTTCGTGCATATTGTTGTACATTGATTGAATTATTGTTATTGATCGTTTTTCCCATTAGGGTTCACAAAAGGGTTATGTTTTACCGATTAAATTTCAAAAAGAAAGTGTTTTACTGATGTAAAGCTATTTTAAAAGGTATTCCACTGATTGGTTTTCATGTATCTGTGTTTTCTAACGATTGGGATGATTCTAGATCAATGTTTTGGCCATTGGCTATGGAAAATCGTGTTTTGGAACCCTAAAATTTGAATTTACGTAGTTGTAATCGATTACAGCGGGTTCGTAATCGATTACGACTTGTGAATTTCCAATCGCGAGAAAACACAAATCTTTGTTAATCGATTACAGAGGGTTGGTAATCGATTACAGCACCGTGATAATCGATTACAGCACTGCTATTTCTTACGAAAATTAACTGTTTTGACCCTTTATGCACTCTAATGCGTTCTACGACTTGTATACTTGTTATATGTGATTTACCTATGAAATATATGTGTTATTATGAGTATGTATTACTGTTATAATGTGATTGGTTTATTATATAACTTGAGATGATAAAGAAATGATACTATGATATAGAAAAAGACAGAGTTAAAACACATTGTAGCCTTTCCGCTTGTGATGAGTGTTACAGGGGGCGGCATCCTCAGTTGTAACAACTTCACTATGGGAGGTGAATTACCCCCTCTCCCCATTTGTTTAGGATGAGTTCACTCCCGCCTATTTTCCGCGTATATGTATTTTAAATATAATGATAAAACATAATAACAGGAGGTAACCCTTATAAAATGGCCTAAAATGACTTAAGCGTTAAGGGCTATCTAGTAGGGTGTTACATTTTGCTATTAGAGCAGGTCTATCCTACAGGGCTTGGGGTAATGGACCTGTTATGCTATTATTGCATGTACGGTAGTTATATCATGTGTAAGCCTCTTATGTGTTTTAGTTAGTTTTGAGGTGCATGATCGATTTGCTTGTCTGTCAGAGTAACTGTGCATACTTAGCATTGATATAGAGCCTGATCAACTCGATGTTGATTGTTTTGTGTGCACAGAGAAATGGCACCTAGCACACGTAATAGGGACGACGCTGACAACCACGAGGAGGCAGGGCAGGAAAACGGTGTTACTCCTGAGGCTTTCATGGAAATGGCCAGAGCCATGCACCGCATGGTGGATCACATGACGCAGCAGCGCATCCCTCAGCATACAGTGCAACCCACAGGCATGGATGCAGACAACGCTCGCTTCTCTGAGTTTAGGAGGGCTAATCCCTCTCCATTTCCCGGCACTGTCAACCCTTCTGAAGCTGATGATTGGTTGAGAGGTATGGAGGACATATTCACGGTGGTACAGTGCTCTGAAGTACAGAAGACCCGGTTTGCTGCCTTCATGCTTCAGATGGAGGCCCGTGCTTGGTGGACGGATGCTCGTCGTGCTCATGATGCGACGGGTATTCCTATCTCATGGGACATGTTCAAGGGCATGTTCTATGAGAAGTACTTCCCTGAGTCTGTACGTCAGGAGAATGAGCTGGAGTTCCTTGACCTTCATCAGGGGAACATGTCCATCCTGGAGTATACGGCGAAGTTTGAGGAGCTTATCCGGTTCTCAGAGATCTATCAGGAGAATCCCAAGGAGTCTTGGAAGTGTATGAAGTATTGTGCCGGTCTGAGGCAGGACGTTAAGAGGATGGTGAAGCATATGAAGATCAAAGAGTACTTAGAGATGGTTGACACCTGCAGGATCATTGAGGAAACGAGCCGAGAGGATGCTCCCCTGAGGGAGGGTTTGGCACCCCAGAGTTCTCAGAACAGGCGCCATACCCCCACTCGCTTTCAGCCATATGGTCAGCAACCTAGAACTCAGTCTCAGCCTCGACCTCTACAGCAGCAGCAGCAGCAGCGCCCAGCCACAGCAGCACCTCAGGTGTTACCCGCCCTACCACCATGTGCCACGTGCGGCAAGCCTCATGGCGGTGTCTGTCGCCTCGGTCAGAATTCATGTTTTCGCTGCGGGAAGACAAGCCATTATGTCAAGGATTGCAAGGTAGCAGATCCACAACCATCTTCTTCCTTTAGGCCACAGCATCAGGGGCGCGTGTTCACAGTCTGTGCAGAGAACGCGGAACGATCAGGCGATCTCATCGGGGGCAAGCATTTATGTTTTGCTTGTTTGATTTGTTATGGTGATGACTAGCCTTAATCATCATTGTTTGGGACCCATTTAGTACGAGAGTACGGTGGGAATTGTGTGATGCATGTCTAGGCCTAAAGCTGAGCTACTTGTAGTTTTGTTAAGGTCTAGTCAAGGTTTGTTAAGAATAGTTGACCCTGATTCAGAGTTGACTGCCTTGGCTAGTTAACCATGGATGGTTACTCTTCCCTGGTTTATCTTGGCCTCCACGTGTTTTCTTGTGTGTTAATCACACCCTTGTTTTGTTTGGAAAATGAAATGGAAAGTGTTTTCGAAAAGGGTTTTTTATGTGAACTAAAAGACCTGTTTTCCAACTTGTTTTCAATTCATGTTTTTGAAAGGATGTTTTGCGTATCGATTTCAATAAACAAAAGTGTTTTCTCTTCGACCCATTCCATGGCTACGATGGGATGATCATCGTGAGCACATTCCTCCTAGTGGCTTTGGATGTATGTCGGAGGTGTCTACGCCTTTTCTTTTGCTTTTGTTTTTCGAAGTGATTGCGAAAGTTTATTAAAATGACGTTTTGATTTCAACTTTGGTTTTAAAAAATGATTCCATACCCCATCCACCTTAAGGTACATAGTTCCTTAAGCTCCTTTTACAAATCGTTTAGTTGCGAACTTGAAAATCGTTTTCGTGTTGTTTTTCTTACGATGGTATCAAGAGGGAAAAAGGAAGAGAGCTGAGACAACAAAATTAGGGAAGATTATTCTTTTTTCTCTTACTAGTTTATTACAATGTTTTTCCTTAATATAGAGAGATAGAAAGATAATTTCGGAAATTACATTAAATACATTCCCTAAACATTGCTACTAATTGATTTGTCCTGATTTTCTTCTAATTTATTTCCATATCTTCAACACTCACCCTCAAGATGAGTGGTGGGATCACCAATACTCAACTTGGCAAGAACTTCAGAAAAGACTCGTCCTGCAACAACCTTTGTAAGAATGTCTGCTAGCTAATGTTCAGATCTTACAAACGGAAGTGTAATGGTGCCATTCTCAATTTTTTCCTTGATGAAGTGTCTGTCTACTTCAACGTGTTTAGTTCTATCATGTCGTACGGGACTTTCGGAGATGCTAATTGCTGCCTTGTTGTCACACTTCAATTGGATCGGTTGTTGTAGTAGAAAGCCAACTTCAGTCATTAACTTCTTGATCCATAAGATTTCAGCTATTCCTTTGGTGATTCCTCGAAATTCTGCCTCGGCACCTGAGAGTGCTACAACTTTCTGTTTCTTGCTTCTCCATGTTACCAGGTTTCCACCCACAAGTGTAAAGTAGCCTGATGTTGATTTTCTGTCATTTGGATTACCAGCGCAGTCTGCATCTGTGTATGCTTCTATGTCCAAGTGCCCATTTCTTTTGAACATAATTCCTCTGCCTGGAGTTCCTTTCAAGTACCGAACTATTCTCATGACGGCTTCCATATGATCTTCTTGTGGTTGGTGCATAAACTGACTCACTATTCCAACTGCATAAGCAATATCTGGCCAAGTATGTGACAAGTAAATTAGTTTTCCAACCAGTCGTTGGTACCTTTCCTTGTCTGACAGATTAGCACCTTCCACTAGCTTTAAGCCATGATTAACCTGCATAGGGGTTTCTGCAGGTTTACAGTCAACCATTCATGTTTCTGCCAGAAGATCTAAGATGTACTTTCTTTGAGAAATAAAGATTCCTTTATTGGAACGCAGAACCTCTATTCCCAAGAAATATTTCAAACCACCTAAATCCTTCATTTCAAATTCTGTGAACAAATTCTTCCTTAATCTTGTAATCTCTTCAACATCACTTATAGTTATGATCATGTCATCAACATAGATTATTAAGCAGGTGATCAAATTATCTCTCCTTTTTAGAAATAAAGTGTGATCAGAGTTGCTCTGCTTATACCCGTATCTCTTCATGGCTACTGTAAACCTCCCAAACCATGCGCGTGGTGACTGTTTAAGCCCATAAAGAGCCTTTCTTAACCTGCACACTTCATTTTTTTTTGAAAACCTTTAGAGAACCCTGGTGGAGCTTCCATGTATACTTCTTCTTTCAAATCTCCATGTAAAAAAGAATTCTTGACATCAAACTGGTGGAGTGGCCTGTTTTCGTTTGCTGCTATTGAGAATAATACTCTGATGGTGTCAATCATTGCAACAGGTGAGAAGGTTTCTGAATAATCAATGCCATAAGTTTGTGTGTAACCTTTGGCCACCAACCTTGCTTTGTGTCGCTCCACAGTTCCGTCTGCCTTATGTTTGATGGTGAAGACCCATTTGCACCCAACTAGCTTCTTTCCCGCTGGTAAAGTACACTTCTCCCAAGTTTCGTTCTTCTCTAGAGCTTCCATCTCAGTATTCATGGATTCTCACCATTCAACTTTCTCCTTTGCTTCTTGGACTGTTCTTGGAATATCTTCTGACAATAAGGTGGCGGAGAAAACCTTTGCAACATTTGATACTCCTTCTCTGCCCACTCTTACTGGGTAACTTGAGTTGCGAGGAACATACTCTGGTGAATACCTAACAGGTGGCACTCCTCTGTTTCTTCTTAAGGGAAGAGTAAAGGCTTCTGGTTCTGGTTCTTCTAACTCCGGAGTTACACTGTCATGGTTAGTAGCTTCATTTATAACAGGAGATAATTCACCAGAGTGAGATCCACTTACCTCTTGTTGGACATTCTCAGAAGAAGATTCATTGTTTGTGGATGATAACGCGGTTTTTACCAATATTTTATAACCTTAATTTGGATGATTGTATGCAATTCTTAGCTCTATTTTGGCCTCTTATCGTATTTAATTCAACTTGAGATTAATCTGAGCTTAATAGAAATAAAGGCTAAAATAACAAGTTTTATGATGTTTTTACAATTCAAGGATGACCTTTGCACTTGATCTTGGATATTTCGTATTTTTAGTGCAGGTCACAGGTATTATTGGAGCTGTAGACATCAGGAACTGAGCAAGAAGCGGAGCAGTGGATTTCAGAGCAAGCATCGAGCGCTCCAGCGCCTGTAGCGCGCCCCAGCGCGCGTGGCTCACTTAAACCAGTCACGTGCACAACGCTGGCGCTCCAGCACCCGTAGCGCGCCCCAGCGCCGCGCCGCAACTCTGTCACAGCAGAAACCCTATCTGCACGAGTTGGAGGCCCAATTAGCTAGGGTTTGGAGGCTGCTCATTCTATTTAAAGAAGGCTAATGCATCAGAAAAACACATCACTTCTTCAACCCACTTATTTTCTTTTCCTAGTTAGAGTTATTTGTCTTCCATTAGGATTTCCATCTTTCCTAGTTTAACTCTAGCTCCATCTTTTACATTCCAAACGTTATTCGTCCAGCCCTTTTTGGGTTTTTGTAAGTTACTCTTTTCTCATTAATACATGTTATTCGTTTTTCTATCTTGCCAACTTGCATTTAATTTCTTTTAATTCTTGCCCTTTAATTCATTGCCATGAGTAGCTAATTTTCTTGGTGGTTTATGAGGGTGTGAACATCATTGGGGTAAAGTGAGGCTTTGTTCCTAATCTTGCATAAGTTTTCATTATTAAACCTTGGCATATGATTTGAGATCTTAAATTGTGTGTTCAATCCTTTGTCTTGGCTTACTCGATTGAGTTAGGCTAATTCATTGGCATATGTTTATGTGTTAGTTGATTAATTGATGCATGACATATTAGGAATTGGTAATGAGTAATTAATTGGCTGATTAGTCTCTTTAATTAGATTAATGTGATTGTCATTAATAATTGTTGAAAGTGGAACTAAAGGTGAGATCTCACTAATTAATCACATTCTAGGCAATTAATCATTAGAATCACAACAAAGGAGTTAGATCTAACTCCGGCGTAATTAATCAACTTATGCATTCTTTTGTAGCCGATGATAACACCCTAATGAATGTTCCACCCCCATAAACAGTTGCTTTTATTATTTTCTTTTTTATTCCAAATTAATTATCTTGCACTCAAAAAAACCCCCAATTGTGACAAACCGTCAGACAACTAGTCTTGTGTATTACTCTCTTAGACATTCCTTGTGAGAGACGACCCTGGTTTCCACTAAACTATATTAGGGGAACTTGGTTTTAAAAATAATTAAATTTATGAGTGTTACGACGCACCCATCAAATTTTTGGTGCCGTTGCCGGGGAATGGCGATGAAAGTAATCTCTAGTTGTGTGATTTGTGAATATTGTACATAATCGTTTTTCTTTGTTTCTTTGAAAAATAAAAAACAACAAAAAGATTTTTTTATTTTTGCATTGCATTACATTTAGCATTTGCATCTACATAACTTGTTGTTCGCAGAACAGCAAAGTTCTGCGCCGACACGAGCGCCCGAGCGCCTAGTGAGCGCTCCAGCGCCTTGTCAGGGAGCGCCCTAGCGCCCTTGGACCGCCCAAGCGGCCGTTCGTCGTCCTGCAGCATGAATGTCCTATAAAAGGCAAAAATTTGGATACATCAGCACCACACAATTGAGTTGCTTTGTCACCTGACTGACTGATAATAGTTTTGATGACAATGCTGGTACATAAAGACAATTGTTTAATTTCATTTTCCTTGAAAAAACAATGGAGCCTCCTCCTCTCACTCCAATTAATTCTCCACTGGGTGTCTCAGTGTGGGTTTTTTTTGGTGCAGACAAATCGGTAAAATCATGACGGTCATGGGTCATGGTATCTGTGGCCCCACAGTCAAAAATCCACTCATTTGATTTATTCGGGTTGGGCTCAGAATGGGTTAGTAGAGCCATGGATGGGTTTTGTTGTTTTTTTTGTTCAGGCTAATTTTTTCGGAATTGGGCCATGATTGGGTTGGTTCGTTTTTTTTCTTTTTAAAGGTGATGGGCATTGGGCTATTGAGCCCATTAGGGCTGAGCTTGTCTTCCTTTTCCATTCTCCTTGTTACGCAACTTTCCCTTTGTTGCAGCAGCAGCTGCGCTCCATGGTTTTGTCGAGTTCCCTCCATTCGTTGCTGCCATGAACTCTTCCATCTGTCTTCCGTCTTCGCTGTCGACGGCACCGGCGGTCCTCTGACTGCTTGCTGCCATGGTAGCGTTGTCTCCTTTCTATCCTCTCTCTCTGTTGTTGAGGCGCTTCCTGGTCGGATCTCTCTCTCTGTTCTGGTTACGCCATCGCTGCTACTGGCGACCTTAGGGATGCCCACAGCGGTGGTTGCTCCCTCTCCCTGGTGAAGCCGATTTGTTGTCATGGTGAGACTGACTTGTTGTTCTGATGACATGATAAAAAAAATTTCTGGGTTGAGGAAGATAACCGGGGACGATGATGAAATGTTTTCTGAGTTCCCAAGATCAAAAAACACTGCTCTGATACCATCTTACGATGGTATCAAGAGGGAAAAAGGAAGAGAGCTGAGACAACAAAACTAGGGAAGATTATTCTTTTTTCTCTTACTAGTTTATTACAATGTTTTTCCTTAATATAGAGAGATAGAAAGATAATTTCGGAAATTACATTAAATACATTCCCTAAACATTGCTACTAATTGATTTGTCCTGATTTTCTTCTGATTTATTTCCATATCTTCAACAGTTTAAAAATACTTTGGGGATCTCTTACTGTGCCAGTTGCAATTATGAGTCGTAGGGTCCAATGTGTTTTCCTAGTTTTGTGGTTATTAAGATTATGTGTTTTGGGCATGGGTAGATGATTTCTAAAGTAACAATATAATATAAGTTGAAAGAAGTTTTCGAAAGTGATTTTCTTTAATGTCAGGTGAAAACGTATGTGATTAAAGGCCGTAAGATTACAGACAATATGTTTCCATTAGAGTGGATGTGAGAAATCTGAAATCTATTTTGAGAGCATAGAATTGCCCTTAATCGCAAACAAGAAGGTTTTGATCTTTTGTTTAGTTTTTGAAAATTAAGTAAACGTGTTTTGAACTACTAGGAATTTGGAATTAACTTGGGGTTTTCGAAAATTCCTAAGATGATGCTTTGAAAATCAAGATGAAGCTTTTCAAGAAAAACATTGATGTTGGATCATGCACTCTAGGAACATAAGAATCAACTTTCCTTGTAAGATTATGGATTCATGCCTTTATCATGGAAAAATGTATTTCGGTTGTTATTATGTATTTGCAACAGATGTTTTTGTTTCTTGAACTTGTTTTCTGCATGACCTATTCATTCGGGTTAGCCGCTTGTGTGAGGACCTTCCCTCGAGTCTCCGCGAGGGTAGGAGCTATTATGTTTTGTGTTGATTGTTGTGCTAGAAGTGTCGAATTTCGAGGACGAAATTCTTTTTAAGGAGGGAAGAAATGTAACACCCTGATTTTCATTAAGTCCTAATCGAGGAAAATTAAGGGTAATTGACCTTGGTTAGAATTTAATTAAGTTTGGGTGGATAAGTTTCTTCTAGTAAACCATTACGTGTTATGTGATCTAAGTGTATGTATGTGTGTTATATGATTTGTGTGTGTTTATCAGGTGCTATATGATTTATGTGTATGGATATGTGTATTAATTGTATGTTATGTGAATTAAGTGATACTTCAAACCACGAAACACCCATCAAACCTTACCCAATCCAGAAAATAAACTCACATTCGTAATCCTCTCATCAAGCCGGAGCTTTCTACCGATTCCGTTTCTCCGTTAAGAGTCTCCGGCGTCACCGGGCCGTTCATGGGGCTAGAGAGAGAGGTTTCCAACGAGAGCAACGTCGGGAAAGGGGTTTGTCCTTGCATTTTCGTAATTGTCTTCAAGAGGTAGGGGTTTAGGCATTCTATTTTCGTGCATATTGATGATGATTTTATGAAATTGATGTTATGGTTGTTTTTCCCATTAGGGTTCATGAAAGGGTTACTATTTGTGAATTGTTTCAGGAGAAAACGTTTTTACCGATAAAAGTGTTAGGAAAGTGTTTTTATGAGTATATTGTTTTGAGAAAAGTTTTTCATCAATTGGATGTTTAAAAATGGTTTTTTGGGAAGAAACACTGTTGAAATCGCGAAGTTTTGCGAACAGGACCACGCACTACCGCCCAGGCGGCCAGAGTTCGCCCCAGCGGTGGCCGCCGCCCGACTACGGCCGCCCACCGGCCGGCAGCCGCTCCAGCGACGGCAAGACCGCCCTAGCGGTTGTTGCACCGCTCCGGCGCGTCTTCGCGCTATCTCTCACCCCCTTTTACGAAAATTGACATGTTTTGACCCTTTTATGCTTCCTAATGCGTTTTACGACTTGTACAAGTGTTATATATGATTTATGCATGATTTATATATGATTAGATGAGAGGTAATATATGTTTATATGTTATTATAATATAAAAGTAAGATTGTATGATAATGCATGTTATATGTGATTCATGTATGTTCATTATGTAATGTTACGAGTTGTATGTATGTTTAAATACTATGATGTATATATAATAATTATATGAGATATATATGTTATATTGAGTATATGTATTGCTTTTATGATGTGTTAAATTGTTTATGTGATTATACGATATAAATTATGATGAAATACTCTGAATGAATTAACTCTGTCAACCGGTAAAGGTTAAAAGATGTTCTGAAAGATCTCTGTTAATTCTGAAAGATTTGTGATAATTAAAAGACGTTCTGAAAGATCTCTGATATTCTGAAAGATTAAAATACCATGTAGCCTTCAGCTTGTGATGAGTGTTGTAGGGAGGGGTGGCATCCTCGGCTGCAACTCCTTCACTTGAGGAAGGTGAACTGTACCCCCTCTTCCCCGTATGTTTTAGGATGAGCTCATGCCTAGGGGCCGGATTGTAGGAGTAAGCATGGGAGGGAGGCTTTGCCATTTCTGACAGATTTAAAGTAAAAGTAAATGGCAAGATGCTCTGAACGAAAGCTCTAATATATGTTCTGTTATGTCATATTTTCCTTATTTATGTTTATAAGCACATAACACACTACACAGAGACCTTTAATTATGATATGTTATATGTATTAATAAAATGAACAAGATGCACATAGGTAAGACGTTCCGAGAAAAGATTGATTTCAACTTATATCCGAATTAAAATCATCCATGCTTCACTTATTTTATAATTAAACCCGGGGCAGCTTCCTCTACTAAGTCACTTCCCAGTGCTCACCCTATGTTTTTCCCACCTGTTAGAGGAGCAGACAGAGCAGGATGTCGGAGCACACGAGGAGCCCGTGCAGACTTAGTTATGATATAGTTCCTTAGATATCAGAGACATGTTTTACTTCCTTATCATATGTTATGATTTTTATGTTTCCGCTACGTTTATTCATTTATTATGTTTTTCTGAGTTCGGACCTTAGTTAGCCGGCAGCTATTTATTTACTCGTATTTATGGTGGAGTCTCATAGGTCACAGTTTTTGGCTTATGGGGTGAGACCTAGTATTTATTTCATGTTTGTTACTTGATGGGAGTTATTTATATGATGAGGTATTTTTAGTAGATGTTTGTATCACTTATATTATCGATTATGTATTTACGCAGAGCCCTTATTTTTGTATCGTAATGAATTGCGAAAATTTCACTCCCGCCTATTTTCCACGTATATGTATTTTAAATATAAAGATAAAACATGATAACAGGAGGTAACCCTTATGAAATGGCCTAAAATGACTTAAGCATTAAGGGCTATCTAGTAGAGTGTTACATGTTATTATGAGTATGTATAACTGTTATAATGTGATTGGTTTATTATATAACTTGAGATGATAAAGAAATGATACTATGATATAGAGAAAGACAGAGTTAAAACACATTGTAGCCTTTCCGCTTGTGATGAGTGTTACAGGGGGGCGGGCATCCTCGGTTGTAACAACTTCACTGTGGGAGGTGAATTACCCCCTCACCCCATTTGTTTAGAATGAGTTCATGCCTAGGGGTTGGTATAGTTGGAGGTTTACAGGAGGGTGGTCACAGGCCAAAACACATAGTAAGATAAAGATAATTATTGATCCACAAGCACAGAAAGTGGTGCTCTAAATTACATGGATCCACATGCACAAGATTTGTGCTCTAAAAGATGCAAGATATAAAGTTTCACAAGCACGGAACGTTGTGCTATAATGCATTGTTTTTCCTTAGGGGTGCAAAATGGGCCCAGCCCGTCGGGCCGGCCCTATTAGCCCGCCTAAATTGGCAGGCTGGACTCACATTTTGGGACCGAAAAAACAAAAAAGCTCGTTTAGCCTGCCCCGCTTTACCCACGGGCTAAGCGGGGTGGGGGCAGGCTAGCCCGCCAATATATTTTTTTTACTAGCCCAAAAAATAGCAAATATCCAATGCCTAAAATCCCTAACCCTAATTTTTTCACTACCCCACCCCCAAAATCCTGCACCCACCCATGGCACCCAACCGCAGCCAACACACACAACAACAGAACACTCATAGCCTCTCGGCTCTCTCACTCTCACAGACCTCACCGGAGACCAAATGGCAACCGGCACAGCCTCTCGGCTTCCTCCGGTCCGACCCTCCCTCTCCTTGTTCGCGCTTCGCCGATTGCCGCTTCCCTTTTCTTCTTTGAAGCTTCGCCGATTGCCACTCCTGCTTCTGGCTTTGCTCTCCTTCTTCGTGGTCGTGCTTCTTCGCCGCTTCCGCTCGCCACCCACAGCACCGAGTGAGTGCTGCTTGAGGACCATGACTCGCGTGCCTCACTGCCTCGGTAGCCGCTAGGTCCTCTTCCGCCGACGTTTCTGCTTCCTCCGACGCGTGGGTCAGCTTCCGCCGGTCCTGGACGACGCGTGGCCGCATAGGTTCTTCTTCCGTCGCTGCGCTGATCCTGTTTCTGCTTCCGTCGGACCACCGCCCTCGGTTGAAAAGTTAGCTTGTGGTTCTGACTCTGTACTTCTACTTCTATTTCATCTTGTTTTTTATTTCTTAAAAACTGTATTATTTTTTTTCTGATCTGGTTCTGTTCTGTTTATGCAAATTTTTTTTCCTGATATGATTGTGATTGGTTCTGCTTATTTCCATCTTGATGTTTTTTTTCTTTTCTGATCTGTAATAGAAATAGGCGGGCCAGCCCGCCCAAAAGTGGGGCGAGCTACGTTTTTAGGACCACCAATTTTGCAGGGCGGGCTAGCCCACCCCATCTTTTTTGCGGGCTTTGGCGGGGCATGCCTTAAAGCGGGGCGGGCTACCCGCTTTTGTTAATGTAATTCCTCATTTGGTTTTGATAATAACAAAACTCATGTAACTTAGTGAGTTAGTATTGAGAAGCTATTGTATAAAGATTGTAATAGGTTCAGAAAGCTTCTTTGTAAAATAAACTACATTTTGGATGTATGTCGTATATGTTTCATGTATTGTAATTGTAAAATTTGTAATAAGTGTAATAGAAGCATAGATGATAGGATAAGATGTGTATTAGGTTATATAATGTATAATCTTTGTAATATACACATGAGAAAGCAATGAGAAGAAATTCAGAATCAGAAAGGAAGGATCAGAAAGCTCTCAAAGATGGTTCAGAAACTTAATGAGTTTCTGGTGATGGTTCAGAAAGTGAATTTCTGAATGGTTCAGAAATTGGTTCAGAAACTTAATGAGTTTCTGTTTTTTTTTTAAAAAAAAAGTAAAGATCAGAACTGTGTTGATTATGTTGATTATTATGTTCTGATATTTTAGTGCATGTGTGTATGTAAATAGAAATATGTATTTACACATGTGTTAGAAAAGGGAAATTATTTTATAGTTGTAAATGGATAAACCTTATCCATGTCATTAGTCATTCCCGCCAAGTATTATAGCCGTTAATGACAGCTATAGGATCAGTTTTGAAAAGAGCTCTCTATAAATAGAAGAGTCTCGAGTTGTATTAATAGTGACACACAAGAGAAAGCATTGTATTGATCATATCATTCAGAGAGAAAAAGAAAAGAGCTAAGAGCTGAAATAGAAAAAGAAGAGAGAAAAGAAAGCTCAAGAAAGTGAGATCAGAATAATGTTCTGATTCAAAGATTGTACATCAGAGGAAGGAAAGAAATTTCTGATGGAGAAGAATTCAGAAATTGATCAAACTTAATGAGTTTGAGGCGTGCAAGATAAGGAAGAGGACAGACCTGAAAGATTGAATTCGATTTCTCAACAATTGGTTCATAGAAAGGGTGATCATAAACAAGGTTACTGAAATGTCCTTGAGGGGATATCAAGGCAGAAAAATCTTTCTAGAGGGGACATCTAGGGAGTAGAAATCTTTGGAAGGGAGTTTCTGAAGTGTCGAACCTGAGAAGGTTGCAAAATATATCGTGTTGATTGTAACTTGTGATTTCTGATGCATTTCTAGTGGAACTCAATCATTGAAAGATTGAAGAACTGGATGTAGGCTCACATTGGCTCAACCAGTATAAAATCGGTCTATATCTCTTACCCTACTTTACATGCATTAATTGCTTTGATTCATTGGAAACTGTGCATTTAATCTGAGTGTTTTGGTTTCTGGTAAAAGTCTTAATAACAAAACGTGAAACAACAATTTGAAAGTTAAAGAAATTAAAGTTAAAGGAATCTTTTTGTAATAAACTTTCAGTTATATGATATTTGTTATTTGGGTAATTGAAATCTGAAATAAACAATTTCAAGAACAAATTACAGAAAGAAATATTAGAGATTCGAAATCTGTGATTAGTTTTCTCAATAACACATTTCTTAAGAAACTGATATTGTTTTCTGTGTGATTGTTGTTTAGATTTCTTATTGCATTTAAGAGATATATGATATTGTTTGTTGTATTAACAATTGATTGTTAATTCTGATATGAAATAATTGTTCAGAAACTTATTGATTCTGAAAACAAATTCTGATATGATTTTTGAAGGAAGTTCAGAAAGCTAGATCAGAAAGTGGATTCAGAAAGTGTAGATTTCTGAAAGAGTTATTTCTGATATAATTGATTTGAGTATTCAGAAAGCTTGAGATCTAAGTGTTGTGTTATATTTGTAATTGTATAAACCGCTGTGCAAACTATATCATTGACATATTGATTTCTGTGTATGTCATATCTTTGATTAATAATTCTGATATCACAAGTATCTTATTGATTTTTGTATTTTGACTAATTCTTGACAAGTATCAAAGACTTGATCAATCTTTGAGATTTGCAGAAGTGTTAGAATAAGAAAGCAAGGATTTGCAAAAAGTACACACAACCAATTCACCCCCTCTTGGGTTGTGGGATCATAGCTTGGAGGTGTTTCTCAAGAGATACCTCACATCATCAGCTTTGACATCCCTACTTTTTCTATATGTATATGTTTAATAAGCACTCGGTACACCACACATGGGTTTTTACTTATTATATGCTAGATGTACAAGATAAAATGAAGAAGATGCACTTAGGTAAGACGTTCCGAGGAAAGATTGCTTTTGAACTTATAATTGAATTGAACTCATTCATGCTTCACTTATTTCATAATTAAACCCGGGGATGCTTCCTCTACTGAGTTACTTTCAAGTACTCACCCCACACTTTTACACATTTTTAGAGGATGAGTCATAGCAGGATCAAGGAGCGAGCGATGAGCCCGCATAGTTCTAGACGTTGCTTTTTAGTTTCATTCTACAGAACTTTCACTACTAGAAACTATCGGATTATCGACGGATTTTATCGATGGATAACCATGTAATCTGTCGATAATTCATTGTATCGACGGATAGTCCCCCACGATTAGTTGATGGTCGGAACACAATTATCGACGGATATCATTAAATAATCCATCGATATGTTATCGATTGATATATCCATCGACATCTGTCGATATTATCGAAGGATGTATCTGCGGATATATCCCACGATAACGTTTTTTTAGAAAAATATAAAATTAATAAATACTTTTATCGGCGGATAAATATCCGTCGA
Organism: Aeschynomene evenia; assembly: GCA_013621005.1. Lineage (NCBI taxonomy): Eukaryota > Viridiplantae > Streptophyta > Magnoliopsida > Fabales > Fabaceae > Aeschynomene > Aeschynomene evenia. The sequence goes on along the minus strand of CM024263.1, from coordinate 13,431,813 downwards.
TAATTGATTTTCCATAAAAAAATTAAAAAAATTATTTATTATCGGCAGATATATCCGTCGATAACAATAACAAATTTTTTTTCTAAATACCTGAATTAATAATATTTAAACTAAATCAATATTTATAACAAAATAGTAATAATATCCATAAATAAAACTATAATGAAATATCATAATCTGTCAAACAATATTTACAAAAAAGATAAAATCCAAACACTATATAAAAGAAAAAACGTAATGTCTGAACATCCAAAACAAACGATAAAAAGAACTCATAAAAAATCCATCCTATCAAAGTCACAATCGTCATCACTATCACCAGCATCATCTCTGGATGCATCCGGCTGAGTAGGAGGAGTTTGGGCAGCAGGAGGTCGAGGAGTCGGTGTCTGGGCAGGGGCGGCAACAGCAGGCTGAGGTGGTGGTGTAGAATAAGAGGGCTGAGGAGCAGGCGGTGTCGTCTGGGCATTGGAAGTACGGGCATTGGGGTTTGCGACCGCGCCCCACCCGTATATGCGGCCCTTGTAAGGGCCGCCCACAACCTCGTTCCACACCGCCTCCTCATCGACGGGTGGGGCGGACTCACCGGGCTGTGATGCCTCTGCCTGCTGGGTGCGGACCTCCTCCAAGCGGCGCGTATAATCAGCCTACAATGAGAAGAATACATAATCATTTTAAATGGAATACATAATCATATTAATTGAATACATTTATACAACTATGATAAAATCACTTACATGAGTGCGCTGCGACCGCTCGTCTACCCACGTCGTCTTGTCGCCTTTCCTGGTGTGCGTCTCCCTGAACAACTCCTCCTGCGTGGGTGGTCTCTTCAGCCTCTGCTCCTGTAAGTTTAAAACAATTGAACAAAGCATTAATTAATCAATTCATATATAAGGAACATAAAATTAAATGTATTGCAAATTTTACGTACCAGCCGTCTCTTAGTGGAGTCCACAGTAGCGGATCCACCACGGAGAAGACCAATACTCCTGCAGCACACGGTGGTGGGCATCTGAGAGCCACCTGTGGTCACGATCCTTGTCATTCCTGACCCACAAGTACATGTCACCGAGCCTCTTAGCTGCCCGATCGCAGAAGGCACGGTACAGTACGGGATCATCGGCAGGACTGATGGTGAAGTGAGACTACAATATATAGAAAAAGTTAACTTATTAGTTACCACAACATAAATAAATTACTAATTACTACAAAATGGAACAATATATAATGATTATGGTTATTACCTTCCACTCCTGATACCACCGCCGCCTCTCATCCTCGGTCAACTTTGAGAAATACTCGACCGGCCTATGATACATCTTCTGTATCGTGGTCGTGATCTGGTGAGTGCCGAGGGTGGCAGGCACAAAACTACATTGACATAAAGAATTAGTTTCCATTTTATATAATAATCACTTTTACATATCTAAATTATAAAAGATTGACATTTATAACAACATAAATCATATACCTTAGACCGGATGGATCCGGTCTGATGGAGTGGAGAGGACGTGTGTCTGAAGCTGCTGATGCAATCTCGACCGGCCCATCATTACTGCCCCCAATGTCATGTGGGGAGGCAGTAATGGGTGATGATGGTCCACCAGCAGATGGTGATGGTACTGACTCATAGTCTGGGTCCTCCTGCGTCTCTGGCCTCAGGTCACGACGAGGGATGTCATACAACTCAACACCCCTCGATCGATAACCACGAGGCTGGGCGGCTGTCTTCCTCCGCCCTCGATCTCCTCGGCCTCTGCCCCTACCCCTATCATCTGTCATATCTATTCACAACAATACAAGTTATTTTTCATTAATTAAAGTGTTTGACAAAGTATCTTAAAATGAGGTAGTGTTATTTGAAAACAAATTGAATTGTTAAAAATCATTTATTCAGAAAGTTGTGGTATGTCTTCACTCTCGTCTTCTGTATCGTCACTGTCAAGTTCATCTTCTTCTTCGTCACTACCTTCAGTGGAGTCATCACCCTGACTTGTTATGTTTTGGCGAGAGATGTTAATAATCTCATCTTCACCAGTATCATCATGTAAAGTATCAGGGACTCCTGTATCTACAACCACCCTTGGAGCACGTGTAACTTCGACTTGGTAAGCAATTTCATCCACATCATCACTTTCAACTCTGCCCCTAGGTTTGGTTGTGAAAACAACCAACCACTTATTCTTGCACTTTCCCGGATACCTTGTGTAATACACTTGCCGAGCATTCTGTGCAATGATGAAAGGATCATATGAACCAAATCGTCATGTATGGTTAACCTCAATTATGTCGTAATCAGCGTGCTTGCGTGTTCCATCAGGATGTCTAGGGTCATACCACTCACAGTTAAACAAGACAATCTTCTTTGGCGTTGGGTCCTCACCAACATATTCCAACTCTAAGACTTGTCTGAGTACCCCGTACCAATTATTCTCCCATGTTCCAGCATCCCCTCTAACGCATACTCCACTATTGTACGTGGTCTTCTCACGACCCCAGTCTAGGGTGTGAAATTTATAACCATTCACATGGAAAATTGGCCACGAAATTGTTACACCGGTGGGACCCCAAGCTAAGCTTTTGATATGAGGATTTGTGACATTATTGCCATGATTGAGCACCTACATACGTAGAGAACAAAGAGAATAGAAGGGAAAAATTTGAATTTTATGTTAAGATAAATCAAAGACTAATAGTAGGAAGATTATAAACTTACGAACGAGTTGAACCATTGAGGGAATTGGTCAAGCGTATGATGTTGAATGGTTTGTTCAAAATATCTGTTGACATTAAGTAGAAATTAAAGATTTTTAATGGCAACATTCACTACTATGTACAAAAACATTATTGAAATGATGAATTAGATATGTCACTTACATTCTATAAGTGTCCACTTCATCACAGTTGATGAGAACATGTAGGTGTGTTGCATGTTTTTCTCTATCATTGAGCCAATAGTTTGTGGGTTTACCGGCACCACGTCCAGGTTGATTAAACACAGACAAAGTAGGCGGATATGAAATTTCACCTCCATCATCATTGTGGACTACTGCTGTTCTTTTCGAATGAACATGTGGCTCAAAATAAAATGAACAGAAGAAAGACGTCTCCTTTGATAGATAAGCTTCACATATTGACCCTTCAACACGAGCTCGATTCTTGACAGTTCCCTTAAAGGTGCCAATATTTCTTTCAAAGGGGTACATCCATCTATATTGAACCGGCCCACAAACTTTCGCTTCATAAGCCAAGTGCACAGGTAAATGTTCCATTGAGTCAAAAAAAAGGGGGGGAAATATTCGTTCCAACTTGCACAAAATTGCAGAAATATTTTGCTCTATGACTTCCAATGTGGTAGAACACAAATCACGAAAGAACAAACTAAGCTTGGTCAAAGGTTTCCACACATGTAAAGGTAACTCTCGAAAGGCAACTGGAAGCAAACACTCCATAAACACATGACAATCATGACTTTTCATCCCATGGAACTTTCCCTGGGCAACTTTCACACACCTACGGAGGTTGGAAGCATATCCATTTGGCATTCTCAACTCTTGCACCCATTTACACACGGATTGCCTCTGCGCAGGATTTAAAACATAGCTTGCCTTCGGTTTAACAACGCGACCATCACGTGTCTCTTGTAAATGTAGCTCTGGTCGTCGACAGTACTCGGTTAAGTCTACTCTTGCCTTGAGATTATCCTTAGTCTTGTCACTGTCCATAACAGTATTCATGTGTTATCACAAACATTCTTCTCAACATGCATGACATCTAGACAGTGACGAACAATATTATCTTTCCAATAGGGTAACTCCAAGAATATGCTCTGCTTAGTCCAATTATGCTCCACACCATATCCTGGAAACTTGAGTACTTTACCCAATTCGGTTATCTTAGGCAGATTTTTAACTCTGTCCCAGACCTTTCTTCCAGTAAGCCTAACATGTGGTTCTTCATGTTCAACACAGTTTCGCTTAAACCCATACCTGTTATTCCTAAATGCATGATCATTTGGCAAGAATCTCCTATGACAATCAAACCATGAGTTCTTCCCTCCATTCTTTAGAGTGAAGGATTTTGTATCCTCCATGCAAATAGGGCAAGCTAGCTTCCCCTGTGTCATCCACCCAAACAACATACCATAAGCAGGAAAGTCATTAATCGTCCACATCAGAGCGGCTCTTAGCATGAAATTTTCTTTGGTGGACACATCATAGGTCAAGACCCCATTGTGCCACAACTGCTTCAATTCATCTATGAGTGGCTGGAGGAAAACGTCAATTTTAGCTTTTGGATTATCAGGGTCAGGAATTACACATGTTAAAAACATGTACGGATCTTTCATGCACATCTCAGGAGGGAGGTTGTAAGGGGTAACAACAACAGGCCAACAAGAATAGGGCTTGTTAAATAAGTTATTTGGCGTGAACCCATCTGAGCAAAGCCCTAATCTAACATTCCGCGGATCATTTGCAAATTGAGGGTGACACCTATCAAAATGCCTCCAAGCTTCACCATGAGAGGGATGCGTCATTATCCCGTCACTTCTCCTATTCTCATAATGCCACCTCATGTGAGGTGTAGAGCTCATAGAGGCATACAAGCGTTTTAACCTAGGGATAAGGGGAAGATAATGCATCCTTTTGTTTGGAATATGCTTATACCTCCCATTATCCGCTCTTCTAGGTTTGAACAGGGGGGCCTGGCAGAATTTACATTCAACTAATTCAATATCCTCCTTATAGTACAACATGCAACCGTTCATGCAACAATCAATTTTCTCTGATTTCAACCCAAGTTTTGAAACTAACTTCTTTGCCCTATAATAGTCCCTAGGAATTGAGTCTGGTCGTGGACTAGCATCACTCATTAAAGTTGCCCATTGATCAAAGAACTTTGACTCTGGTTTGCCTCAGACTTGATAGACAACATCCTAACTGCCACTGACAACTCAGAAAGGGCTGAACCCTCCCAAATGGGTGTCTTTGCAGATTCTAACAAAAAAAAAAGACTCTGCGCTTCAGGATTTGGTTCCTCCTCTCTGGGTTCATTACAATCTTGATCATGTTGCCCCCAAAGGCATCATGGATCATTTCCTCATAACACCCACGATTATCACCGCCCCAATTTAAATTACGATCCCCATATTGTTCACCATCAAACCCACTTGAACTACCTCCGACAAATTGATCCTGTACTGACTCGACTTCCCAATGGACTGTCCATACATAATAATTATCCATAAATCCCTTTTTGTACAGATGAAACTTAATCGTGTCAAAATCATAGAAAAACCTACAAACACACTTGGCACATGGACACTTGACTTTTCCCTCAGACCTAAATTGTTAAGACATAGAAGCAAACCCCACAAACTCTTCAACCCTTTACCTCATCATTGAAGGTTTTAAATGATAAAATTCTTAATTAAAATAAATGTTTTAATTTGGTTGGACTAATGGTTTGTTAAGTTTGTTTTAGGATTTAATTTATTTGATAAAATAAAAAGACACATCTTGACCACCATGGACCATCAAAAGTGGCGTAACATACAAGGCTTGGAAGACAAGCAATTCTAATTTTTGAAGACCAAGTCAAAGCTTTTCTAATTAAGGAAAGTTTGGTTGGAAGACTCCATGATTTCCCAAAAATCTATTTATGAAAAGTGCATGGATTTAAATAGAAAATCTCTATTTAATCTTTCATGTATCTTAATATATATAATATATATATTTTCGAAATATAAGAATTAAAATAGAGAATCAAAGTCAAATCTCTATTTTACATTCTCTCTCCTAATAAATTCGAAAATTATTATTATTATTATTATATATATATATATATATATTTCGAAAATTACATTAAAATAGAGAATCAAAATCAAATCTCTATTTTACACATTATCTTTCAAGATTTCGAAATTATATATATATGGGGGAAATCTAGAAAGATCTTGTATGGAGAATTAAATGAAAAAGATTTAAAAATAATTATCTAGAATTTATTCTAGAATATATCTTGCATTTAAGTAACAGAATATTTTTTACGGACACTTTAAAAAGATTATGTGAGCCTCCTAAAGATTTTATATGAATCTACAAGATTCCTAGAAGATTTCATGCGGGACCAAAAGATTCTGTTGAAGATTCTACACGAAGTTAGAAGACCTCAGAAGATTCTGTCAAGAATTTCAAGTCTAGAATATTCCCGAAGATTCTACGAAGATTCCAGAAGATTCTCAAAGATTCTATCAAGATCTCGAAGAATCTCAAGATTCCAGAAGAATCTCAAGCCTCTAGATTGAAGATTCAAGAATATTCAAGATTCAAGAATCTACCTACAGAAGATTCCCTAGAAAACCATGTTTGGTGTTTTAGGATTTTCAAAAAATGAGAAATTGTATGTGAAATCCTAATTCGTACCAACATGGAGGCACACTTGTGGAGCAAGAAAAGCTAAAAACCCTAGCCCTTCTCTCTCCTAAAAGTGGCGCAAAATAGGTTGCATATTTTGCAAGATTTTGTGAAATTATGATGAAGCAATGCACACCACAAGATCAAGGCACAATTCAAATTCAAGGGCCAAGATGAAGTTTCCTTATTTCAAATGCTTGGTTATAAAGTTTTCATATTTAAGATCAAATAATAACCTTTGGATTAAAGGAAATTATTTGAATCAAGAGCCAAGATTAAACTTCCTTTTATTTGATCTTTTCTATTTTTGGAAGATCAATTTCAAATCATATCAAAGAGCTCTCACCATTGGATCAAGAGATTACAAATTCAAATCAAGGGTGTAGATCAAAGAGCTACCATATTTCGAAATTATAGAGTTTTTTCTCTATAAATAGAAGACCTCAATGGCCAAGAATTCAAGAGACTACCCAAGCTTACAAGTTCCAAAACGCTATCGAAATCCATCCTTATTTCTCTTCATCTTCAACCTCTTGACCTCAAGTTCTTATTTTTATTTGGGTAAAGGTTGTAATTCTTAAAGAGTGAGCTTTATTGTTTATCCTAGCTTTTCTAGTTTTTCTTTGAGAGAAAACTCCATCAAGGTTCAAACTTACTTGCATCTAAGTTCTTGATTGGTAAAAATCACATCTTTTATACAAAGTCCTTATTTTTGTAAGGCAAGAAGTCCTTAGTGGGTCTAAGGCAAGGGTAGAAAGTCCTTCGGTGTTGAAGGCTGTAAGACCCTACTAGATAGCCCTTAATGCTTAAGACATTTTAGGCCATTTCATAAGGGTTACTTCCTGTTATCATAAATATTTTTATATTCAAAAATACATATACACGGAAAATACGTGGGAGAAATTTTCGTAAATCGTTTGCGGAATATAAAATAAGGGCCTTGCGAAATAATACAACGTATATAGGCGTGGGAGCAATAATCCTGAATAATACCTCAGTATAATTGAATAAACCATGTAATCTCCCCAAACATACATCAAAAACAATAATAATAATAATAATAGTGTTATCTCATGAGCCTAAAACAGTGACTCACAAGACTCCACAATACAATCCATAAATAAATAATACTTGCCGGCTAACAAAGGTCCGGTCTCAGAAAACATAAACTAGAAAATAATCATAAATCCATAGAAGAAACAACTCAAATGTTAATGTCTAATAAATAATGCGGAAGCTAAAACTAAGGCTGCGCGGGCTCCAAGCTCGCTCTGTCATCCTGCTGGTACTCATCGTCTAAAAGGGTGAAATAACGTGGGGTGAGTACTTGAAAGTAACTCAGTAGGGGAGCCGTCTCGGGTTTAATTAATAAATAAGTGAGCATGAATGGATTCAATTCAGTTATAAGTTCCAAAATGGTCTTATCCCGGTACGACTACCTATGTGCGTCTTGTTCCTTTTTAATTAACAGTTATACATAACATAAATGGTCATCAATGCGTGGTGTGATAAGTGCTTGACTATCATATAAATACATAAGGCAGTGTAGCATTCTTTGTATGTAACGTATATCTCATATTCTTTTCTTAAATTATCTTGAGTCTTTTAAGCATACTTAGTATGCCTGTGGATCCGTTTCATTAAAGCACGCCCTTTTGGTGCCCTTGGATCATTTACATTGTTTTGGCCTGACCACCCTCCTGTAACCTCCGCATCGCCGACCCTAGGTATGAGCTCATCCTATACATATGGGTAGAGGGGGTAATTCACCTTCCGCTAGTGAGTCGTTACAACCGAGGTTGCCAGCCCCCTGTAACGTTCATCACGAACGGAGAAGCTACACTGTGTGTTTTAACTTTCTTTTCACTTTGCACATAAATCTCTTTACATAACATGTACTTATCCATCATATACATCATATAATCATTTCAAACAACATATATAATCACATAAAATCTATGGAATATTCATACATATCATTCACACAAGTTGTAGAACACATTAGGGTGCATAAAGGGTCAAAACAGTTCATTTTCGCACAAAAAACAGTGCTGTAATCGATTACCACGGGGTGGTAATCGATTACTGTAATCGATTACAGGACCCCTGTAATCGATTAACAGAGAGCACGGATTTTCTGACGATTGGAAATTCACTTGCTGTAATCGATTACGAACTCATGGTAATCGATTACAACGTCGTAAAACACGATTCTAGAGTTCCAAAACACGATTTTCCGTAGCCAATGGCCAAAATAATAACCTAGAATCGTTCCAATCATTAGAAAACATAGCCATACTGATGGCTGTGTCGTGTCAACCATAAATTTAATTATTTTTAAACCAAGTTCCCCTAATGTAGTTTAGTGGAAACCAGGGTCGTCTCTCACAAGGAATGGCTAAGAGAGTAATGCACAAGACTAGTTGTATGACGGTTTGTCACAATTGGGGGGTTTTTGTGTGCAAGATAATTAAGTTGGAATAAAATGAAAATAATAAAAACAGCGGTTTATGGGGGTGGAACATTCATTAGGGTGTTATCATTGGCTACAAAAGAATGCATGAGTTGATTAATTACGCCGGAGTTAGATCTAACTCCTTTGTTGTGATTCTAATGATTAATTGCCTAGAATGGGATTAATTAGTGAGATCTCACATTTAGTTCCACTTTCAACAATTATTAAAGCCAATCACATTAATCTAATTAAAGAGACTAATCAGCCAATTAATTACTCATTACCAATTCCTAATATGCCATGCATCAATTAATCAACTAACACATAAACATATGCCAATGAATTAGCCAACTCAATCGAGTGAGCCAAGACAAAGGATTAAACACACAATTTAAGATCTCAAATTATATGCCAAGTGTTGATAATGAAAACTTATGCAAGATTAAGAACAAAGCCTCAATTTACCCCAATGATGTTCACACCCTCATAAACCACCAAGAACTTAGCTACTCATGGCAAGAAATTAAAAGGCAAGAAATAAATTGGAATAAAGAAAGCAATTAATAATAAAGAACAAAGTAAGAAATTAAATGCAAGTTGGAAAGAATTGAAGAAAGAGTACTTACAAAACCCAAAAGGGTTGGACGAATAACGTTTGAAATGTAAAAGACGGAGCTAGAGCTAAACTAGGAAAGATGGAAATCCTAATGGGAAGCAAAAATAACTCTAACTAGGAAAAGAAAATATGTAAAAGTGGAGGTGTTGAGTGGTGTTGTTTCTGATGCATTAGCTCCCTTTAAATAAGATGAGCAACCTCCAAACCCTAGTCAATTTGGGCCCCCAACTCGTGCAGATAGGGTTTCTGCTGTGATAGAGTTGCCGCGCGGCGCTAGGGCGCGTATAGCTCGCTGGAGTGCCAGCGCTGTGCACGTGACGAGTTTAAGTGAGCCACGCGCGCTGGGGCGCGCTACGGGCGCTGGAGCACTCGATGCATGTTCTGAAATCCACTGCTCCGCTTCTTGCTCAGTTCCTGATGTCTACAGCTCCAATAATACCTGTGACCTGTACTAAAAATATGAAATATCCAAGATCAAGTGCAAAGGTCATCCTTGAATTGTAAAAACATCATAAAACTTGTTATTTTAGCCTTTATTTCTATTAAGCTCAGATTAATCCCAAGTTGAATTAAATACAATAAAAGGCCAAAATAAAGCAAAGAATTGCATACAATCATCCAAATTAAGGGCATAAAATATTGGTAAAAACCACGTTATCAAATATCCCCACACTTGAACAATTACATGTCCTCATGCAAAAGCAATGATTCCAAGCATCTCTCAAGGCAAAGTATTGGCTAACACATCTAACACCTAAGTCCTAAAAGAAAAATAAAATCTACAGATGATGGAAAGTTATTCAAAACAGCACACCTTGGTTAGATTTATACAATACCCTTGACACGTTATCAGTTGGCATTAAGAAAAGTTTATGAGTTAGGAGAATCAATTCATGTTATGCAAAGTTGGTTGATTTGGCCCTCACCATTGTGTTTCTCTCTCAATCACTCAGTGTTTTGGCGGCTAAGCACTCAATTGAATAATTCACACAAGTATTTAAATTCCATAAATTTGCTATACTCCTAACATTGCAATTTTACAAACATGGTGCATCAAGAGGTCTTTTCAGGGTTGTAACGGGGCTTGGGACAGGTGTGGCATATATGGGAAGTGGACTTAATTCCAAAAAACTAAGATTTCATGGTTTTGATCAATCTTAGATGACTTCTATTACTACAGAAAAGATGGAGAAAAAAGAGATGGAGAGAATAGAAATACCCAAGATCAATAACCCATAAATTCTTACAATTAACATTCCCAAGGTTCCCAAATATTTCCATATCAATTCCCAGGAACCCAACAACCTTTATTTGCAGAATTCACATTTTTTTCTTGATTTTTCTATATTTTTCGATTTTTTTTTACCTCATCTCAATTCTTTTGGTAATTAAAATGAGGTGGAAAAGAAAATAACAAAGGACCACTTATGTACAAAAGCTACCCTTACAGTTATATCCCAATATTTTGCACTCTATACCAGTGCTCAATTTAACCCAATTTCCCCACACTTAAGACCTTTGCCCAATAAACAAACCATGTCCTCCTAGTTTCTCAGAAGAGATTTTTCATTGTTTTTCTCTCTTTGGCTTGTAATGAGCTTAGTAACAAAAAAGGATAAAGGCTCAAATTGGCTACAAACAAATGGGAATTGTGTATGGGTTGGCTATTTGGCTAAGTGGCTTTTAAATGTAAAAACAAAATTATGCCTCAATCACATGCAACATGTATAAAATGCAAAACAAGAATCAAGCAAATTCAGGAATAACAAATACAAGTGTGTGTGTGCTCACAGAAAGAAAGTGATTAGTTGATACATGTAATCACATTTAAGGCTCAAATCTCATAGGCAATCCAACCAACCAAACAGAGATAACACAGACAATTCAAACTCATATTAGATTATCATGCCAACATTTCAGAGTTAAGATTAAAGCGCAGAGCAATTTCAGACCAAAAGGTGCTATTAAGAAAACTACCCAATCATCTACCTAAAAATACATAAAAATAAAATAAAATAAAGAAAAAGAAAAAGAGTTAGGCATGCCATTATTTACAAAAGCCAATTTTATCTACACCCTCCCCACACTTGAATGAGACACTGTCCCCAGTGTCAACAAATTAAAGAACAGAGAGAAAGGTATAGAAAGGACCTACGGAGGACTCAATCGTCCTCTGAACCATCATCATCCTCATCACCATCCTCCTCCTCAGCGTCATCATCCTCATCATCATCGTCATCCTCGTCCTCATCGACATCAATAGGAGCTTGGGACTGTCCCGGAGCTCCATAACCGGCAGAAAAGCGCTGGTCGATGTAGGATCGGAAACCGCTCTGCATCTCAGCGATCCTCTGGTCATAATGAGTCTGCATGGCCAGGTACCGCTGATCATGATAGCTCTCAGCAGCAGCGAACTTCTGATCGAAGTACTCCCTCATGTTGACCTCCATCTGGGTCAACTGTGCAGAGAGGGAATCTAGGGGATTCCCTGCTGGCTGGGTCTTGTTCTGAGCGGCTGCATCCTTGGTAGCAAGACCGGCGGCAGTGATGGTGGAATGTGGCCCTTGCCACTCGTCGTCGGCGTACTCTGGCACACCACACTGGATAGCCAAAGATGTGATCAGAGAAGGATAGGGAAGGCACCTGTAGGCCTCAATGTGGTGAGCCTGATGCATGGTGTGCTGAAGACGAGTGGGCAAGTCTACCCAGTGGCCCTCCATAATGCAGTAGAGGTGGAGAGCCTGATCTGTGGTGAGCTCGGAGATGTGGGAGAATGGGTAGATGTGGCTGTAGTAGATGCGGGACCACGCTCTGGCCTCCAGGTTGAGCGTGTAGTTCTTCAGTGTGCGGGGGAGCTTATTGGCTCCCAGTGTCCAACTGCAACCCAATAGGCAGAGGCGATTCTTGATCGCATCCAAACTCGTGTCAGCCATGGTCTGGATGGCGTCCGGCTCTCCGAATGCGTAATCGGGCTCCGGGGCAACCTGAATGTGCGTGGCTATGGTCGCCACGTCTACCAGAATGAACTTGCCCCGGAGGAACACCTCAGTGGCGGTGCGGTCGTGGAAGTTGGCATAGAACTCCCGCACCCATGTGATGTTCGCCCTGACGGAGGCACTGAGAAGGTAGTGGGCCCACCCCTGCCTCTCGATCTCTGCCACGACCATGTCGAGCCGTCCTTGGCCCTCGTCGTGGAACTGATACCCCAACTCAAACAGGGGTTTCCTCTTATGAATTGTGGCCTGGAAAGCCATCTCGGCAGTGACGTCGAGGAAGAGTGCAGGGTCGTGAGGCTGATCGTAGGAGTGATCATCCTCCTCTGTGGTGCGTACTCTCTTCCCCTTACTGCCTCGGGTTCGTGGTGCCATGCCTGAAAGAATAAGACCAAGACAATTGAGTTCCAGTATACAGTCCAAATTCTTGGCTAATGTCAATTCTAGTCATGCCATAAACAAATGCAAATGCAAAACAAAGTATAATATAGCAGTTAAACATGTCCAATTCCAGCAAATAATAAAGCACAGATTCGGCCCAAATTCTGCAGCAGACCGGCGCCGAAGCGCGTAGGGCGCGCTCGAGCGCGCGATCTGCAATGGAACGAAAACACCTCGCGCTCGAGCGCGTATAGCGCGCCGGAGCGCACGAGGGTTTCGGCGACAGTGCAGACAGCGTAAAACCAGCGAAAACACCATCCCAACTCCAATTTTCTCAACATTCTAACCGATTAAATCACTAATCATGCAATACTAACCGATTAAATCTACACCAATCAATCAAAAATCACATTTTCCATCTCTTAATCAAACAAAACCCGATTTCTACCAAGAACAATGAAAAGATTGAGTTTTAGAACAATGTACCTTGATAGGATTCAATGCAATGACAAGATGAACAAATGTATTGAAGATTTTTCAGACAAAAAGTGAAAAGAATGGTGGAAGAGGGGGAGAGGATTTCGGCGCCGCTAGAGCTGCAAAATGGGTGAAGAGACCGAATGGTCTGCAATTTGGGATTTTAGGGTTTTTGAAGAAACCCACGCGCGCTGAGCGCGCTGGAGCGTGAAGCCCAAACGCAGCATTTCATTTAAATGAGACGCACGCGCTGGGGCGCGTATATGGCGCCCGGGCGCAGCCTCCTGATGCAGAATCAGTATTTTACTGCTATACTTTCCTAAAATGCATGAACTATCCTAATTAATTTAAATCCTAATTAATTTAAATGCATGCAAAAATTTAAAGATGCCAATAAAAATATAATACGGAAAATAAGGTACGGAATTGAAATACTGAAATTGAAATACGGAATTTAAAAATACTGAAAAATAAGGAAAACCGGTGGGTTGTCTCCCACGAAGCACTTTGCTTTAACGTCCCTAAGTTGGACGGTCGACCGTTTTGAGGCTACTTCGGTCCAGAATTCTCAGCACCAGCTGCTCCGGTCATGATGTGGATGGCACTCACATTCCTTTTGGGATTGGGAACTGTTTGAGATGGGATCTGTGAGTTGCCAGCTTGTTCACAGGCTTGTGTGGCCGGATTTCCCCTCATTTGATTAACCTCATTCTGCAGGTTCAGCATCATCCTTTGTTGCTCCATGAGTAGCTTCATCACATCACCGATTGTTGGCTCGTTAGGATTCGGAGGTGCAGGCAGAGCCAATTATTGCGGTGGTGGAGGCAAGGCCATTGGAGCTTGATATGGAGCCTGGGGTTGCCTTTGATGAGGAGGTTGGTACCGAACCTGCTGAGGTTGCTGCACTTGTTGTGGCTGTGGATTGTTATTCCACCTCAGGTTCGGGTGGTTCCTCCAACATGGGTTGTAGGTGTTCCCCGTAGGTTGGTTCTGTGGCTGAAATTGAGGCTTTCCCGGGAAGGTATTTGCAGCTGCCACCACAGTTGCCTCTTCTTGGAGATGTAGGCATTGGTCAGTTGGATGGGTCTCCAAAGAGCATATCCCACACACCATTGCTTGGCTTGAGGTTCTCGGTTTGACTTGATTGATGGCCAATTGCCTCATGAAGGTAGCAATTTCATCCAACTTTTGGTGTAGGCCACCACTCTCATGTTGAGCTATCTCATTCACCCCTTTGGTCACAGCGGTTGCCCTTGTGCCAAACTGTTGTGAGTTCACAGCCATGTTCTCGAATAGGAGCCTAGCTTCCGCCGGAGTCTTGTCCATCAGGGCCCTACCACTGGCAGCGTCAATCATACAGCGATCCATACCCGTCAGACCCTCATAATAGTACTGGATCAGCAATTGTTCAGAGATCTGATGGGTTGGACAACTTGCCACCAATTTCTTGAATCTCTCCCAGTATTCATGGAGAGACTCACCTTGCAGTTGGCGGATGCCACTAATGTCCTTCCTTATGGCAGCTGCCCTTGAGGCTGGGAAGAATTTCTCCAAAAAGATCTTCTTCATGCCAATCCAGGTGTTGACAGCCCCATTTGGCAGGTTCAGGAACCATTGCTTCGCCTGACCGTCCAGAGAGAACGGAAAAGCCCGAAGCTTCACATGTTCCTCGTTGACTCCTCTTGGCTTGAGAGTTTCACACACCACATGGAATTCTTTGAGGTGCTGGTGTGGATCATCTCCGGCCAAACCGTGGAATTTAGGGAGCAAATGGAGAATAGCTCCCTTGAGCTCGAACTCAGTGTCCAACCTTGGGTAGGTAATCCCCAAAGGTTGTTGGCTGAGGTCAGGAGCTGCAAGCTCCTTCAGTGTGGGCTGATAGTCTGCCATAATTGAACTCGGACCTGAAACACTAACAGACAAATCAGAAAGTTCAGGACCAGAGAAAAGTAGCGTTTCAAACGGTGGATCTTCCGGTTGCCCTTGGGACTCAGTAAACCCTCTCCTAGCTTGCCTTATTTTTCTCAAAGTGTGTTCGATTTCAGGATCAAAAACGGCAAGCTGGGGATCCGGTTGGGATCGAGTCATGCACGGCTGCAACTTTGCAGTCGCAGTCGTGCGCTGGGGCGCTGTATACACGCTGGAGCGCGAGTATCAGCAACAGACTTAGCTGTTCGTGGAAAGAGTAAAATTAAAATAAAAAAACGAAAATAAAGTGCAAAATAAAAGAAAATCTTTTTGTTGTTTCTATTTTTGAAAGAAACAAAGAAAAATAAAAGAAAACGATAATGTACACTATTCACAAATCAAACAACTAGTGATTACTTTCATCGCCATTCCCCGGCAACGGCGCCAAAAATTTGATGGCTGTGTCGTGTCAACCATAAATTTAATTATTTTTAAACCAAGTTCCCCTAATGTAGTTTAGTGGAAACCAGGGTCGTCTCTCACAAGGAATGGCTAAGAGAGTAATGCACAAGACTAGTTGTATGACGGTTTGTCACAATTGGGGGGTTTTTTTGTGCAAGATAATTAAGTTGGAATAAAATGAAAATAATAAAAACAGCGGTTTATGGGGGTGGAACATTCATTAGGGTGTTATCATTGGCTACAAAAGAATGCATGAGTTGATTAATTACGCCGGAGTTAGATCTAACTCCTTTGTTGTGATTCTAATGATTAATTGCCTAGAATGGGATTAATTAGTGAGATCTCACATTTAGTTCCACTTTCAACAATTATTAAAGCCAATCACATTAATCTAATTAAAGAGACTAATCAGCCAATTAATTACTCATTACCAATTCCTAATATGTCATGCATCAATTAATCAACTAACACATAAACATATGCCAATGAATTAGCCAACTCAATCGAGTGAGCCAAGACAAAGGATTAAACACACAATTTAAGATCTCAAATTATATGTCAAGGGTTGATAATGAAAACTTATGCAAGATTAAGAACAAAGCCTCAATTTACCCCAATGATGTTCACACCCTCATAAACCACCAAGAACTTAGCTACTCATGGCAAGAAATTAAAAGGCAAGAAATAAATTGGAATAAAGAAAGCAATTAATAATAAAGAACAAAGTAAGAAATTAAATGCAAGTTGGAAAGAATTGAAGAACGAATAACTGAATTAATGAAAAGAGTACTTACAAAACTGAAAAGGGCTGGACGAATAACGTTTGAAATGTAAAAGACAGAGCTAGAGCTAAACTAGGAAAGATGGAAATCCTAATGGGAAGCAAAAATAACTCTAACTAGGAAAAGAAAATATGTAAAAGTGGAGGTGTTGAGTGGTGTTGTTTCTGATGCATTAGCTCCCTTTAAATAAGATGAGCAGCCTCCAAACCCTAGTCAATTTGGGCCCCCAACTCGTGCAGATAGAGTTTCTGCTGTGACAGAGTTGCGGCACGACGCTGGGGCGCGTATAGCTCGCTAGAGCGCCAGCGCTGTGCACGTGACGAGTGTAAGTGAGCCACGGGCGCTGGGGCGCGCTACGGGCGCTGGAGCGCTCGATGCCTGTTCTGAAATCCACTGCTCCGCTTCTTGCTCAGTTCCTGATGTCTACAGCTCCAATAATACCTGTGACCTGTACTAAAAATACGAAATATCCAAGATCAAGTGCAAAGGTCATCCTTGAATTGTAAAAACATCATAAAACTTGTTATTTTAGCCTTTATTTCTATTAAGCTCAGATTAATCCCAAGTTGAATTAAATACAATAAAAGGCCAAAATACCGCAAAGAATTGCATACAATCATCCAAATTAAGGGCATAAAATATTGGTAAAAACCACGTTATCACATACGAAAATCATTCATATAAATACAATTTAAACACTTTTTAATCGGTGAAAACACTTTTAATTTCAAAACCAATCGGTACAATTTACCCCTTTCATGAACCCTAATGGGAAAAACAACAAGAACATCAATTTCATCAAAAATCATTATCATCATGCATGAAATTCAACGTTTAGAATGTCTAAACCCCTACCTCTTGTAGACTTCCTATGTAATGCGTAGAGACACCATTTCCCGACGTAGAACACGATCTCACTTTCTCTCACTAGCCCCACGAACGGTAGGAATACAAAGATGGCTCCTTTTCAAGAATTGCAATCGGTAGAAGGGTTCTATTTGATGAGAGGATTAAGAATATGTAATTTGTTTTGTGATCGGGTAAGGTTTGATATGAGTTTGGTGTTGTGGAATGACTATGGCTTTGAGTTCTTGAGAGAGAGGAAGAACAATGGAGGCACAAGGATTAGAGAGAGTGTTTGGAGTGTTTCTGAAGTGAGGATTAGGGTTTCTCACGTGGTGGCTCGGTTATATATGGTTTAGAGTCATCGGGGGCCCAAACGACACTTAAAACGTACTAAAAACGCACTCTGCGCACGTCGTATTCGATTACCACGAAATGGTAATCGATTACGGTAATCGATTACAGACAGGATGTAATCGATTACAGACAGGATGTAATAGATTACCGACAGCAAAAATGCCCAGATATGAAGACCAAAGGGCTGTAATCAATTACCATCCTATGGTAATCGATTACAAGGCTACCAAATAGCCTCAAAGCACCACAAAACGTCCTAACTCGTGCTATAAACATCCATACATCATTCCTTACATCATGCATCATCTAAACATCAATTAAAACACATATATGCACCTAAATCACCCAACATAAAATGAATACACATGAACATACACCTAAATCACATAGCACATGATGAACACACACATAAATCATATAACACATATTCATACACTTAGATCACATAACATATAATGATTTAATAAAAGAAACTTGTCCACCCAAACTTAATTAAATTCCAACCAAGGTCAATTACCCTTAATCTCACTTAATTAGAACCTAATAAAACTCCGGGTGTTACAAAGGCAAGGTTGAAGTCCTTTGTAGTTGTCAAAGGCAGTGAGTCACCTAGTTGTTGATGCAAGGGAAGTCCTTTGTTGTTTGCAAGGGCAGTGAGTCACCTTAGTTGGAGGTGCAAGGGAAGTCCTTTGTGGTTTTCAAAGGCATTGAGTGATCACCTTGGTGAAGGTGCAGGTTGAAGTCCTTTGTGGTGTAGCAGAGGCAAGAAAGTCCACCTAGTTGTGGTGGTGATAGTGAAATCTCAGGTGAATCCTGGGGACTGGACTAGGAACGTTGCCGAACCAGTATAAAATGTTTGTGTGTGCTCTCTCTCTTCCCTTTCTCTTTATTTAATTGTTTTTACAATTTATCATTGCATACACATCATATAGCATATTGCGAAATCATCACCATCATCGTCTAAGTGTTGAAGGTTAAAGTTTTAACCTTTATCATTTAGAAGAGCTTGAAAGTAAATATATTTTCAAGATCTATTATAGTCTTGTCTATAGGCTAAGTTTCTGTTTATTTACTAACAATTGTTTCCGCTGTGCAAGACAAGTTTATACTTGATCTTTATTTTTAAGTAATTTTCAGAAACAGGATTTATAGTTGGAACGTGATTCAACCTCCCTTCTCACGTTTCACTACCTTCACCAATCGCCCGAATATATCAACAATTGTTCTCATATATATCATTTAAATAATATATTTGTTACGTTATTGAAAATTACTTACTTTAAATAACATATAAGTTTGTTAAATCTATCTTTTTTTGAAAAACGTTTTCTATTTTTGTTTAAAACAGTTTTCTTTTTAAAAATTTTAATATATATATATTTTTAAAAACAGAATAATAATATATTAATATTTTTAAATAGAAAAAATTAAAAAAATAATAAATACAATATATAAAAATACCAAAAATAATGAAAAAAATTAAGAAAAATACCTAATGGAAGACCAAGAGAGATATGCACCGTTGGACGGCTTCTTGGCGGCGGTCAACAGCGGTGGGCGGCGGGAAAAGGCTACAAACAAGGAGTTCTCATTAGAGACCTCAAACAAAAATTCTAAACCGATTAAACTGTAGAGGAGAGAGAGACTAACCTGTTGGCACTTCCCGGAGGTCGAACGGACAGCGGACGGCGGCGGAAATGGCCGTTTTCGCGGCGGAGAGAGAGAGAGCGGAGAAGAGAGAGAGAGACATTCGCGAAGTGAGGAAGGAGAAGACGTTGTCTTCTCATATTCGCGGATTATCGACGGATGGTTTTAAACCATCCGTCGATAATATCCCTCGATAACAAGCACTCGATTAAATGAAACGGTGTTTGCGTTTCATTTATCGAGGGATGCAATCGTTCTTATCTGTCGATATTCTCATTCGCCGTTTAGGGTTTAGGTCATTATCGGCGGATGATATCCGCCAATAATTAATAGTTAGGGTTAGGGTTTAGGGTATTATCGGCGGATATTTTAATCTTCGATCCGTCGATAAAACCAATCTGACCAAAAAAAAAATTTGGTTTGAGCGGGAACAAATTATCGACTTATACTTTCCAAAAAATCCCTCGATAAATATTTTCAATAATTAAAAAATCTCGCCCATGCAAATCCGTCGATAATGTCTGTCGATAATCTGTATGTTTCTAGTAGTGTTTCTTATTGAGTTGTTTTATCATCATGGATTTATGTATTGACCTCAGTTTATTTATTTTACGTCATGTTTTCTGAGTTTGGACCTATGTTAGCCGGCATCTATCTTTTTGGACATGTATTTATGGTGGAGTCTCATAAGTCTCATCTTTGGGCTATGGGATAACACATAGTATTTATTTCTTTGTGATTACTATGTATGGGAGATTAATTGTGGTTTGATTTATATTACGAGTATTATTCAGTATTATGTGATGTAGCTTGTTAATATCGTTGTATATATACGCAAGGCCTTATTTTTCTATTCCGCAAACGTTTTGAAAATTTTACTCCCACGTATTTTCCGCGTATAATATTTTAAAATAAAGATAAAGCTATGAAATCAGGATGTGACCCTTAATTAATGGTCTAAGATGACTTAAGCGTTAAGGGCTATTTATACATTTTGGTATCAGAGCAGGTCTATCCTACAGGGCTTGGGGCAATTGACCTTTTATGCTTTTGTTGCATATATGGTAGTTATGTCATGCATGAAACCTCTTGAGTGTCTTAGTTAGTGTTGAGGTGTGTGACCGTTTGTTTGACTGTCATAGTGATTGTACATACTTAACTGTAATGTGGAGCCTAATCAACTCGATATTTATTGTTTTGTATGCACAGGAACATGGCACCCCACAGACGTACTAGGGACGATCATCAAGGTCAAGAGGAGACAGGGCAAGGAAGTGGGGTTTCTGCTGAGGCCTTCATGGATATGGCAAGAGCTATGAACCGCATAGTGGATCACACGACACAGCAACACACAGCTCATGCTACGGTACAGCCGACAGGTAATGGTACGGGCCATACCCACTTTGCAGACTTCAAGAGGACGAATCCCTCTCCTTTTCTCGGCACCGCAAACCCTTCTGAAGCCGAGGATTGGTTGATGGGCATCGAGGACATCTTTACGGTGGTTCAATGCTCAGAGGTACAGAAGACACAGCTGGAAACCTTCATGTTTCAGATGGAGGCACGCGCTTGATGGACTGATGCTCGTCGTGCTCACGATGCGGCTCGTCGTGCTCACGATGCGGCAGGTAGTTAAATAATAAAAGGGAGATTCTTAGTTACAGACAAGAAATTTTGTCTAAAATATATAGACAAAGTGTGGCATCTTCCTATTGGATCCATCACTTTTCGTTTGACCCTTATTTTTAACTGCTATTAATTCATTAATATTTTTAAAACAGAAAGAGAAACTATATGCACATTTCTAATGAATTACGACCCTGTCCCTATAGGTTCTTCAAATTTACGAGGAGTACTTACTAGAATCTCCTACGTTTCTTCCACTCGTTCTCTACTATGCTCATTCTACTTATCTTCTCCCGCACTCTTGTCAATTTTTAATTTGTGTGCTCTTGCTCTTGCTTGCTCATTCTCCTTATTCTTTATTTAAATTTTTTAATAAAGATTCTTTAAAGAAACGAAGAAAAAAAAAACAAAACAATGAACATTTTTTTCTCAATCTCATCAATAATTATAGATCGGATTTTGGAGAAAAAAAAACAAATCCAATTTTGTTTAAAAGCGTCTTTTACTTATCTACCATTGGCTATTCTTGATGAGGAAGACTATCACGCACAACGCATCTATTTTTGGTTGTTCCACAATGTACGAGCGGGGTTGGTGCAGGAACGACGGCACTGCAACCTACTCGCCGTTGTCGTCGCTGGCCTTTTGAATGAGAAGGAAGGAAGAAGATGGACCTCGTGAGTCGTAACCCGTCAATATTTTTGCTACATTAAAAAATCATTTATTTTTCTTCAAAATAATTCTCACTTGCTCTTCCATTTTATTTATAATCAATCCCTAGTAAATAGGCTTCTTTTTTATATTCTAAAGCTCATAGTTGATATCAATAACTAAATTACTAAACTAACAACTTAAAATTACTTCATAAAATATTATAATCAATGCACATCATGATTCATATTTTTTCCATTTTTTTATTTTATGAATTTTTCTACAAACTTATCAAAATATTTGATGAATTAATCTTTATTTTTAATACAATTATATGTGTTTTTCAAAACAAATTAAAATTTTTTAAATAATATTTTCATTCAAACAAATGATAATAATTTTAAACTTAGACCCAACACGTGAGTTATACCAAAATTATAGAAATTATATATCTCAATGATATACATAACTACGTACTTTATAATAATAAGTTAGGTAATTTTTTTTATCATTTATAGACTAGTTAATATATATGTTTACATCATTTTAAATGTTTTAATTTTTCAGATGATTTTTTTAATTATTGACAATAAGTATCAACTATAATTTAAAATTACTATTGATAATTTTTTTTTATAGCTTTTTATGTTTTATGTTCTTAACTTAATTTTATTTTGTATGATATTTGTTCATACCCTGTGCTCAAAGGCCCAATACGAAAGGTCCATCACGATGAGGCCCAAATAAACAGTTCAAGTGAGAAACCCAGGTTGCGTTAAGGGATCTCACTAAGTGGCCCAAGGTCGGACCCCGAACGGCGAACTCTACTTAGATGGGACCGGTCTGAGACCAAGGCCCAACGGATATTGAATGGCCCAACATTAATGGGCCAAAAGTTGGACCAAGGTACAGATCTTATGAGTCCCAACCCGGGGTAAAGAATATCGATCCCCCACTTAGGGCGAAGTTTTACTAGCAATGGATGACGACGCCGAGAATCTCGGAGCCACAACGGGCACTACGAGGATCAACAATAGCACGTCGAGAAAAGCGGGATAAGCGTTTCCCCAAGGCGCCTGGAGGTTGTTACTGCGGAAGGGGCTCACATCCCCACTCTATAAATAAGGTGCCACTTTTCAGTGAATCAGGTACGCTTTCAATTTAGTTCCCAAACTAGTCAAACACTGACTTAAGCTTCGAAATCCTTTTCAAGGAAACACCTCATGTGCCTTAGAGAGGAGTTGTACGAGGAGTTCAAAGATCGGCGACAGCTCTACTCTCGGCAAAAGGTTCGGAACAATATTTATAGAAAAAATATAAAATATTATTTTGGGTAAAAACCATGAAGTGAAAAATAAAAGTTAATTTAAAAATATTATAAAATCAAGAGAATAAATTTGTTTAACACTCAATTTTTTTCATTCATGTACACAACTATAAAATCTAACGTGTTTCATAAGAAAATTTAATAAAAAAAATTCATAAAATAAATATTACATGCATAAAATATTTGAATAAAATGATTATAATGCTAAATATATATATGTATAAAATTATAAATAAAATCATTAATTATATAAATATTTTATGTTGTTTCTTTTATAATCGAGAATTATAGAGATTAAAAAAATTTTAAAAATACATATTCCAAAATCAAGTGTTTTTTAAGAAAATGTTTGAAAACATGTACGCTTAAAAATGTAGTAATAATATTATTTTATGGTTTGACCTATATTCTCCGTGGTCTATAGTTCGGTGAGTGTCGGAGAGGGATTTGGACCAATTGGAAGGCAAAAGTTCAATGAACCTAGATATAAGTCGAGAAGTGTGAAACCATTAATAGCATGAACCCAAATAAGAGGATAAGATTGAAGGGAATTTCTCAACCACTTAGGACGTGACCGTTGTGCACCATAATACATAAAATTTATTTCTCAATGCATAATTCGAATAAATTCATGGGAGTTTTTAGTTTAAAAGGTTTGAGTCTAGTATACTCAAGGTATACAATTTTCTTATTGAAACCACCCTTGTGCAGTGACCGACTTAAGTATTGAAGCCCCTTTGCAGGTATAATTTCCGGAGCCATCAACTGCTCAAACTAAAGACATCAAATTCATGGATCGGAAGCTCTAATTCCACATCATCATTTCACGCCAAAACATTTTACATATTCATATTTAACATCGCCGTGTAAAGATTAAGGCTAAAAACTTTTATATGCTTTCTCCGATCTCTTACAATAAACTTGCTTTATTTTACTTTAGAATTGGTAAATCAAATTAATAATTTTTATATTTAATACTAATTAATATAATGATAAAATATAATTTTATTCTGAGAATGACAATAGACAAAAATGTAACACAACTCATAATTAAGGACAATTTTAAAATATCAAAATAAATACAGTATTTTTAGTCTAGCTAAAATATTGTCCATTAATTATAAATGTTATATATTTTTTATTATACATGTATCATTCCTCTTTACAAATATTTCTTTAATTTTGTTAAAATTTTCAAAAGTGTTGGCTAAAAATATTCTATTTGTATTTTAATATTATTTTACCCAATTATTTTGTTGTATAGTATATGAGATGATGATAAACAATATTTGATTTATAACTCTTATAAAATTTAATAACTAATAAATTAAATATACAATATAAAAATTTAATTTATTTACATTTATTTTAAAAATGAGTTAATAGTTAAATAATCAAATACATGATGAACAAAATATAAATAAAAAACATGTTTTGTCATTTATATAGTAAAACCAATATATTCCTTCTCATTCCCAAAATAACTTTGAAATGTTTTTTAAAAAAAAAGGTATTTTAAACATTACCAACACCTGTCCAAAACTTTGGATTTTTTCCCAAAAAATAAAAAAATACATTATTTCTACGAATATAGTGAGAGATACATTAATTTCACTGCATGTCCTGAATTTAAAATTATTTGTGCAATTCATAGCAGTGCTATGATTTCACGAACAGAGCACCAATTGTCCTGAAATCGTAGCACTGCTACGAAGTGTGTGTTTGGTTAGCCGTTTCATCCATCAAACGTGCTTTTGATTTATTGAATGACGTAAAATAAGTGTTTGAATGTTTTTCATCCAAAAATTTTTCCGTTGAATTTTCATTCCAATCCACATAGGTCCCTAACCAAAATAAATAGTAAAATTGTTCCTAATCAATACAAATGTTAGACTTATAGGTCCCTCGGTTGTATTGATTAGGGACCTATGAGTCAACAAGTGAAAGTAACCGAGAGACCTATAAGTTTGATATTTATATTGGTTAAGGATAACTTTATCATTTATTTTTGTTAGTAGCTTATGTGTCCACCATAAAAATTGATAAGAACCAATTTGTCCTTTACTCATAATAAAAATGTCAAAATCAAATTAACTTCCAAGGTTTACTAACCACTTTCTTTCCGGTCAAAACAAAACAATACTAAACTACATTCTTTAATTGTTTTCTTTATACTAGCTTTGTGCATGTCAAGTCGCTTTTTTATTTTTTGATTAATGTTTTATAAAATAATATTATTTAATTTAATTTTATTGACAAATTTTTTATAAAATAATACTATTTAAATTAATTAAGTTCTCTCAAATTTCATTTTAATTCATTAAAATATTAGTATATATAAAATATGAATAGAAAGAGAGAGAAAATTTGAATAATAGAAGTTACAAATGTTAGTTACTTTAAAAATTTTTAAATTTTTCTTAATTTTTGTTTAATCTATTTTTAGAGACAAAAAAATAACCAACTTTTTAGATAAGTAGTATAGATATATTGACCCTCATCCCTAATTCCCTAGCACCCGCTAGAGCATTGCTTCAACTTCACCCCATGAATGTCAACGTTATTTGAGGAATTCTTTGTGATTATAGACTATCACGTAAAATTTTGATCAAGTCAGTCAAGTAATAGCATATGTTCATAGTTAATAACATGTATTATAAAATTTATTATTAATTATTAAAAATCTAATTATAGTTGTTGTCTTTTTAGATTTAATTTTCATCCATTCACAATATACTATTTTTTACATAATCATCTAATTATGTGATGTCACGTCAGCTATGATTGTATTTTCTCTCTTCCACTACCTGAAAAGTGATACAAACATAGTATTTTAATTGGATGACAGTGTAAAATTATTTCACACAAATTAAAAAGTTGTCTTTTTAGATTTAAAGTTGACTTTTTTTTTTAAATAGTTTAATTATTTTATTTTAATGCTTTTAAAATATTTTATTTAATAATATTTATCAATTTTATATTTAATTAGTTATTATATACTACAATAGATAATCAAAAATTTTCCATGTACATGCACTAGAAATATTTACTCCCATGTACTCCATACATATATGGGTAAGTAACTAACTAACTAATTAAGTATTTTTTTTTTGTTTTGCTTCTTCTTCTCCTTCTCTATCTTTTAGTAGGAGTAAGCTCAATATATGTATTGTTGGAGTACAAGGAGCAATGCTCATAGATAATATGCTATATATAAGTGTACAAATTTTTTTAATTTTCATAATAAAATCTAGAGTGAATAATTACTTTAGTCCTAATATTTTTAATCTAATATTAATTTGATCTGAATATTTTTAATTTTGACATTAATTTAATTATTTTATAAAGATAAAATCTTATAAAATAATTATATCAATATTAAAATAAAAATATTAGAACTGAGGTAATTTTTGGCCCCTCCTGAACAAATTTTCTAGCTTCGTCCCTGCCACTAACAGTGTACTATTTTTTACATAGTCATCCAATTATGTGATGTCACGTCAGCTATGATTGTATTTTCTCTCTCTCGCTACCTACCTGAAAAGTGATACAAACATAGTATTTTAATTGGATGACAGTGTAAAAGTATTTTACACTTTCAGTGCATCAAAATTAAACTCTTTCTTTTAAATTTTTAAATAAAAAATGAATAGAACTCATATTTCAATAAGTAAAGTAAATATTTAATTTTAATATTTTAAATTATTTTAATTTATAAAAACTAACAAATTTGAATCACAAGAAAAATAAAAAAATAATTATTTCGAATAAAAAATAATGAAAAATGATAAAATTGAATAATGATCATTTATTAATAGATAATATTTTGTATTCATAAACTTATTATTAATAATTTAAAATCTAATTATAATTAATTTTTTAATTTTTAATTTTAAAAAAATAAAAAGAAATCAAATTCACATCTTAATAATTTAAAAATATTAAATTAAATATTTATTTTACTGAGATGTGGGTTTTTTTTTATTTTTTAAGAGAAAAAAAATATATGTTCAATTAATAAAAGTGGATCCTATGATATATAATACTCTTTATGTATATATGATATTATTTAGATAATTGAACCATAATTTTACATAACAATGATCACTCAAGAATTTCTCACATTACTAGGACGTGCCTATCAAGTTGCATATTTTCTAAAAAATTATTATAGTTAATGTTCACACCCCGGGTTGCGGCCCAATTCGCTGGCCCAGTTCGGAATCCCAACTACGGCCCAAACAAAGGACGGCCCAAGTCAAGCAAGGGACCAACCTGGAACCCAAGGTCGGACCTCGGGTACACCCCAAGAAGGGCCCAGTCCAGATCAAGGCCCAATAAGGAATGGGTAACCCAATGCTAATGGGTCGCGAACGAATCCGAGTGCGGATTCACCAACCCGACCCGACTTAAAGGACTTATGAACAGACCCGGGTCCGGGTACCGTGACCCGACCCGAGGAAGAGATATGCACGATCCCCCGAAAAGGGCGGACGCTTATCCACCTAGCGGATGATGGCGCCGAATAATCCGCGCTGCAACAGCACTATGCGGATCAACCTGGTACGCCGTGGAAAGTGGGATAGAGGTTATCCCGAGTCGCTCGGAAGCGGAAGCGCGGAAAGAGCTCACATTCCGCTCTATAAATATGGTGCCACTCTCATGAACCAGGTACGCTCTCAATTGAGTTCCCAAGCCTTGAGCACTTACTGACTTAAGCTTCGGAGTCCTTTCAGGGAAACCACCCCCCGCGCCTTGGAGAGGAGCTGTGTGAGGAGTCAGAGACCGGCGACAGTTCATACCGGAACAAAGGTATGGAACATTGGCGCCGTTGCTGGGGACCCACCATGTAACACCCCGATCTTTAATTAAGTCCTAATTAAGAGAAATTAAGGGTAAAGGACCTTAATTGGGACTTAATTGGATTTGAGTGGATAAGTTTCTCCTAGCTTAAAGTATTGTATGCTATGTGTTTTATGTGCCCAAGTATGTGATTTTATGATGTTTAAAAGTTAAAAAGGATATACGGATGTTAAGGTACGAGTCGGTACGTTTAGAAGTGTTTTGAAGCTTTTTCACAGCCCAGTAATCGATTATCATCCCGTGGTAATCGATTACAGCTGTTTTCGCCATGTGTAATCGATTACAAAATCGATGTAATCGATTAACATGTGCGCAGAACGCGTTTTTCAGCGCGTTTAAGTGACGTTCGGGCCCCACGGTGACTCCAAAGCACGTTTAACCTAGTCATCGCGTGTGTAAACGCTAATACCACTCTCATTCCATCAGAAAACCCTATCTCTCCATCTTTGAGCCTCCATAGGTTTCTCTCTCAAGAATACACAAAGCCATAACCCTTCCACACCAAGAAACACCCACCAATTCTCACCCGATCAAGAAACCGACCACATATTATTGATCCTCACACCGAAATACACAAAACCACCGGTTTCTTTTCTTCATCAAGTGTCACCGTTGTCACCGGACCGTTCGTGGGTTTAGAGAGAAGAAGAGTATTCACGGGAAACGTCGGGCTAGAGTGTTGTCATCAAGTTTTGCATTTTGTCTTCTAAGAGGTAGGGGTTTAGACATTCTAAATGTTGAATTTCATTCTTGATGATAACGATTTTTGATGAAATTGATGTTCATGTTGTTTTTCCCATTAGGGTTCATGAAAGGGGTAATTTATACCGATTGGTTTTGAAATTAAAAGTGTTTTCACCGATTAAAAAGTGTTTAAATTGTATTTTTATGATTGATTTTCGTATGGCTTTGTTTTCTAATGATTGGAACGATTCTAGGTTATTATTTTGGCCATTGGCTATGGAAAATCGTGTTTTAGAACTCTAGAATCGTGTTTTACGACGCTGTAATCGATTACCATGAGTTCGTAATCGATTACAGCAAGTGAATTTCCAATCGTCAGAAACGCGTGCTCTCTGTTAATCGATTACAGGGGTCCTATAATCGATTACAGCACTGCTGTTTGTGCGAAAATGAACTGTTTTGACCCTTTATGCACCCTAATGTGTTCTACAACTTGTATGGATGATATGCATGAATATTCCATAGATTATATGTGACTTTATATGCTGTTTGAAATGATTATATGATATACATGATGATTGATTATGTAATATGATATGTAAAGAGATTAATGTGCAAAGAGAAAGAAAGTTAAGACACATAGAGTAGCCTTTCTGTTAGTGATGAACGTTACAGGGGGCTGGCAACCTCGGTTGTAATGACTCATTAGCGGGAGGTGAATTACCCCCTCTACCCAATAGTATAGGATGAGCTCATACCTAGGGTCGGTGATGCGGAGGTTACAGGAGGGTGGTCAGGCCAAAACAATGTAAATGATCCACGGGCACCAAAAGGGCGTGCTTTAATTGAAACGGATCCACAGGCATACTAAGTATGCTTAAAAGACTCAAGATAATTTAAGTAAAGAATATGAGTTATATGTTACAGACAAAGAATGCTATAGTATCTTGTGTTATTTATATGATAGTCAAACACTTATTACACCACACATTGATGACTACTTATGTTATGTATAACTGTTAATTAAAAAGGAACAAGACGCACATAGGTAGTCGTACCGGGATAAGATCATTTTGGAACTTATAATTGAATTGAAATCATTCATGCTCACTTATTTATTAATTAAACCCGGAACGGCTCCCCTACTGAGTTACTTTTAAGTACTCACCCCATGTTATTTCACCCCTTTTAGATGATGAGTATCAGCAGGATGATGGCGCGCGTTTGGAGCCTGAACAGTCGTAGACTAGATTTCGTTCATTACTATTTTATCAGATTTATCTTATAGACTATGTCTTTTCTTATGGATTATATGTCTTGATTTATGTTCTATTTCCGTTTATATTCCTAAGTCCGGACCTTTGTTAGCCGGCAAGTATTTATATTAATGGATTGTATTAGTGGAGTCTTGTGAGTCTCGTTTTTGGGCTCATGAGATTACACCTATTATTACCTTTGGTTGATGTGTGATCTGGGAGACTTGATTGATTAATTTATTGTATTGAGGTATTATTCAGGATTATCGATTCCACGTCTATACACGTCGTATTATTTCGCAAGGCCCTTATTTTATATTCCGCAAACGATTTACGAAAATTTCTCCCACGTATTTTCCGCGTATATGTATTTTAAATATAAAAATATTTATGATAACAGGAAGTAACCCTTATGAAATGGCCTAAAATGTCTTAAGCATTAAGGGCTATCTAGTAGGGTGTTACACACCACAGTCTCAGTCAAGGTCGGTTTACCTGCTAAGGGACCGAGGTTGTGAAAGTAACTCTGGCTAGAACAAAAACCACATTTCGCATCGTCCACCCCGGTGACCCAGGATACGGCATGGCAGGAACCTCGAAAGGACATTGCGAGACGGTCCACGAGACCAACGAGCAATCCCAACGCCAGCCGTCACCCAGGCTGGATGAACCGACGGTCGGAGCCACTAACGGAGTCCAGACGCGCCCACAACTGAAATCGGTTGTAGGAGCCGACCAAGTCGGACCAACCGTAGCTCCCGACTTGCAAAAAACCGTCCTGATAATTCGGGATCAGCAAGAACGACTGCATGCTCTGGAGCAAGAGATGGTGAAGCAAGCCCCTCTGGAGGAACAACTCCGGAGGGAGGAACGCCGCAACCGCAAGGGTTAAGAGAAGCTCCACGCAGAGCGCGAAAAGGTCAAGGATCTAGCTCAGCGCCTTCGAAGGCTTGAGCAGAAGCAGAAGCACCACAATGGCGAGTCCCGTGGGAAGGAGCAATCCCGGGAAAGAAGGCAGAAGCGACCAGGATCTGACGAAAGACGTCGATCTCGAGAACGCGACGAAAGGGACAGCCGAAGAAGATCTCGGGAAAGGGAAAGGGACCAACAGTCCCAGAATTACGACAAGCTGGAACACTCCCAAACCCACGTTGAGCACCAAAGTACGGTCGGCGGAGGAGGGGCAGGGTTCCAGTTCCGTGCAGAAGGACCCTTAGCTCCCCACATCCTAAAGTACCAGATGCCCCCAGGTCGGACCCCGCCAGGACTTAAGTACGACGGGACCTCCGACCTAGAGGAACATCTGGAGGCCTTCAAGTCCCGGATGGACTACGATGGAGCGGTAGATGAGGAACGGTGCCGGGCATTCCCGATCACCTTGCTGAAGACGGCCCTAAAGTGGTATAACCGTCTTCCGCCGAGGTCGATCCGCTGCTTTTCCGACCTCGCTACCCAGTTCCTGGCTCATTTCACCACCAGGAAGACGAAGCCGAGGTCAGCTGTAAGCTTGATGAACATCAAACAGAAGCAGGGAGAGCCACTCAGAGCATATTTTGAAAGATTTAATGTCGAGGCATGATCAATTGCCGAATTGAATCAAATTAAAAACTAGATAACTTGTAGACAAGTGGAATACCTAGGTCGTTTTCCCAAGGAACTCAAGAAATGAAAGGTGATTATGCAAGGTTAGGTTTGAGGATTTTAGCATAGAATTTCAGAAATGAGAAAATTCAAACAGGATTTTAATCAAATAGGTAGAAGACACTAGCTCAAGGAATTCGAATTGTAAAGCATATATCATTGATTCATTATCCTCTCATGATCCTTCAAGAATTAAATTGAATTTCAAATCTGAATTTAGAAGCAAGTCTTATGAAAACCTTCAAACATTCATCTTAACACACTTGAATTAAATATGAAATCTCAAAACCTAACTCAAGTATCAAGATTGAAGCTCAACAATTCAATTCTCTAGATCAAAATCTCTAAATCTAGATGTTCTCTCAACTTGAGTTATTGATCAATAACTCAGAAATCTCTAGAATTATAATCAATTGGATTCATAATTCAAGAATTAGAAAGTCTTCATAATTCTTGAATCATAATCAAGAAGAGGTGAGAAGAGAGAATTCGAAATTCTGAATGAATCATGAAAGAATGCAAGAATACCTCAATCACATAGCTAATCTCAATATCTTTTACAATCCTCCATCCCAAGCTAGCTATGAGCTTAGTTCTTCATGATCATGGAGAAATCAGCAAGAAGAAATGGGAGAAGAGAGAAAAATGAAATGAGAGAACTAAAGAGAAAATGTATTCTAAAACTTGAATTGTAAAAATGAATGTAAAGTGTTCCCCCCAAGTCTGATGTAGGACTTAAATAGACATAAAAGAAGTGGAAATGTCTAAAATCCCATACACTAAACAATTACAACACATAGGCAAGGGTACAATGGACAATGCACAAAATTATGACACTTAAGGCAACACAGCAAGGCTAAGCTCCTGCCCGAGATATTGCAGCCAATATCTGAAGCCTATAATGTATGATTCTGCCCTCGAGCCCTGAAGCAAAGTTGTAGCTCTATGTCTTAGCTTTCCATAGCCACCAAAATCATCCAATTCCAGTAAGTATAGCTCCAGATATAAGCAAAATACTGACTGCTGCTCCAGATTGCTGTCACATTCGCTGCAGCAACTTCGAGTCAACTTTTGAGCTTATTAGAGACTTTAATTGCTTTCGAGCTCTGAAGATGAAATGAAGCTTTGTGCCTTAGCTTTCCAATGCAACTGAAATGGAGTGATTTCAACATCTGTAGCTCCAGCTATGGCTTCTGCAACACTTGCTGTCCAGGATTGCTGTCCAGAATGCTGCAGCAAGATTGACTCAATTTGAAGCTCCAATTTGGAATCCTTATGGTCTGAATAAGCTTTCTAGTTCTTCATCAACTTTGTAGACCTGTTTCTAAGCTTTCCAACAAGACAAAGAACACAAAATTCCAATTTCTAGAACTCAAGTTATAGGCAAATTACAGAATAGTGTCACAAAGCACGAAATGCTGAGAAAATGCAAAAAGTTCCAATCAAGTACCAAATGCCTAATATGATGCAAAAGTAGCTCATTCATCTCAAAAGTGGTCAAATTACATGCATACAAGAGGGAAATAATCAATACAATTATTGCTATATCAAGGCACTCCTGGTGAAAGATCTGCATGTGTCAAATGTGATCACCCTGCTCATAAACGGACTCCGCTGGTCACCATTTGCTGAATCCATCTCCAGGTCGGAGCCAACGACCATGGATGAAATCCAGGATCGAGCTGCCGAGTTCATTAGGGCCGAGGAGGCGATGATGGCGAAAATGGCAAAGGAGTCCGCCGAAGACATGGCTGAAGAGAGAAGACCGGAGAAAACCCGATCTCAGAGGACTCAAGAAGAGGCCCCGAGGTCGGAGAGACCCCCCCGAAGAGGGAAGTTTTCCGACTACACCCCCTTATCACGATCGATAAGCGAGGTATACAAGGAAATAAAGCATACCGAGCGGTTTCCCAAACCTAAAGCAATGAGGCAAAGGGCAAATACAAACCGAAGTATGTACTGTGAATACCACAAGCAACATGGCCACCGAACGGAGGACTGTCACGACCTCCGAGATGCCATCGAAGAGCTTATCCGAGCTGGCCAGCTCGCCGAGTACGTGTCCGAGCAGAAAGGACCCAAGAGAAGAAGGGAAGCTAGCCCTGAGAATGAGAAACGGAATCCGAGGAACCAGAAAACCAACCAGGATGAGGACCCCGAAAACAGCTCCGAGATAGTAAAAACAGTTCACACTATCTCCGGAGGGTTTGCAGGAGGAGGTCCCACTAGTGCAGCAAGGAAAAGGGCGCTCAAGGAAATAATGAGCGTCGACAAAAAGGAGTTGGCTTCAAAGGCACTAAAAAAAGCCTCTATTCCAATGACCTTCTCAGAGCTCGACAACCCCGGGGTAATTGCTGACTACGCTGATCCTTTGGTAGTATCAGCCATAGCCCGGAAAATGGAAATAAGAAGGGTCCTGATCGACACGGGAAGCTCGGTCGAACTGCTGACCAGAAAAGCATTTGACCAAATGGGCCTAAAGGATTCCGACCTAAAGGCTCATACTTAGAAACTCGTAGGGTTCTCAGGGTACGAGGTAGTCAAGCCTGATGGCTACATCACCCTGTACCTCACAATGGGCACCAAGCCACTCATGAGAACCGTGGAAATCGACTTCGTAGTGGCAAGGATTGACTCGGCCTTTAACATGATCATTGGGAGACCCGCCTTGTGCAAACTCGGAGCAACGGTATCAATCCCCCACTTGGTCATGAAGTTCCCTACCGAGGACGGAAGTGTGGTCACAGTAAGAGGTTGCCAGGTCACAGCTCGGAAATGCTACATCAATAGCCTCAAGATCGAAGGCGAGAAAGATGAAGAAAAAGAAGAAGACAAACTAGAGACCCTAGGAGGAAATCCTGAGGTCGTGGAATGCCACAAACCTTAGGAAACTCTACTTGTAACAAATAAATACCTCAGCTCGTACTCTTTTTCCTACCTCGGGTATTTACCCAGGAGGTTTTAACGAGGCGAGTTCAAGAAGATTATTGATAATGAATAAATTTTTCAATTATCTTATTTTTATCCCAACCACCGAGATAAAAACCCGGCGTATGTGGTCATTTAATCCCGACGTCCAAGAATTATCTTAAGTTTAAAACGTGCAAAGTACAAAGGAAGTAAGCCCGATATGCCTATACTCGGCAAATGCACTAAGGACGAAAATAACTCTGGTAGAAGAAAGCTTAAAATAGCTAAGAGAAGCCGCGAGATAAAAATGCGTGAACACTTAGAAACGAAACGCATGAAAGACTAAGTTAATAAAAGGAACCGAGCTACGGCCACCCCCGAGCTCTGGTCGATATTAAAAGAAACCAAACGCCGGTCAAAACTGAGCGAATGTTGAAATCAAATTCCAATGGATACCCAACGAACGAGGTGGAGACACACCTCGGGCGCATAAGGGAAGTGTTTTAAATATTGTGTATAAGAACGCTTAACACACAAAACATACCCGACATATGAGGCTCTTGCAAAAGTCCCAATGTACGAGGTTATAAATAACTGAAAAACGGCTAAGTACTAAGAGGGAAATAACTCCGGCGCAATAAGCTCGGACGAACCTAGAAAGTATGAAAGCTCTTAAAATTATTAAAACCCAAGTTGGTTAAAGCCCCGAGTTGGTTAAAACCCGCGATGGGTATCGAATTAAAACCCAAGTTGGTTAAAACCCCGAGTTGGTTAAAACCCGAGATGGTTATTGAATTAAAACCCAAGTTTGTTAAAACCCCGAGTTGGTTAAAACCCGAGGTGGTTATTGAATTAAAACCCAAGTTGGTTAAAGCCCCGAGTTGGCTAAAACCCGAGCTGGTTATTGAATTAAAACCCAAGCTGGTTATTGAATTAAAACCCAAGTTGGTTAAAGCCCCGAGTTGGCAAAAACCCGAGCTGGTTATTGGATTAAAACCCAAGTTGGTTAAAGCCCCAAGTTGGCTAAAACCCGAGCTGATTATTGAATTAAAACCCAAGTTGGTTAAAGCCCCGAGTTGGCAAAAACCCGAGCTGGTGGTCGAACCCGAGATGGTTAAGCTTAAAATTTAGCACAAAAAACATAGCTTCGTGAAAAACACAAGTTAAAGAAAAACGTGCAATTTACATTAGACAATTCGGAACCCGAGAAAAACAAGCCGGCACGAACCCCAGAAGGGAACCCGGAAAATGTACTATGTATATAAAGCCGGCACGAACCCAAAAGGGAACCCAGGAAAGTAGAAATATAAAACATACAAAAGTATGAAAAATATTCTCTACAAAAATACAATGTCTATTACATAAGTAATCAGGCACTTTGATCAGCCGGGACCTCGGAGGTCAGTTCCTCGAGCAGGAAGGAGTCGGCATCGGCGGTGGAGGCAGGTTGAGCATTGTCGGCTGAGTTAGGGTCATTCACCACCAACTTCCCGTCTATAATCTCCGTGAACATACCCACCTCGCTGAGGTCGAGCTCGGGTGCAATAACTCCGACCTGATCCGTGATAAAGGCTGCTACGGCTTGAGCCGAGTCAGCCAAGGTATCCTGCATCTCCACCACCTCGTTCTCTAATTTGGAAATGGTTTAGGTGGAGGAAAGGCGAAGGTCGTCGAGCTCGCCCAGTAGCCCCCTCTGATTTCTTCTTCTCTGATGACAGCTCCCCCTGGAAAGAAGCTGACTCCTCCTTTGTTGCCTTCAGCTCCTCCTTGGTGGATGCTAGCTCCTCCTCCATCTCCTTGGCCCGAGCTCGGAGGACCTCAATCTCCTTCGCCACTGTATCATGAGCTTCACGAAGAGCCTCGATCTCTTCTTGGGCACCTTGGCCCAGCAAGACCAAGGGCTCTACGTGTCGAAGCACAACCACAGTCTTGAGCAAGGTCCTCTCCCCCCACTAGAGGAAACCTCGGAGATCGTTGGCACCTGAGAGCTCGGCTACGTTCGCCGGGTTGTAAAGCTCTCGGTCGATCATCTCCGGGAAGTTGTAGTCCCGATCGAAGGGGGAGAGGGAAGTCGAGTCGTTCTTCCTCTTTTTTCGCACCTCGGATTGGGTGACGGCATTGAAGTCAGGCCCGTCATCCAGCAAGGGAGCCTTGCGTTTAAGGTCGGAAGGAGGAGTGGGGACAGGAGTGGCCACCACCACTGGGTTTGAGGACGGATTAGCCGAGGTGTCACCCGAAGCCCCCGCCTGAGTATTTCTGCGCTTCTGGGCTAGACAGGCAGCTCGGATCGAGTCCAGGTTTGCAGCGCCCGTCATAGTACCTACACATAAAGGGAAAAAATGCTAAGTTAAATGGCACGAAATTTCATAAAGAAGCAATATGGTTAAAAGGGAGGTTACCGAGCTCCTGCTCAAGGTCGGAGTCACTACCCCAGACTAGCTTCTTCAAGACCAAGTTCTTTGCTCGACAATGGTCGAGAAAGAGATTGGCCAAGGCTAGCTCGGCGTCCGTCAGATCCTCCTCCTCCAAGCTCAAGGAGAGGACATCTCGGCGCCAGTACAAATGGAACCGACGCTTGCCTTCTGCGCTAAACCAAAAAGGTGATGTATCTTCCGCTGCGAGAACCCGGAAGTACACCTCCTTGAAGTTATGCACGGAGTCTTCGAAAAGGGTGAAAACCTTCCGACCTGAGTGAGCTCGGAAGGAGATCCACCCCTCAGATCCGTGAGGATGCGTGAGGGTGAAGAGGTAAAAGAAGGTCCTTAGGAAGGGAGGGACCCCGAGGAACTCACAAACTCTCTCATACCCCCTCACCATGGCCCACGAATTCGGATGGAGCTGGCTCGGGGCAACTCCGGCAATCCGGAGAATCTTCACCTCGAAATCGGTGAACGGGATCCTAATCCCGATCCGAGTTAGTAGGAGGTCGTAGAAGTAAAAAAAGTCCTCGGGTTCATCACCCAGATTGAAAGGGACTCTTTCATCTTCCGAGGGGGCCTCTATGAGGTACTGGCCATGAGCCCCCTCGAGAAAGAACTCCTCCTGGGATTGGACGGCGGTGGCGTACGTCTCGTCGACGACGGAGGCGATGCCCAAAGCTTCCTCCCCGGCCCAGTCATAAGAGTCGTCGAGAAGAAGGGGACGTCGGAGCTCGGGTTTCGGTCGTTTGCCCATCACCTACAAGGGAAACCATATAAACAATTTAGCGACTGTCCACGGAGATCAGGGTTTGACGTTTAACATGGTTTCCCACGAAAGGAAAAAGGGCAAGAAGGACGGGTCCCGTTAAGGGATACCGAGCTCCGATGTCACCAATCCGAAGTAAATAAAAGCTTAAAATGCTAAGTTACAAACTAAAGGAGTTAAAATCTTCCCTAAAAAGGATTGAAGTTCTCCTAGAAGTTATAAACTATCTGAAACGGAACCCAGAATAGGGTGTCCGAGGTATCTACGCCCGACGTCCGGATCCCCTGAGAGACAAAGACGCGGACAGAGCAGAAAGGCATGAAGAAGCACCCATGGCGGACGCGACCCCATGAGCCTAACCCAGAGCATAAGCAATAAAACAAGAGAGAGATGCCATGAACCTAGTCAAAGCAGTACTAACGCTAGCAAACTCAAAAGCCAGTAAGAAAAAAAAAACTCCAAAAATCCCAAGAAAGGAAATGCAAGAAAATGCAATAACTTAGAGGATATGGAAATGCTTACTTAATTCAAAGAAGAGAAAGCGACCAATGGCTGCAACGGCAGCGTCGGGAGAGAAGGCGCTGACCGGAAGTAACCGGAGGAAGCTTTTCTGTGAGAAGCAAGTGAAGAATGGCAGAAGGAAGAACGAGGAAGTTAAGAGCGAGAGAATTCGAAACGGGGAAGATGAAGGAACAGTGCCCAGCGCGCGATTTATAGCGCCAAAGGGCAGGGGCATCTTCGTCATTTCACATGCCACATGCAGGGGCATTTCCGGAAGCCCAAAAACCCATCTCGGAAACGTTTCATCTCCGGACGGCACGATGCGACGTGAAGAGACGTGTGTCAGAGGTAAGTGGGCACGAATTGCGAAGCACCCCTTGGCATTTCAACTCAAACCTCGATCCATGCCCGAGCTCCCAGTTGGGGGCAATGTTCACACCCCGGGTTGCGGCCCAATTCGGAGCCCCAACTACGGCCCAAACAAAGGACGACCCAAGTCAAGTAAGGGACCAACCTGGAACCCAAGGTCGGACCTCGGGTACACCCCAAGAAGGGCCCAGTCCAGATCAAGGCCCAATAAGGAATGGGTAACCCAATGCTAATGGGTCGCGAACGGATCCGGGTGTGGATTCACCAACCCGACCCGACTTAAAGGACTTATGAACAGACCCGGGTCCGGGTACCGTGATCCGACCCGAGGAAGAGATATGCACGATCCCCCGAAAAGGGCGGACACTTATCCACCCAGCGGATGATGGCGCCGAATAATACGCGCTGCAACGGCACTATGCGGATCAACCTGGTACGCCGCGGAAAGCGGGATAGAGGTTATCCCGAGTCGCTCGGAAGCGGAAGCGCGGAAAGAGCTCACATCCCGCTCTATAAATAGGGTGCCACTCTCATGAACCAGGTACGCTCTCAATTGAGTTCCCAAGCCTTGAGCACTTACTGACTTAAGCTTCGGAGTCCTTTCAGGGAAACCACCCCCCGCGCCTTGGAGAGGAGCTGTTTGAGGAGTCAGAGACCGGCGACAGTTCATACCGGAACAAAGGTACAGACCAGTTAATAATATTACTTATTTTAATTATGTTTCTAAAATTAATAATATTTAATACTTAAATTAATTTTAATATATAATATATTTAAAAAAAGATATAAATAGAATGATGAAGGTATTGTTTTAAAGAAGTTAAAGAAAAGAAATTATAATTTTTATTTTATTTTTAATTTTTTAAATACTATTTTAAGAGATAAAAAAGTAACTAACTTTTTGACAATTATCTTTATATGTAGTAATAGATAATATAATTTATTTTAGTTGTATTTGTAAAATTAATAATATTTAATACTTAAATTAATTCTAATATCTAATATATTTAAAAAAAAAGGAATAAATAGAATGATAGAGATAGTTATTGTAAAGAAATTAAAAAAGAAAATTTATTATTTTATTTTATTTTTATTTTTATTTTCTTTAATATTATTTATAGAGGAAAAAGATAACAAATTTTTTGAGAATCTCGTAGTAATAGATTCAAATATCAAAACTTATTTCGGTTTGGCGCAATTAATATTCCACTTGTAATAAATTAAAGGCACATACATACTTCCAATTAGCAAAAAACGGTTGAGTCTCACCATCGAAATCTGAATATAAGATCAAATTTATTTCTTTCGAGGATATGTACAATAAAAATGCATTGTTATAATATCTAACGTGTGTGTTAAGTATTATACGTAATATGTATCATATGTAATATTTATTACGTATAATACACATTATGTATTATATATAGTACACATTAGATATTAGTTTAATATACTTTTATTGTATAATTAACATTTTCCTTTATTCTCTCCCATTTGACCGCCAAAATAAGTTACTTCGCATTTCTTTTATAATTTAATTTCTATCTACTGATTATCTAATCATGAACTGCTACATCAGTTATGAATGTGTTTTCTCTCTTCTATTACCTAAAAAGTCGTACAACCGAGTATTTTGATTTGACAATATTGTAAAATATCTTTAACATCAAAATTAAACTCTTTTTTTAATTGTTTTCCTATATATATATAAGCCTTTGATCACTCTTGCATTCTTCCCCTCACTATAGCAGTTACTATTCGTAACGAAACCATAGTTCTGTGAGCAATTTTGGTTCCTTCAACACTCAAGGATATCTCTCTAGTATCCAAACTTCAAGATCATGGATATTGCTCATTTCTTCTTCGGGATAATGGGTGGGTTCATGGCCCTTTTTATACATACATGGGTCAATTTCTTCTTCAGGATATTTCTTGCGGTTCTTGCTAAGATTTACTTCCTCTGCCTCTCATAATTTCTTTTTTCTTATTTATTTATTTATTTATTTATTTTTGCGCAGGAAATGCTTCTGGTCTATTCCTCTTCTTGGCTCCAACGTACTAATCTCTATCAGAGTTCAAAATTGTTCTTGATTTTCTGTTTTAGCCTTTTAGGGGCGGCTACATGATAAGTTTTTGTTTTGTGTATGAAAAATATCTTCTTTTGTGTATGTGTGTGTAAATCTTTACATATTTTGTTTTGTAGAATCACATTCAAGAGGATTATTAAGAACAAATCCACAGAGAAGTTCTCGGGAATTCCTTACCCTATGACACTGCTTAACTGTCTCCTTTCCGCTTGGTAAGCTTCTTACTAGTTCTTTCTTCTGCTTCATCTCCTCCATACAAGATTTTAGTCAAAATCCATCACGTATGATTTAATTCATTCTTCTAGGCGCTGGTTGCTGTTGCCAGTTCTTCCATTTCTTTATATTTTGCATAATTTTTCATTTAAAGAAAATACCTTAAATTAAAAGAAACTGCACTGAACTTTTTCTTTTTCCATCAATCTGCTGGTAGTTTAATTTTCCCTTCAAAGGTGTATAGGTGAGTTGAGATGTGAAAGGAAGAAAATGGAAAGACTTTGAAGGGTGTAGGCAAGAAGGGGTTGTTTGAAATTTTTTTAGATATCTCTCAATATTCTAAACTTCTCAGTTTTTAAGTTCTTCCATGTATCCCTGTTCTCTCTCCTTTCTTTCTCACCAAAACCTCTCCCTTCCCTCCGAACTCCAAACAAAGTCTAGTTGCAAAATCTATTTCGCTATATTCTTCAAATGGGAAAATCTTTGTTGATTTCAAATTAGGCAGTTTAAGAAACAAAAATTAGGATGTCATGATTCCATTAATTTCCAGAGGGCGAGTAATTTTATTTTATTTTTTTTTTATGGAAAATGATACATTGACTCTTCAAGTGAGTGTCTCATGTAGGCATCCATATTTAGATGCCATATCGTGGTTTCAAAATAATGATCCTTGATGCCAATTTTTTTTTAATGTCCATATATTAGACACTCATTTGAAGAGTCCGTATAGCATTACCATTTTTTTTATCGGACTCATGTGCTAGCTCTATTCAGATCTGATTTGTCCAATCTACAGGTATGGTTTGCCGTTTGTATCACCACACAACATACTAGTAACAGTTATAAACGGCACCGGAGCATTGATCGAAACGGTATATGTTATCATCTTCATCTTATTCGCACCGAAGAAGGAGAAGGCTAAAACTCTGGGCCTTTTCACATTCGTAGTTACAATTTTCGCTGTTGTTGTCTTCGTGTCCCTGTTTGCCCTGCATGGCAATTCCAGGAAGATCTTTTGCGGTTTCGCTGCCGCCATATTCTCCATTATCATGTATGGCTCACCCCTCTCAATTATGGTAAGCTATGTTTACACTTTTGCATGATAAGCCAGTTTGTCGTTGCCCCCACCACATCCTTATCATGCCATACAATCATTGTGGTCAAGTTGTCCTTTTCTTTCTCTTTTTCACCTTTCTTTCAAAGGTAATTTATTACATCAACAGAGAAACAACAGCTTTATTATTAGGATAAAAAATTATATATACTAGTCAAACTACTAAAAGTAACAATTTGGGTAATAATTATA
Source organism: Aeschynomene evenia (assembly GCA_013621005.1). Classification (NCBI taxonomy): domain Eukaryota; kingdom Viridiplantae; phylum Streptophyta; class Magnoliopsida; order Fabales; family Fabaceae; genus Aeschynomene; species Aeschynomene evenia. The sequence goes on along the minus strand of CM024263.1, from coordinate 13,389,853 downwards.
AGTCTATTAAAAATATATATGATTGAAAATGTTATGTAGACTATAAAATATTATACTAGTCAAAACTATTAAAAATAACAATTTGAATAATAATTATTCAAGTCTATTAAAAATATATATGATTGAAAATGTTATGTTGACTATAAAATATTATAATAAGTCTTTTTTAAATTTGATAGATAAAATGTTATTTTCCAAAATTTTATGGAGAAAGAATGCCATTATGATTAAAGTTGTCTAACACCTTTATTTACTCGGAATATTTTCAAATCATATAACTAACATATTCTTTTGGTCCTTTTAAATGTTTTTTTTATTTTTTTATTTGATTTTTTTATTCATTTTTTAATTTTAAGAAGTATTTTTTCTATTATACTTTTTTATATTTTTATCTATTTAGAAGAGAAAGAAACCACAATAATTGATAATAACAAAATATTTTTATTATTTTAATTTAATATTTAAATTATAGTTAAATTTAATAATTATCTTGATTAATATGTATAATTTAATTTAATAATTATTTTGATTAATGTGCATAACTCAAAAAAAATATTTAAAAAAGAGCTAATGGAATGGAGTAATAAGTTTGGTCAATTCTCTAATATTGTAGTGAAAATAATTGTCGTAGTCGTAGCTGTCCCTGTTTTCTATGATTCGGTTTCTTTCTTTCAACTCATCAGGGCCCTTCCAGAGATGAAATTGTTATTTTGTCTATAAGAATGACTATACTTGTTTTTTACTTTTTTATTTACAATGGATGGAGAAGTTTTATATATTAATTGCAGTTGGCTCCTATTAATTAATTATAAATTATACTACTATTTTGTTAGGTACTTTATGTGTGTCAAATCATATTTTTAAATTTTTGGCCAATTCATTTTTAAAATTTTTAATTTTTTCTCATAATAATGGATAAAAAAATAAATTGTATAAAAGATGATTTTAAAAGAAATGATATTTTAAAAAAAAATTATAATAGAAGATTTATATATATATATATATTATATATATATATATATATATATATATGTAAATAAGAGGTAGTTAAAGTGATTTGACCAGAGAAAATACTTATTCTTTTGATTTATTCTTAGAGACAAAAAAGTAATTATATTTTTAGAAATTTCCTTTAAAAAAATATTTCTTCTTGTTTATAGAGTATTTAAATTTTTCTATTCAAATACAAAATATTGATTTCCTTGAATTAATTAAATGCAAAAAATCCTTTCTATGAATATAAAAATTGAATTCTAATTTGTATTCAAACTTTGAATTTTCAGTCAGAAAGACCAAAAAAGAAAATTAAATTAAAAGCTTGAATTTATTCTCTAGATAATTACAAAAGTGATTAGGAAAGAAAGAAATAATGATATAATTCATTATCTTCGTATCAACGAGGCTAACACGAGTTTAATGTTTAATCAAGGTTCAAAATTAGAGCTAAATTTGCATAATATTTTTAATGAAGCTTAAATGTTATTAAATATAAAAAATTAATTTAAATTAAACTAATAAATTTTTTTAAAATAAATTGGATAATTTTTAAAATACATGGATACATGATAATAAAATAGGATGTATGACAGCTTTTACACCGTGAATCCTAATTTATATATGTGTTTTCACCTTTCAATCAAATATCTTACTTATCATTTTTCTTCTACTAATTAGGGTTCGAGGAGTGCTATTTGTACATATAAGAGTACCTTCTACCCATTTTTTACTTATTTGAAATGTTGATAATTTTAATATATATGTTATGCATCAAAATTATCAACCTGATGAAAAATAGGTGAAGGATACTGCATTTACTATTTTAATTTTTCTTAGAGCTTTTGCATTGTGGGCCTAACATTACTAACTACTGCAGAGACTAGTCATCAGGACTAAAAGCGTGGAGTTCATGCCCTTCTTCCTTTCGCTCTTTGTGTTTATCTGTGGTACTTCCTGGTTTATATTTGGTCTGCTAGGTCGTGACCCATTTGTTGCGGTAAGCAATTCGTCATATGAAATTTTGATTGAATAAAAATGGAATGATGATGCTATTTGTATATATAATAGTGTCATTCACTCATTCAAATGTTGATAACTTTTATGAAAATGTTGATAAATTGATAACATATTCATAAAAATTGTCAACTTTTTAAATAGATAAAAATGGATGGATGAGTATTATTATATGTATAATTAGCATTTTCCAAATGGAATATCTGGCCACTTGTTGTCATTAATGCAAGACTCAAGGGTGGGCTGTGCTTTGCAGGTACCGAATGGTGTGGGTTCTGCCTTGGGGACAATGCAACTAATATTGTATTTCATTTACCGAGAGAACAAAGGCAATCCAAAGAATCCTACAACAACAGAAGAGGAATCAATGGAGATGGGCACCGCGAAACCTCCACAATCAGGAGGAGAAATCCAATCCAATGCAAGTTGCACTGAGGGAGGACACGTCTAGGGGCGCGTGTTAGCTCATGATAGATCCCACCTGGGATCGTTATCTTTGTCTATCTCGAGCTAGCACCTCTTTATTTTTGCCTCTGCTTTTATCTTACTTATTCTGTTGTTCTACACAGCTGATTTGGAATTTTCTTATTGCTTCTATAATTGGCAACTTTGGTAGGCTTGCAAAGAGACTAAGCGCGTTTGTGATGTGTGGATTCTATTTTTACATCGAAAAAGCTTATATTGGAAAAACTATTAAGTTTACATTTATTTACTTAATTAGTGTAATAACTGACGCAATGTAAGGAGTCACACAAAATTACACATTTTAAAATACTATAAAAAAAGAATAAATAGAAATATTTTTATAAAAAATAATTAAATAAAAATAGGTTATTATTATAAAATTGATAAGGAATATCAATAAAATTGAAGAAATTTTAGTTGAGAATCTAAGAACAACTTATCATATAAAAAAATACGTAGTTTTTAACAATAAAATTGAGAAGTTGTTTGTTGATAAGTTACACAATAAAAAAAATACGTAATTTTTAATAATAAAATTGAAGAAATCTTAGTTGAGCGCATCTAAGAACAACTTATCATATGATAAAAAGTTCGTAGTTTTTAATAACAACTAATAAATAAGTTACATAACATCAAATGACTACCACATGTGTTTTGTTGATACCAACATTTTAGGTTATTTGTAAAATAAAAATAAATGAATACAAATAATCATGTATATGAATCTTAAGATTAAAAGTACGTACTAAATAACTAACATATATTCATAATTTAAATAATTATTTTCTTAAGTCATTCACATTATTTAAATTAGCGACTCGACAGACACGAAAAATATATCTTAAGTCGCTTTTCTATTAGTTTCATGAAAAATGAGTGCAAGTTAGATAATCACAACTAATTTACCTAGGGATACATTGATATGTAACACAATCGCAATATATAAGAGATTAATAAGAACTAATGTGATCTTGGGTATGGATTAGTTGTCAGCACAATATGCCGAGGTAGACTGCAGGTAGAAGACTGTGACCTTCAGAGTTCCAAAGCGGGAACCAGTGAAGTTCCAGAGCAGTAGTTGTATGCCACTTGATCACTTGATATCATCTATGAGTGCTCGTCAGCTGTTGAGCAAGGGGCATGGTAGTTACCTAGCAGTAGTGAGAGATATGTCGGTGGAGCAGAGTAGCACCAGTGATATAGTAGTGGTTCGAGAGTTCATGGATGTTTTTCCGGAAGATTTTCTCGGGAAACCTCCACTCCGGAAGGTGGAGTTCGATATAGATCTGGAGTCGAGAGTGAGAGCCATCTCGATAGCGTCGTATCGTATGGCACTAGCGGAGCTCAGGGAGCTTCAGAGTCAGCTGCAGGAGTTGTTGGACAAGGGGTTCATTAGGCCGAGTTCGTCACCATGGGGAGCGCCAGTGCTCTTTGTGAAAAAGAAGGATGAGTGTATGAGGATGTGCATCGAGTACAGGCAGTTGAACAAGGATACGGTGAAGAACAAGTACCCTTTTGTCGCAAATTGATGATTTATTTGATCAGCTACAAGGGGCGGTGTGCTTCTCGAAGATAGATTTGAGGTCGGGATATCATAAGTTGAAGATCAAGGATGAGGGTGTACCCATGACACTGTTCAGAGCTCGCTATGGACACTTTGAGTTCTTGGTGATGTCCTTCCGAGCCCGCTATGAACAGAGTGGTCAAGTCATTCTTTGACCGCTTTGTGATCGTGTTCATTGATGACATCTTTGTGTACAATAGAAGCAGAGAGGAGAATGAGGAGCATCTAAGGACCGTATTGCAGACAGTGAGAGAGCATCAGTTGTATGCTAAGCTCTTTAAGTTTGAGTTTTGGTTGGATAGGGTGGCTTTCTTAGGGCACATGGTATCGAGTGAGGGTATCATGGTAGGCCTGAAGAAGGTAGAGGTGGTACGTCAATGGGCACGACCGACGTTAGCGGCAGAGATATAAAGCTTTTTGGGGTTGGCAGGCTACTACCGCAGGTTCGTGAAGAGTTTCTCGACGGTAGCAGCGCCGTTGACTACACTAGCACTCAAGGGGGCAAGGTTCCAGTAGTCAGAGAGATGTGAGTAGAGTTTCCAGAGATTGAATGATAGCTTGACTACAACACCGGTGTTGGTTTAACCGTCTGGGAGCGGTGGTTTTGTGGTGTAATGCGACACATCCAAGGTTGGTTTGGGATGTGTGTTGATGCAGAGGGGTCAAGTGATAACTTATGCAATACAAATGTTTTAATGAAAACAATCCAATGTCAATAATAAAGATTTTGGTTGATAAGGTCTAATGTGTATGCTAAGTGGTTCTCACAAAGCTAAACCTTGAGAAGAACAATCCATTCGTACAAGTCTTGAGCATTTGCAAAGTAACCTCAGAATGAAAGAATAATCTGACGCATAGAAGAACCCAAAAAGGGTGACTCGGAAGCAACAAGGTGAAAAATACAAGACAAGAGTGAAGAAACAAAATTCAAAATCAGAAAGAGTCTCTCAGAAAGCAATGCTGAATTTTTGTTCTCAGAAGGACTTCGTCTCAAAAGGACATCCACTCAGAAGACTCATCACTCAGAAGGCGCGCTTCTCTCAGAAGGCATCATCTGGATGTGATCAAGTCTCATGACTCACACCTCACGGAAAGTTCTCAACAAGCTCAGAACATTCCCAAGCAAGGATTGGAAGCTATGCATTGTGCAAAGTCTGAAAAGTTCCAGGATTTGTGCTGACACTGCAGTGAGTCGTTCTAAACCAGAACTGAAGCCACATCAGCACCAAAAGTCTTCAAACACTAGCAGATTCACTCTCTATAAATAGCAGAAGAATGCTCAAATCAAATAGAGAGAAACCCATTGAATCAAAGTGCTGAAACGCTGCTAAATTGAAAATTTATTTGAAACTTTGAAAAATTTCTCTCAGAAGGACTTCACCTTCTAAAAAGAAAAACTTGTAAAAAATCTTCTAATTCTTTACTGTTTTATTCTTGCACTTGTGTAAGTTAAATCTAGAAGTCTATAAAGCATTTTAACTTAGTTGCGTCTAGAAACTTGATAGTATTTTAAAATCAAAACACCTCTTTGTAAAAACTCAAGTCCTCGGTTGTGAGGCATCTAAAGTGCTCGATTGTTTGAGGCAGTAAAGTCCTCAAGTGTGAGGCAAGAAAAGTCCTTAGTGTTAAGGCAAGGAAAGTTCTCTTGTGTTTGAGGCAAAGAAATCTCCCCCGGGTTGTAAGGTGGTGAAAATCCTTTACGGGTGTAAAGGTGGTGCTGCCTGAGAAGGCACTTTAAGAAAAATATCTAAGGAAATCTCAACTGAAGGTTGAGGACTGGAGTAGGCTAAGGTTGAGCCGAACCAGTATAAAATCTCTTATGTGATTTTCTCTTTTCCCTTAAACATCTCATACATTAAAAAACTACAAGAAACAACTCTTCGAAAACTTAGCCTTCTAAATCAAACTCATAACCTGAACTATATGAGTTAAAGTGTTTTAAACCAAAACTGTAAATTCACTTTACCTACTCATAAGGTTAACTCTCTCAGAAGACAAAGCTTCTCAGAAGCCTTATCTTATCAGAAAGTCTTCCGCTGCTACTTAGAAGGATTTGCTTCTAAGTCCAGTTTTTCTAAGAACTTGTTTTTGGAAAAGATTTTTAAAATCCATAGCACGATTGAACCCCCCTTTCTCGTGCAAACACACACCTTCAATTGGCATCAGAGCTCGGTCCTTAGGGGTTGAGCACATAATAGTGTTAAGGAAAATATCCAAAAGAAGATAGGTTCACAAGGAGTATTCCTAGCTGATGGCGCATCTATCAACAGGCCTCCCATGTTCCATGCGGATGATTTTGACTACTGGCGCGATAGGATGACGCTCTTCGTCAAGTACACAAGTCTGGACTTGTGGGACATCGTTGAAAATGGAGATTATGAGCCAACAGAGACTGTTGTGGATCCCAACGCTCAAACTCCAGCAAGAGCTCCTCCGGGAGTCCCTCCACCACCTCAAATAACGTTCATCAGAGGGATTCCTGATAATAGATGGACTCAGGAGATTAAGGACAGAATTCAGATGAACTTCAAAGTAAAGTACATACTCCTATGTGCTTTGCCCAAGGCGGAATATGACAAGATCATATCCTTTGATACTGCAAAGCAGATTTGGGAAAGGCTGCACATGCTTCATGAAGGAAACAATCAAGTAAAAGAAACGAAGGTTTCCATGCTAGTACACAAATATGAATCATTTAGCATGCTGCCGGATGAAACCATAGATACCATGTCTATAAGGTTCCTTCACATCATCAACCAGCTGAAGGTTTTGGGAAGAACCTACTCAAACACTGAGATAGTGCGGAAGATTCTCAGAAGTCTTTCTTCTAAGTGGCGACCTAAGGCAACAACCATTCAAGAAGCCAAAGGCCTGAAACAACTTGGTCTGAATGTCCTATTTGGGTCTCTCAGAACCCATGAAATCTAGCTAAAAGAACTACTGGAAGCATCCACCTCCAAACCTCAAAAGGGTTGGTGGTGAGCGCCGCAACTCCCACAAATTTATTATTTTTAAAACCAAGTTCCCCTAATATAGTTTAGTGGAAACCAAGGTCGTCTCTCACAAGGAATGGCTAAGAGAGCAATACGCGAGACTAGTTGTATGAGGGTTGTCACAAATTGGGGGGTTTTTGTATGCAGGAATGTAAAAGTTGATTTAATGGAAATAAAATGCTAAAAACAGTGGTTTATGAGGTAGAACATACATTGGGAGTTATCATTGACCACAAAAGAATGCATGAGTTGATTAATTACGCCAGAGTTAGATCTAACCCTATTGTTGTGATTCTAATGATTGATTACCTAGAACAAGATTAATCAGTGAGATCTCACCTTTAGTTTCGTTTTCAACAATCTTTTAAGCCAATCACATTAATCTAGTTAAAAAGACTAATTAGCCAATTAACTAATCATATGCCAATTCCTATTATGCCATGCATTAATTGATCAACTAACACATGAACATGCCAAATGCATTAACCTAGCTCAATCGAGTAAGCCAAGACATAAGCAAACACATACAATCTGAGATCTATAATTATATGTTAGGATTGACAATGAAAACCAATGCAAGATGAAGTGTAAAGGCTCAATTTACCCTAATGATGTTCACACCCTCATAAACCACCAAGAGGATTAGTTACTCATGGGAAAGGGAAAAAACACAAATGAATTGAAAGAAATATGAATGAAAGAAAACAATTTGATTTTGAAATAATAAAGGGAAAGAGTAATGAAAAGAAGAATTGATGGAAAATAAAAACGCAATTAAAGAAATTAATGAAGAACGAATAACGTTACTGAATTAATTCTGAAAATAACTTACAATATGAGTCAAAGGAGAAAAGCTAAGAACAGAAATCCAAAAGACTTGACGAATAACGTTGAAAGTAAACAATGGAAAAAGAGTGGAGAAAGTTAGAGAGTAAAACTAGGAATAGTGGAATCTGTAAGCTCCAGAACCCTTCTGAGAGAAATTGATATATTTCTTTTAGTGATATAAAAGTTTTAATGATAACAAAGTAAGCCATAAGTATAAAAATTTTACTTATGGTTTTGCTAATATGTGTGCTCAAGTGTCTCAGAAAGCTTTAAAATATTGCATTCCATGAGTAAGAACAAGATAACAACGAGTAACCTTGAGATCAAAATGATGAAATCAAAGCGTTAAAGATATCAGAAAGTGTGTCTAGGAAACGCAGAAGGTGAAAGTGTGTTTCTGAGGAAAGAACACTGTCGCCTCAGAAAGGTCTCAGAAGACCTTCACGACTAGCGGTTCTCAGAAGGGTCTTCCCTCAAAAGGTTTGCCTCAGAAGTTCGTACAACACTCAGAAAGTTGGATTCAGAAGCAACCGTGTGTCTACACTCAATAGATTCGCATTCATCCTCAGAAAGCTCGCTACAACAAACTGGATATGTGGGAACACGTGCACTGTACAAGTCTGAAAAGTTCCTTATTTCGCGCTGACTGTAGCAGGGAGCTGTTCTGAGAAAGACATAGCCACATCAGCAAAGTGAAAGCTTCATTTTCGCGGCAATTTAAACGCCTATATATATGAGTTCAATTGCAGAGCTTTGTGACAAAAATTCTTGCGCTTAAAACTCTTAATTAAACATGCAAAAACTGTGCTGAATTGAAATAATTATTTGCGAAAACAAAGAACTTTCTCAAAAGACAACTTAACTTAAGTTGTTCTTCAAACTTTGCAAAAATCTTCTAGCTTTGTATTGGTGTAAATTCTTACGTCTGTAAGCTAAATCTAGAAGTCTACTAAGAGTCAAATTAAGTTTGTAACTTAATCTTAGTAGTTGTTTTCGAAGCAAAAACAATTTCTAAAAACGCTAAGTCCTTCGTTGTTTGAAGGCAATTTAATGTAAGCTCCAGCACCCTTCCAAGAAATGTTAATGATTGGAAATTATTGAGAACTTGGTTTTGAGTGATAACAAATCAATACAAAGAAACTATTTTGTTAGAATAGTTTAATGAGTGTTGATATGTGCAGTGAGAAAGCTATTTGAGATAGCTAAAATACACAAGAAAGTTGGAACTACAAGCACTCAAAGCACATGGTTATGGAAGTGTAAAAATAAAGAAAAACAAAGCCCTCAGAAGGAAATCAAGGCATGAGAAAGCTCTTGAGCAACCAGCGAAGAAGATATAAGAAAGCGTTATGAGAATTGCACTCAGAAACTTCTCAGAAGGCTGCACAAAGTTTTCCTCATAAAGACTACCTCTCAGAAGGACCTTCTCTAAGAATGGCACCTTCACTCAGAAGACACGAGAATCTTCTGAAGAGAGCACTTCCAGAAAACAGAAAGAAAGCAGAAAGAATGCATTCGGAAAGCACTCAAGAAGATCAGGTTTCTCATGAGAAAGCTGTCCAGAAACTGAGAAGATATCAAGACCTTGAAGACTTCTCAAGTACACTCTCTAAGAAGCTGAGAAAGTCTTCTAAGAAGAGTTGGAACTCTCTGAGAAAGCCCAGTTCCAGAAAGCATTCCCAGAAGACAAAGTGGAAGCATAAGATTCGAATAAGAATCTTCAGAAAGCACTTAAGAAAATCAAGGAATACATGTAAGTACTTTCTGAGGCAGCATAAGAGACTTTCTGAGTAAGTATCAGAAGATACACCTTCTGGAGAAGGTTCAGAAAGCCAGCATCTGAGAAGCTCTCAGAAGCTGTGAGCTTATGAGAAAGCTGTCCAAGACGGTTTCTCAAGAATCTGAGAGAAATCTACATCTGAGGAATCACCCTCTGATCTAATCAAGGCATCTTGAATGAGAAGATACATCATTAAGGAAGGAAGAAATTCTTTCAGAAACTTCTCATTGGTTAGTCAAGACACATCAAGAAGATGCATCAGCCTTCTCATGAAGTGCTGACTTGGTTATGAGAAAGCAGTTTTCTCAGAAGGCTGAATAGAATTTGTGAGAAGCACAAATTCTCAGAAAGCAGTCCTCTCAGAAAGCTCTCAGAAGGCAGTACTCTCGGAAAGCTCTCAGAAAGCAGTCCTCTCAGAAAGCTCTCAGAAGGCAGTACTCTCGGAAAGCTCTCAGAAAGCAGTCCTCTCAGAAAGCTCTCAGAAGGCAGTACTCTCGGAAAGCTCTCAGAAAGCAGTCCTCTGAGAAAGCTCTCAGAAGGCAGTACTCTCGGAAAGCTCTCAGAAGACAGTCCTCTCAGAAGACTCTCAGAAGGTAGTCTCTCAGAAGGACATATCAGAAAGTCTTGGGAACTGTGCACAACGGCTATAATCTGGAAAAGACTATAAATAAGCTCCCAACAAGACACAAAGTGAGCTTGCACGTTGCTGCAATGCTGCCAAATTTCCTAGTGATGTTAGAACATTAATTCAACTTTATAACACATCACTAACAGCATCTAGGGTCACTCTAAGGAATTAAATCAAATATTTTCTACTCATATTCCTTGAGAAACCCGAGATTCTGTAGAAGAGGAATTTTCTCTCAAAAGAAAATTTCTTGAAATCTTCTATTCTTATCCTCTCATTAGATAATATTCTTGTTGTTGCAAGCTTTGAATAGGAGTTGTTTAAGGATATCCTTTGTTCATTCAAAGTCCTTAAGCATTCGTTTGTAAGTGCTTTACGCACACATTTTTCAAACACAAATCTGTATTTATTTGTAAAAGTCTCACTCATGTGGAGTTGAGCAATTAGAGCCTGAAGAGGCGAGGAAAAGAATACTTGTAAAAGTCTCATGGTGAATGAGCAAGTAGCCTGAAGAGGCCAATCAAAGAATACTAGTCTTGCTCATGGTGTTGAGTTAAGCAAGAGAAGCCAGAAGTGGCTTGATGAAAGAATACTAATCTCTTACTTATAAGAGTGGAGTAAAAAGTCCTTAATTGTTTAAGGCAAGGAAGTCCTCGTAATGAGGCAAGGAAATCCACTTTGGGTTGTGAAGTGGTGGAAGTCCTTTACGTGTTAAAGGCAAGGTTTCCTAGGAAGGCACAATAAGAAGAATATCCTGAGGGATCCTGGGAAGTAAAAGGCCTTAAGTGTTAAGGCAAGGAAGTCCTCTTGTTGAGGCAAGGAAATCCACTTCGGGTTGTGAAGTGGTGGAAGTCCTTTACGTGGTAAAGGCATTGTTGTCTGAGAAAGCACGATAAGAAGAATATCTAAGGAAACTCTCAACTGAAGGTTGAGGACTTGAGTAGGTTGGTTAGAACTGAACCAGTATAAAAATCACCTGTGTTAAGCTTTTCTCTCTTACTCTTTACTTACGCTAATTATCGAGAAAACTTTCAACACGATTTTAACTTAGTATAACTTGTGAAAATCTTTCAAAGTTAATCTCAGAAAGCTTTTAAGAAACCTTAAACTTCAAACTGTTTTCTTAAAAGATCTCAGAAAGAAACTTTCTCAGAAGGGTAAAGTTCTTAGAAGTTTAACCTTCTCAGAAAGCTTATTCCGCTGCAAATACTCAAACCACCTTTCTGAGTAAAACAACTTTCTAAGAAAAGTTTTAAGAACTAGAATTAGAAACAAGCACGATTCAACCCCCCTTCTCGTGCACTAATACACCTTCAATTGGCATCAAAGCTCGGTCCTTAAAGGGTTGAGCATCTAACATTGTCAAGGCAAAAGATCCAAGAAGGTATTATGGACTCACCAGCAGCTTTCATCTCTAATGGAGCCTCCATTAACAGACCTTTAATTTTTCTTGGAGATAGCTTCGATTATTGGCGTGATAGGATGACCTTGTTCATCAAACACACCAGTCTCGATCTGTGGGACAAAATCGAAAATGGAGACTATCAGCCAACGCAAACAGTGACAGAACAAGCTGTTTTTGCGGCTGATGCAGAGGAAGGAGCAGCACCTCCAGCACCACGAACCTATACAAGGACGGTTTCCAAAGCTGAATGGACAACAGACATGAAGGAGAAAATTTAGCTAAATTTCAAGGCCAAGTACATTCTTCTCTTTGCATTACCAAAGGTGGAATACGACAAGATTGTGTCGTGTGATACAGCACAGGAGATATGGGAAAGGCTCCACATGTTGCATGAAGGAAATGATGAGGTCAAGGAGACTAAGATCTCTATGCTTGTGCATAAATATGAATCCTTCAGCATGCAACAAGATGAGACGATTGACAACATTTCAATTCGTTTTCTTCACATCATCAACCAGCTTAAAGTCTTGGGAAATACTTACTCAAATGCTGAGATGGTAAGGAAGATACTTAGAAGTCTCTCTTCAAGATGGCGTCCAAAGGTCACTGCGATCCAAGAAGCGAAGGATCTGAACCAGCTTGGTTTGGATGTATTATTTGGCTCTCTCAGAACACATGAGATAGAGCTAGAAGGATTGCTCGGTGGACCATCTTCATCCTCCAAGTCAGGAAACCTTCTAAGGCCCTCAAGGCTAAAGAAGCTTCTGAGTCAGAAGATGAACAAGACTCAGATTCTGAGGATGATGATATCTCTCTTCTCGTCAGAAATATGAGAAAGGCCTGGAAGAGCAGACCCAGAAAGGGCAAAGAAATCGCTCCCAAGAAGGGCAAGATCAAAGCCTTTGAAGCCACATTCTAAGGATGTGGAGAGAAAGGACATTTCAGAACTAAATGTCCTCAGAAAAAAGGAAAGAAGAAATTCATTCCTAAAAAGAAGAAGGCTATGACTGCTACCTGGAGTGATTCAGAAGGAGAAGGTTCTGAGCCTGCAAGTGATGAAGAAGCAAATGTCTGCTTCATGGCTGGTACTGACTACATTATGAAAATTGAATATGAGTCAGAAGAGGTACCTAACTCTCCTCCTCTTTCACATTCATATGACGAGATTTCAGAACTCTATGACGAGCTTCTGAAAGACTCGAATGAATTAGCAAACAGTTTCAGCACCCTGAAAAAATCCTTTAAACAATTAGAGGCTGAAAATGCGAGACTAATTCAAGAAGTTCAAAATCTGAAACTTAAAAGAGATGACTTCAAAGAAAGATATCTTAATAGTCATAAACTCTATCAAGCATTGGAAGATTTGTCTTCTGTAACTATGGAGAAGGCTGAAAAAACCATGATCGAGTTGCAAAAGACAAATGAACTTCTGACCTCTGATTTAGTTAAGATGGTCAATGGTGAAAAGACGCTAAGCCTCTTGCTTGGGGGTCAAAGACCCTATAAAGACAAAAGTGGCTTAGGCTATGAAGAAGTATTTGAACCTTCTGATCTTGATCCATCTTTAACTAAAACATATCGAACATGCATAATCTGTTTTAAAAACGGTCATGGTTCTGAGAAATGCCCCATGCTAGAAAAATGAAAAATCTCTTAAGCCTCAGAAGGCTAAGAAGAAACCTTAGAAGGCAAAGCCTTCTAAGTAGACTAACTCTTCTCAGAAGAGTAAAGCTTCTCAGAAAGCAAAAGCTTCTGAAAAAGGGCAAAGAAAAGATTTATGAGTCTCAGAATCACAAACCTTCTAAGAAAAACAAACGCCAAAAGGCTAAGAAGGCTAACCCAAAAGGACCCAACAAAGCATGGGTACCTAAACCCGTTAACTTTGTGTTTATAGGTACATCAACAGGCATTGCTCCACCAGCAAGATGAGCAGTGGTACCTGGACAGTGGCTGCTCGAGGCACATGACTGGAAGCAAGCATTGGTTCAAGAATCTCAAGCCCAAGAAAGGCAGAACTGTGCGATTCGGTGATGGTGCCAAGGGAAAAGTCACTACAATTGGAGATATTGGTAAGGATAACTCACACCAAATCTCTGATGTTCTTTTGGTAGATGGCTTAGCACACAATCTATTAAGCATTAGTCAGTTCTGTGACAAAGGCTTAAAGGTTGAGTTTTACGCCAAGTATTGCCATGTGATTAATCTCACTAACGGCAAGATCGTCCTAGAGGGAAAACATGTTGGTAACATCTACGTTATCCATCTAGAGGATCTGAAAGAGCAAAATGTGAAGTGTCTTGTCTCTGTCCAAGATGATAAGTGGCTCTGGCACAAGAAGCTTGGTCATGCCCACATGAAGCTTCTTTCTGAGATCTCTCGGAAAGGACTTGTAAAGGGTCTTCCTAACATAAAGTATCAGAAAGACGCTACTTGCGACTTCTGTGAAAAAGGAAAACAGACCAAAGCATGTTTTCCAAGCAAAAGTGGAATCTCTACAAAGAAACCACTTGAATTACTTCATATGGATCTCTTTGGACCCACTAGAACGACTTCCCTTTCTGGAAAACGCTATGGTTTTGTCATAGTAGATGATTACTCCAGATTTACATGGGTATTCTTTCTGGCTTCTAAGGAAGAAACTTTTGAGAAATTCAAAACATTTGCGAAAAGAGTTTCTACAGAAAAAGGATTCTCATATTCATACCATACGTTCTGATCATGGTGGTGAATTCGAGAACCACGCTTTCGAAAAGTTTTGCGAAAACTTGGGCATTGCTCACGAATTCTCTTCTCCCAGAACTCCTCAACAAAATGGAGTGGCTGAGAGAAAGAATCGAAGCCTCTTAGAGATGGTTAGAACAATGCTCTTAGAATGTGGACTTTCTAAAGGTTTCTGAGCTGAAGCTGTAAACACTTCATGCTATATTCCGAATCGTGTCTTTCTGAGAGAAATTCTGAAAAAGACTCCTTATGAGCTCTGGAAAAATAAAATACCCAATATTTCATATTTCCATGTATTTGGTTCTTCATGCTTTATTCTCAACACAAGGGACAAACTCTCTAAGTTTGATCCTAAATCCGATGATGGAGTCTTCCTAGGATATTCCTCAGTCTCTAAAGCTTATAGAGTATATAACAAGAGGAGCAAATGTGTTGAAGAGACAATCCATATTAAGTTCAAGGAACTCAGTAAGGATCTGTCTCAAAAAGTCACTGACTTAGAAGATGAATTTGAGAAACTCAACATCTCCTCTAAGAAGGCTGGAAAAGATATTCTTGAAGATGATGAGAATGATTTCCAATCTATGTAAAATCCATCTCCATCTAAAGAAAAATACAAAACCATCATTGAAGCTCCAGAACTTGATGAATCTACCTCTCCAATTCAAATGGAATCTAGATTCTCAGAAAGGCAAGATTCTGATGACTCAGAAGGAGAACCTTTTGTGCCACTTTCTCAGAATCCTATTCCTAAGGGATATAAAGGTTCAAAAGACCTTATAAACGTCTCTCAGAATGAGGTCCTTGGTGATCCCGAGCGTGGCGTAAGAACCAGAAGGAACTATACGAATCTGGCTATGGTTTCTGAACTCGAACCAGAATCCATAGAAGAAGCGTTAGATGATCCTAGCTGGGTAAGTTCCATGCAAGAGGAGCTTGACCAATTCGAGAGGAACCAAGTTTGGAAACTTACTCAGAAACCCAAAGGCAAAAGTGTAATTGGGACAAAATGGGTGTTTCGCAACAAACTTGATGAAACTGGTCAAGTAGTGAGAAATAAGGCCAGATTGGTTGCCCAAGGGTACAACCAGCAAGAAGGGATAGATTATGATGAAACCTTTGCTCTAGTCGCAAGATTGGAAGCCATTGGAATGCTGCTAGCTTTCGCTGAACATAAAGGATTCAAACTCTATCAAATGGATGTTAAATCCGCCTTCTTGAATGGATACCTTTATGAGGAAGTTTACGTAAAACAACCTCCTGGTTTTGTGAATGATTGAGTCCCAAAACACGTATTTAAGCCTACAAAGGCTCTTTACGGTCTAAAACAAGCTCCCAGAGCTTGGTACGACGATTAAGTTCTTTCTTGCTTAAAAACGGATTCTCTAGAGGGAAAGTTGACAAAACTCTGGATTCTTGATTGTCCAAATTTATGTTGATGACATAATATTTGGTGCAACCAATGAACGCCTCTGCAAAAAATTCTCTAAGCTAATGCAAGGAGAATTCGAGATGAGCATGATGGGAGAATTGAAATTCTTCCTAGGGTTGCAAATCAAGCAAGAGTCAGAAGGGACTTTCATTCATCAAGAGAAGTATACAAAAGAGCTTCTGAGGAAGTTTCTGATGGATAAGGCCAAGCCTATGAGCACTCCCATGCATCCTTCTCAAGTAATTGACTTGGATGAAGATGGAGAAAAAGTCTCAGAAAGCAACTACAGAGGCATGATTGGCTCACTTCTCTATCTCACAACTTCTAGACCAGATATTCAACTTAGCGTTGGCATCTGTGCTAGATTTCAATCAAAGCCTAAGCAATCACATTTAAGAGCACAAGTGGGTGCTGCTTTTTCTTCGGAAAGTGCTTGATCACATGGTCATGCAAGAAGCAGAATACAATCGCATTATCAACGGCAGAAGCTGAGTATGTGTCAGCAGCAAATTGCTGCATTCAGATGCTATGGATAAGGAACCAATTGCGTGATTATCAGCTAAGGTATGAGAAAATTCCTATCTTTTGTGATAATACTAGTGCAATTAACTTAGCTAAGAATCCAATTCAGCATTCTCGATCCAAGCACATTGATATAAAACATCATTTCATTCAGGATCATGTGCAAAAAGGCGATGTTGAAATCAAATTTGTGAACACTGAGGATCAAATCTCATATATATTCACAAAGCCTTTACCCGAGGATCGTTTCAATGTTCTGAAAGGTCTTCTGAACCTAAGACGTTTCTAAGTGTTTTACTTTGAAAAAATTTTCTTAGAAACTCCCCTTAGTCGTAGTCTAGAATCTGAGACACAAAGATTAGAACTAAGCTTCTGAGCATAATGAAGGAGTAAGCAGAAAACTCTTTCTGAGAAAGGATTTCTCAGAAGGCTCTCTTCTCAGAAAGGAAGCCTTCTGAAAATTTCTCTCAGAAGATGCATCTCTTAGAAGGATCACTTCTCTCAGAAGGATGCCTTCCGAGAATAAGTTACCAACGGTAACTTTTGGGATAACACTTGGCAACGGCTAGTTACTAGCAAATGCTATAAATACGCAAAGTACTGCTCCATTCAAGCACTTTGCTTTCCGAGACTTACCAAAACTCTGCCAATTTCTCTCATCGCTTTCATCTTCAATCTCTATCTCTCTCTCATTTCTCTCTATCCTTCGCTCTCTTCTCTGATCTATACTTCCTTAATCTCTCACCAAAACTTAAAACTTTCCTAAACCAAATGGTCACTTCTGGTGAAATCAAGGGAATGATGAGGAGTAAGCTAGGAGATGTCTGTGAGGACATTCTCTACAAAGATGAAGAGATGCAAGCTCTCTTCAAGAGAATGTATCTCCCTTGTAACTTAGCGGTTGGGAGAGTTCTTCCCCTTAACATCTTCAACCAAGTGGATGAACTTCAACTCACATTCATCAGTCAACCTGGGTGGGCGGCTATGATGTGCTCGGAGGAGGTTTGCTACCCAAATCTGGTGAGAGCCTTCTATTCGCAAATAGAACGATCCACCAACAAGGGCGTGAAGAGCCAAGTAGCAGATCACAAAATAAGATTCTCCTCCATGGATATCAACCAAGTCTTTGGAACACTGAATGAAGGTGTTGTAATAGCTGACGAGGCTGAGTGGGTAAAGGATGCTGAAGACTCTGAAGAGGAGATAGTCAAGCTTCTACCTGGTAGTGGTGATCTACCACTCAGATCAGTGAAGGTTCCTCACCTCACTCAAGAAGCAAGGATCATCTTCTCCATCGTCCAACACACCCTCCTCCCCAGAATTGGTGATATGGGGAACATTACCACCATGGACACTGCCCTGCTGTATCACCTTCTGAAGAAAAACAAGGTGGACTTCGGAAGAATGATGATCAACTACATGATGCATCAGGCGCATCCGAAGAGGGCGCTCACAAGCTTGCCCCACGGAAGCTTGCTAACAAAGATTTTCAACCATCTCTCCTACCCCCTTGAAGATTATGAATACATCTTCAACAACAACAAGTTCACCATGGTCACCTTCAACAACATCAAGAAAAAGAAGGTACCTGAGACGGAGGCACCTAAGAAGAAGGAAGAAACAAAGCCTTCTAAGGCTGCTGCCAGCTCCAAACGGCCTTCTAAGGCTGAGAAAGGAAAGGGCAAAGCTGCTGACCCTTCTGAAGGGAAGAAGAAGAAGCTAAAGGTGACCCACCCATCTTCTACCAGGGTAACAAGGAGTATGGCTTCTGAGGAAGCTCAGAAGACACCTCAGAAGGAACCTGAGGCGGTTGGAGTCGCTGAAGACTCAGAAGAGACTACCTCTGATCAGCCATTGGTCAGAAAGAGGAAAGCATCTTCACCACCTACCCTCAAAATTCCTGATGTCCCAATCGAAAGCAAACGAAAGCGCGGTCGATTAGTAAAAGCCTATTCTAGAACTCCACCTTCTTTTATTAAATCTTCTTATTCTGTTTCTATTTCCAATCCTGTTCCTGTTTTCTAAGACTAAACTCCTTCGTTCCTTGAACTATCAAGGAAAGAAACACAAAGGAGTAGGTCTTAAATCCTCTCAGAAACAAAGCCCGCCTAAGGAGATGGGTAAAGAAGTTGTAGCAGTGACTTCTGATCCTGCCATCGCTGCTGCCACTGCTGCTGAAGAAGAGAAGGAAGCTTCTCATCACTCCTCCTCTTCTGGGAATGTCTCTCCTCCCAGAGAAGATATCCAAGGGCAAGGAGGTAATGTTGCTGAGTCCTCCTTTGAGGATGACGCAACAAGGTTTCGGGTGGAACACCGCACCCCAGACGCTGGAAGCTCAAAGAAGGAGCCCAAGAAGTAGCAATCCGAGGTTTCTATGGCAGATCTTTCAGAAGCAACCACGACTAAGGTTGCTGGTGTGGACGCTGAGTCTTTGACACAGAAGATGAATGATATCCAGAAGGCAATTGATCAGCCTTCTGAGACTCAAGCTGCAGAACAAGCCATGCATCCTCCTCCACCACCTTCTCCTCCCAAGTCTCAGCAAGGGGCTGAGAAAGTTCAGGAAGAGGTACAACAACAACAAACTCCTCCTTCTTCATCTCAGAATGAGCCAACTTCTGGTGTTGGCCTTGTATCTTCTGAGACCCTTATAGAACATGAGGAAACTCATGTCTCAACACACGTTGAAGTGCCAGGGACCACCAGCACTGGGCTCAGCTCAGAGGTGGGCACTAACGCTACCGTGGCTGCAGGTGTTGCAGCAGTTGAGGCATTAGAGGGAGCCCGAGGCTCTAACATATGATGTGACTGAGATCTCCCCTCTAACCTTCAATCAACCTGGTCCGACCTTCTCTCTGACTGATTCTATGATCAGGTCTGGGTTTCAGCTGGGAAGGATGGTTATGACCCTACCATCTGTGCATTTTCGGTCATTCCATGGTCGATCTGAGAAGATGAAGGCAATTGAAGCTATTCACAAGAAAATCTCTACCTTCAATTTCGCAGAAGATGCTCAAACTTCCGATGCAATGTGTAACACCCCGATCTTTAATTAAGTCCTAATTAAGAGAAATTAAGGGTAAAGGACCTTAGTTGGGACTTAATTGAATTTGAGTGGATAAGTTTCTCCTAGCTTAAAGTATTGTATGCTATGTGTTTTTATGTGCCCAAGTATGTGATTTTATGATGTTTAAAAGTTAAAAAGGATATATGGATGTTAAGGTACGAGTCGGGACGTTTTAGAAGTGTTTTGGAGTTTTTTCACAGCCCAGTAATCGATTACCATCCCGTGGTAATCAATTATAGCTGCTTTCCCCATGTGTAATCGATTACAAAAATCGATGTAATCTATTACCATGTGCGCAGAACACGTTTTTCAGCGTGTTTAAGTGACGTTTGGGCCCTACGGTGACTCCAGAGCATGTTTAACCTAGCCACCACGTGTGTAAACCCTACTACCACTCTCATTCCATCAGAAAACCCTCTCTCTCTATCTTTGAGCCTCCATAGGTTTCTCTCTCAAAAATATACAAAGCCATAACCATTCCACGCCAAGAAACACCCACCAATTCTCACCCGATCAAGAAACCGACCACATATTCTTGATCCTCACACCAAAATACACATAACCATCGATTTCTTTTCTTCATCAAGTGTCACCGTTGTCACCGGACCGTTCGTGGGTTTAGAGAGAGAACGAGTATTCACGGGAAACGTCGGGTTAGAGTGTTGTCATCAAGGTTTTGCTGTTGTCTGCTAAGAGGTAGGGGTTTAGGCATTTTGAATGTTGAATTTCGTGTATGATGATGATGTTTTTGATGAAATTGATGTCTTTGTCGTTTTTCCCATTAGGGTTCATGAAAGGGGTAAATTGTACCGATTGATATTGAAATTAAAAGTGTTTTCACCGATTAAAAAGTGTTTGAAATGTATTTTTATGATTGATTTTATATGGCTTTGTTTTCTAACGATTGGAACGATTCTAGGTTATTATTTTGGCCATTGGCTATGAAAAATCGTATTTTGGAACTCTAGAATCGTGTTTTACCACGTTGTAATCGATTACCATGAGTTCGTAATCGACTACAACAAGTGAATTTCCAATCGTCAGAAACGCGTGCTCTCTGTTAATCGATTACAGGGGTCCTGTAATCGATTACAGTAATCGATTACCATCCCGTGGTAATCGATTACAGCACTGCTGTTTGTGCGAAAATGAACCGTTTTGACCTTTTATGCACCCTAATGTGTTCTACGACTTGTATGAATGATACGTATGAATATCCTAAGGATTATATGTGATTATATATGCTGTTTGAAATGATTATATGATGTATACGATGAATGAGTACATGTTACATAAAGAGATTAATGTGCAAAGTGAAAATAAAGTTAAAAACACACAGAGTAGCCTCTCCGTTTGTGATGAACGTTACAGAGGGCTGGCAACCTCGGTTGTAACGACTCACTAGCGGAAGGTGAATTACCCCCTCTACCCATATGTATAGGATGAGCTCATACCTAGGGTCGGCGATGCAGAGGTTACAGGAGGGTGGTCAGGCCAAAACAATGTAAATGATCCACGGTCACCAAAAGGGTGTGCTTTAATTAAAACGGATCCACAGACATACTAAGTATGCTTAAAAGACTCAAGATAATCTAAGTAAAGAATATGAGATATACGTTACAGACAAGAATGCTATTTTATCTTATGTTTATTTATATGATAGTCAAGCACTTATCACACCACATATTGATGACTGTTTATGTTCTGTATAACTGTTAAATTAAAAGGAACAAGACACACATATGTAGTCGTACCGGGATAAAATCATTTTGGAACTTATAATTGAATCGAATTCATCCATGCTCACTTATTTATTAATTAAACCCGTGACAACTCCCCTACTGAGTTACTTTCAAGTACTCACCCCATGTTATTTCACCCCTTTTAGATGATGAGTATCAGCAGGACGACGACGCGAGTTTGGAGCCCGAACAGTCATAAATTAGACTGCATTTATTGCTATTTTATCGGATTATTTTATAGACCATGTCTTTGAGTTATTTCTTTCATGGATTTTATGTTGTTGATTTATGGGTATATTTCCATTTTTTTTTCTAAGTCTGGACCTTTGTTAGTCGGCAAATATTTATATTGATGGATTGTATTAGTGGAGTCTTGTGAGTCTCGTTTTTGGGCTCATCAGATTACACCTATTATTATCTTTGATTGATGTATGATCTGGGAGGTTTTGATTGATTAATTTATTATAATGAGGTATTATTCAGAATTATCCTTTCTACGTCTATATACGTTGTATTATTTCACAAGGCCCTTTATTTTATATTCCACAAATGATTTATGAAAATTTCTCCCACGTATTTTCCGCGTATATTTATTTTAAGTATAAAAATATTTATGATAACAGGAAGTAACCCTTATGAAATGGCCTAAAATGTCTTAAGCGTTAAGGGCTATCTAGTAGGGTGTTACATTTTGGTATCAGAGCAGGTCTATCCTACAGGGCTTGGGGTAATGGACCTGTTATGCTATTGTTGCATGCACGTTAGTTGTATCATGCGTATGCCTCTTATGTGTTTTAGTTAAGTTTGGGGTGCATGATTGATCTGTTTTACTGTCATAGTAACTGTGCATAGACAACTGTAATATGGAGCCTGATCAACTCAATGTTTCTTGTTTTGTGTGCACAGGAATATGGCACCACAGAACAGACGTACTAGGGACGATGGCGACACTCACGAGGAAAACAGGCAAGGGAGCGGGGTTTCGGTGGAAGCGTTCATGGTGATGGCAAGGGCCATGAATAGGATGGTGGACCATATGACCCAACCGCACACTACTCCACCTGCAACGCCACCTATGGGTAACGACAGCTCTTATTTTGCTGACTTTAAGAGGGCTAACCCCTCTCCATTTCTCGGCACTGTCAACCTGATCGGGAGAAATACCAGAGCGTCGTTTAGCTCTCCGGCACCCAGCTCAATTTAGAATGAGTTGAAATGTATCAAAACCGAGTTGACTAATCACAAGCTAAGTAGCTAGTGGAAGTCAACACGAGTCGTCTCTCGAGGAAGCAATTTCTATTGATCACTATGTGCTAAAAATAAAGACAATGGGGGGGGGGTTTGGTTTTGACAATAAAGAAGACAATAAAACAAGTGAATTTAATTAATAAAGAGACTTGGCATCAAGGAATTCACACCTAGCTAGGTTATTCAATCATTGACTTTGACACATGCAATTCAACAAACACAAGGTGTGCATAAGTTAATACTTATATTACTTGAATTTAACCACTTCTAATCCGAAATGACTAAGCCCAAGATAAATTCTATGCATTAACCAATATTAAATTCCTAATCCGGAATTAAAACCATGTTCATAAACTCAATCAAACAATAAACCAATCAATCTATTGCTCAACCACATCACTTGAAACACATATAAGACTTTCTTAATCTAGAAAATCCAACATATATTTCTGATAAATAAAAACCTACACACACATTAATCCACATACATGTAGGAGTTCAAATTAAACCAAGAACATGATCAAACACATTAGAATAGTAATCACAAGTATCAAAAACCTCATAAATAACCACACTAGGGTGAAAACCAAAAAATGCCAAGACAAGAGAAGACTACTCAGCCATTAAATGAGAGAAACAAAATAACATTGATGAAATGAGCAAGAGTTAACAAGAGTTTTAAGAATCAAACCAGAATTTAGAAGCAAAATGGAGAAGAGAGCTAAAATCCTAGAGAGAAGTTGGGGCTTCTCTCTCTAGAACTCTAACAAAATGTAAAAGTGGCTAATTAGGGTTGAAAAACGTGCCAAGGACCTCTGACAAGAGGTATAAATACATGTCCCCAAATAGCAAATTCTAGGAATCTAAAAGGTACTAAATTGCAATTAAAAATTCTTGTCAGCACGACGTAGGCTCGCATGCGAGCTTGAGGTGCTTCGCATGCGAGAAACAGGGGGACTCGTCGGCGAGCTCGGGGGTGCTCGCATGCGAGCTGCTGAAATTGGCTTCGATTCTGGAATGCCTCTCCTTCGCATGCGACTTAGGCTGGCTGGCCCGCGAATTCTGCAGTTCTGCACTAGCTTTTTGCTCCCTTCCTTGTGGTCCAATCAACTTCCTAATCATATAAACACACTAAATGAATGCTCATGAAGTGAATGACCAGAAATAAGTGACATTTAAGCAAAGTTAGCAACAATTTGTGAATTTCCTGATGATTGACATGAAGAAACAATCAATACACAACAAAGAGCATCAAGACAATTATTGCCACTAAAATTCACAAACAAAAGGATAAAAAAGCATGTGATTATGATTCTATGAAACACCCCCACACTTAACTTTTTGTGTGTCCCCACACAAAATTAAATCAGCAACACAAACACATAAAGTAATGCAAACGCACCATTACAAATCAAGGGGTGAAAAACCTAGCTAAAACTAAAAGTCAATCTACACTACCTAATGAGCAAGTAAATCTGAACCTACTAATGAGAAAACACAACAACCTAGAACTAAGGGTGCTTAATTTTCATATAGAAACGATACTATTGAAGAGTGTGATGTACACAAAATAAAACTCCATCGGATAAAAAATAAGCGGAATGGCAATGCAATGTGAAAACACCAAGGAAGAATTGTGCCCAAGGATCTCTCGGGGCATGTGTTTCACTCAACTTCCCTAAGTGTATGGTTATACACTCATAATCCATGATAGCAGTGCATTACCATATGCTTGCAAGTAGTCTCATTCTCCACAAGTTTGTACCCGAATGCAAGGATCAAGGGGGCTTTTATGGGTTGTAACGGGGCCAAGGTCAGGGCATGATATGCAAGGATAGCAGAGGTAAAAACCTAGACTGAGGAGAGCAAAAGCATATGCACACAAGCATGAAATGCAACATGTACAAACAATCTAAATGAACTCAACCAATCCAAGTTTTATCTTCTAAATCCCAAAAATTCCCCACATTCATTTATATTTACAACCTTGGAGCTAAACATAAATATGTACAAACGATAACTTTGCAAAAAAATTTTCTCTTTTCTTTTCTTTTCATTCTCTCTCTTTGTTTTTTATGATTTTAATGAAAAGAAAGAAAATACAATAAAACCAGAAACTTTATTTACAAGTAACTAATTACAAAAACCTTTCCCCCCCCACACTTAATCCAACACAAGTCCCATTACGTTCCCCCAATGCATGCTCAGGCACATATGTAGGATGAACAGATGCTCTCCTAAGCCTAAAAGTTTGGGTAGTCATTGTTTTACACCAAGGCTTGTAATGTGCTGAATCAAATAAAGGGAAACAAAGCTCAATGGGGCTCACAAAGGGAATGATGCAAGGGTTGGCCATATGGCAGTAGGTAAGAAGAAAAATTGCCTCAATCATATCCAAACACCAAGGTACACCCAAAAATTCAAACAAGACTACATGCAAGTTCTAGAATGCACCTAATGACAATAGCACACAAGAAAGAAGAGTGGCTTTATGTATCCACCCATTGGAGGCTCAAAAGCTCACAGGGGACATATCCAAGTGCACAATTTCAGTCCTAGGCTAATTCACACTTGATGCATGCAACAAAGATAGATTAATCATGATCCAACATTGGATTATGTACGATCACACTCAACAAAGCAAACAAATGAACACCCCTAATTAAAAGGAAAGTTGTATTCTCTACTCCTAAGGTATGTACAAGGTTGGGGAACTACTTATGCTTAAAAAAAAAAATAAAGTAAAATAAAAGGGACCTAGAAAATGAAATTAAAAAAAAAATACTAAGTTGACTAAACAAACTAGGTGAAGATAATTCAAACTAAGTATATCATAACCATCGAATTAAAATCAAAACAAGCAAAGAGTAGCAACTTAAAGGACCAAGTACAATCAAAATAACTAGAATGAAATCAAAGTACGTAAATGCAAAAATAACAATAAGTAAAAGAAAAGAAGAGAATTGCTCAGATGTGTGCTTCACTCGCTGTCCTCCTCCTCCTCGGAGCTTGCCGGCCTCTTTACCTTCCCTTTTGCCTTGCCCTTTGCCTTGCTCTTGCTGGGTGCTTTGAAGCAAGCCAAGATTCGATCAAGCTTCTTCATGACTCGCCCCTCCGACTCCCTCACCATCTTTGTGGTATGGCTCTTTAGTCCCCTCTTCATGGTGATTTGATTTTCTTCCAGCTCATCAAGACGCTGTAAGATGCTCCTCTGAGGGGGTTGGTTGGAGCCACCAGCATCAGCAGAAATGTTGATCTCATCAGGAATTATTGGCTCGGGCTTTTTCTTTTGGGCCCTCTTGTTGGCCTTCTCTAGAAGCTCAGGATGAGTGCGAATGTCATATTTTGAGAGAGAGGAGAAGTTAATGACAATCGCTTTTTGGCTGATCTCATCCTGAGGGGCAAAGGGGGCCTCCGCCCGCCGGGCTATCTCCGTGATCAGCTGCGGAAAGGGGAGTGCTGTCCTAGTATCCTTGTTTCGAGCATCCCACATGATTGAGCGGATGGTGGAGGCTAAGCACATGCGCTTCCCGGTGTGGAGACAGAACAGAAGAAGCGCAGGCTCCAGTCGGATGTCAGAGAGGTGTCCTGTAGGGTCAATGTAGCAGTTGCTCAGCTTTGCCAAGCCCGGCCTAGCAATGTCAAGTGGAGGGACTGGACACGGAGAGGCATATCTGGATTGGTTGCAAACATTACCCATTCTGCTCCTGGGTATGTCAGTGCTTGCAAGGCTGCTGGTGCCTCTCTGTACCCCACATTCACAAGGTAGTTTTCAGTTTCATCTGGCCATCCTAGGAAGGGGACCCCAAGGATATCAGTTATGGCTTGAGGAGTGATCAATATCTGCCTTCCACGGAGGTGGACGTAAGGGGTGTCCATCGGCCCTAAGTTAGCATAGAATTCCCGAACCAATGTGACATTGGATGGTCCGGGCTCTCTATCCAACATAAATTGCCACCCCCTCTCTTCCACTCCCGCCACCACATTGTCCAAAACTCCATTCGGGGAATTCCGGAATTGCAAGCGGCATTCTGGAACAATCGGCCTTCTCCTTGTATTCGAGTTGAAGTACACTTCGGCTCCAATGTACCGAAGGTGAATGCATCGTTGGGAGTTTCATCCATAGGCTCAGCATCTTGACGGTCAGCCTGAGGACGGGAAGCACGGCGAGGCATCTGCAAAGAACAACCAGAAAAAGAAAAAGAAAAAAAACAAAAAGAGAAAAAAGAAAGGGCAGACAATACAAAAGAGAATCAACGATTAGAACATGTTAGTGCATAAGACTTAAAGAGAAGTTAAGAAGAATGTACAAGTGATTAGGATTAAGTAAAACAAGCAT
Organism: Aeschynomene evenia; assembly: GCA_013621005.1. Lineage (NCBI taxonomy): Eukaryota > Viridiplantae > Streptophyta > Magnoliopsida > Fabales > Fabaceae > Aeschynomene > Aeschynomene evenia. The sequence goes on along the minus strand of CM024263.1, from coordinate 13,363,109 downwards.
TAAAAGAAAAATAAATTAATGAAAACAGCAAGAGAAAGAAATAGGATGAGGGAATCTGTGAAATAGCAGGGACCACTCGCATGCGAGTTCGAGGGTGCTCGCATGCGAGCACTGTCGCAGAATATTGAGTTGCAGAGGAGACCACTCGCATGCGAGTTCGAGGGTGCTCGCATGCGAGCACTGCCCGACCTGCCATTGCAGCGAGCTTCTGCGACAATCATCTATGAGAAAAACCTAAGAACCCTAAATGCAATCTAACCCTAATCAATCTCTAGCAAGTAAATAGATAGATGCAAGAACATTGTACAAATACCCTAACCCTAGCATTCACTTCCTAATAAGTAAAGAAAATGAAAGAAAAGACACTAACCCTTGAATGAAATGGTGAGATGCAAAGATAGAAAGAGGAGGATGGTGGCGGCGGCACTGAGTGATAGTGGAGTGTGTGCTTGTGTGAGTAGTGTGTGTTTGAGGGAGTTTGAGACGGTTTGAGGGTTTGGGGGGTTTTTTTCTCGTTTTAAAAAAAACAATTTTCCCCCATTTAGTTTCAATTCGGGTCGGGCTCGCATGCGAGTTCGAAGATGCTCGCATGCGAGTGGGGGCAGAACAAACTCGCATGCGATTCGGAGGATCTCGCATGCGAGAAGGTGCTGTTGCAGAACCAAAATTGCCCAGAAATTACTGAAATCAGATTTTAGGCACTCCCACAACTTCAGATGCGAGCCACTACAAAATTTATTGTCTACACTACCCTAAAGTATGGAAAATATGAAACGGAAACTTACCGGTGGGTTGTCTCCCACCAAGCACTTTGGTTTAACGTCCCTAAGTTGGACGAGTGAACCACTTATGGTGGGTAGATCGGCTCTTGAAGGTAGACATCAACAGAGGCTCCGGAATTAGCCTCTTGTGGTTGGAACAACTTCACCCGGTGCCCATTCACCTTAAATTTCTGTTTTTGCTCATTCTCCAATTCAACCGCACCATGCGGGAAGACGGAGACTATGGTGAATGGTCCATCCCATCTTGACCTAAGCTTTCCCGCCATCCATTTCAACCTTGAATTGTATAAGAGGACATTGTCACCCGCCTTGAATTCCTTCCTCAAGATGTTCCGATCGTGGAACGCTTTTGTTTTCCCTTGTAAATCCGCGCACTTTCGTACGCCTCAAGCCTCAGCTCCTCCAATTCCTGCAATTGCAACTTTCTTTCCATTCCGGCAGCCTCAAGATCCATGTTGCATTGTTTCACCGCCCAATAAGCGCGTGTGCTCCAACTCAAACAGGCAAATGACACGCCTTGCAAAAACATCCGAAAGGGCTCATCCCTATCGGAGTTTTGTAGGCGGTCCGATACGCCATAAAGCATCATGCAACTAGCACTCCAATCTTTTCTAGAGGTCCAACTAACTTTTCCAAAATAGATTTGATTTCCCAGTTGGACACCTCGGCTTTCCGTTAGTTTGGGGTGATAGGGTGTGGACACCCTATGTGAAACCCCATACTTACGGAGCAGCGCCTCAAAACACGATTGCAAAAATGGTGCCTTGGTCGCTAATGATGGCTCTTGGGTGCCGAACGACAAAAGATATTGAACGGACAAAGCACAACCACAGAAGGTCATTCTGCGAGTGGGGATTGCCTCAACCCACTTCGACACGTAATCAACAGCCAAACAATATATATGCAAAACAGAGGAACGGGAAAGGACCATGAAGTCGATTCCCACACATAAAAAATTTCACAAACAAACGGGTTGTTGGGGCATTTCGTTCTTCCTGGATATTTTCCCCGTCCTTTGACAACTTCACATCTCTTACAAATTCAAATGGTTTTTAAAGAGTGATGGCCATAGAGACCGCACTCTAAAATCTTTCGAGAAGTGCGTTGCGGTCCGAAGTGGCCACCACATGCTTGAGAGTGACAAAACTTGAGAACGGACTCCATTTCATAGTTTGGCACACATCGCCTCACTACTTGGTCCCCGCAAAATTTCCATAAATAAGGATCATCCCACACATATTGCTTGGAATCACACTTGAGTTTAGCCACTTGGGCTTTTGAAAAGTGTGTGGGAGTCACCTTGGCGGCCAAATAGTTTGCGATGTCCGCAAACCAAGGAGAAGTGACAGTGATGCTTAAAGCTTCTCATCGGGGAAGCGATCATTGAGAGAATTGGGTCATCTTTAAGATGCTCAATTCGACTCAAGTGATCGGCAACCAAGTTTTGATTGCCGCTTCGATCCCGAATCTCTAAGTTAAACTCTTGAAGCAAAAGCATCCACCTAATTAGGCAGGGCTTTGCATCCGGATTTTTGAGCAAGAACTTAGAGCGGAATGGTCCGTATACACTATCACGTGCGAGCCAAGTAAGTAAGAACGAAACTTTTCCAAGGCAAAGACAATGGCAAGCAACTCTTTTTCCGTGACAGTATAATTGGACTGTGCCGCATCTAAAGCTCGTGAAGCATAAGAGATGACAAGTGGTACCTTACCCTCCCGTTGTGCCAATGCGGCGCCCACCGCATAGTTGGAGGCATCACACATGATCTCGAACGGTAGCTCCCAATTGGGGGGGTTGCACCACCGGAGCGGAGGTGAGGCTCCTCTTCAAAATATCAAATGCAATCTTGCATTCCTCACCAAAGCAGAACTCCGCATCTTTCTGGAGGAGATCGGTCAGCGGTTTGGCGATCTTACTAAAGTCCTTGATGAAGCGTCGATAAAACCCTGCATGACCCAAAAAGGAACGAATCTCCCGCACGCATGCGGGGTAAGGTAGAGAAGAAATGACCTCAACTTTTGCTGGATCTACTGCAATACCCTCCTTAGAAATAATTTGCCCTAAAGAAACACCTTGGTTCACCATGAAGTGACATTTTTCGAAATTCAGCACAAGGTTTGTTTTAATGCACTTTTCCAAAACTTGGGAGAGGCTTTGCAAGCAATCCTCAAAGGAGGTCCCATACACTGTGAAATCATCCATAAACACTTCCAAACATTTGCCCAAAAATTCCGAAAAAATAATCATCATGCATCTTTGAAAGGTGCCAGGAGCGTTACATAGTCCAAATGGCATCCTACGGTAAGCATAGGTTCCAAAGGGACAAGTAAAAGTAGTTTTCTCCTGGTCTTCAAGGGCAATATGAATTTGGAAGTATTCGGAAAACCCATCCAAGAAACAATAGTGCGACTGTCCCGCAAGCCTTTCCAACATTTGATCAATAAAAGGCAAAGGAAAATGGTCCTTGCGGGTCACACTATTTAGGCGGCGGTAATCAATACACACCCGCCATGAATTTTGGACCCTAGTAGTAAGCAACTCATCCCTCTCATTTTTAACCACAGTAATTCCGGACTTCTTAGGTACTACTTGCACCGGACTCACCCATTCACTGTCAGAAATAGGATAGATGATTCCCGCTTGTAGTAACTTAGAAATCTCCTTTTTGACCACGTCAAAGATGAGGGGGTTCACTCTCCTCTGAGGTTTCCTAATCGGTCTAGCCCCTTCATCCAAAAAGATACGGTGAGTACAAATTGAAGGGCTAATACCGACAAGGTCCGAGAGATTCCAACCAATGGCTTGCTTGTGCGTTTTCAAAACATTCAAAAGTTTGATTTCATCCTCTTTAGGCAAACCATTGGCTATAATCACCGGAAAAGACTCAGAGTCCCCTAAAAAAGTATATTTTAAATGAGAGGGGAGAGTTTTTAGTTCCAGAGTTGATTCTTTTTCAGAAGGGGAAGAATTTTTCAAAGGAAGGGGGGAAAGGGATGAGACAAGCCCAGGTTGTGAAGAAATCGGAAGAAAATCTGGTGCAGGATGGGCTATCTCGCTGGCGAGCTCAGCATGGCTCGCATGCGAGGGATCTAAATTTTGATTTTGTTTCTGAGTTGGGTCCCTCTCGCATGCGACTCTAGGGGAGTTCGCGGGCGAGCCCTGCTGCAGAATTTTTACTGCTGCATTTTGTTTTATTGTGCAAAGGTTGTTGGATGAGTTTTTATCTTCTAAAACAGGGGTAAAAACTTCAAAATCATCCCCAAACACCTTAATAAATTCATCCTCACAATCCTTGCACAATTTTCACAACTTGTACTCATTTCTGAATCAAATTCCAACAAGGTTAGGTCTTTGTCCAATTCTTGAAACCATCCCTCCGCTTCAACATTTACCAAATCTTCAATTATATCAGCGGAGAAAACCGAATGAGTTTCGGAGGGATGTTTCATAGCCATTTTGAGACAAAACCTAGCCTTCAAGTCTCCACACTCTATGTCCAAAGTACCAGCAAACACATCGACCTTGGCTCTTGCGGTTTTCAAGAAGGGTCGGCCAAGGATGAGAGTTTGCTGGTCTAGTGGAGCAGAGTCCTTAGTATCCAAAACATAGAAATCCACAGGGAAGATAAGGTCATTTACCTTTACCAAAACATCTTCAAGGAGTCCTTCGGGCCTTTGCACACTCCGGTTTGCAAATTGAAGGAGCAAACCGGTAGGCTTCAGCTCGCCAAAGTTGAGTGCTTGATAGATGGCTTTAGGCATGACATTGATGGCAGCCCCCAAATCAGCCAGAGCATCCTTCACCGCCAAACCTCCAATAACGCAAGGTATGGAAAAAGATCCCGGATCCTGAAATTTTTGTGGAAGTGGTGGGGTAAGTGAGGTTAAGTTTACTTGTGCCTTCTCCTCTTTGATTTTCCTCTTGTGAGTATACAAGTCCTTGAGAAACTTGGCATACTTGGGCACTTGTTTGATAGTGTCCAAGAGAGGAATATTTACTTTCACCTTCTTGAATGTTTCAAGGAGGTCCGGATCCATCTCAACCTTGCTCCTCCTTTCTTTTTGATGAACTTGAGGGAAGGGCAACCAGATTGGTTGCTCCTTCTCCAAAGATGCTCCCAATTCTTCCACTACCTTCTCTCCACCCTTTTGAATGTTTTCACCCGTTTCCGCTCCGTTCTTCTCCTCCTCCTCTTCTTCTAATTCCACCCTTTGCTCCTCTACTTTTTGAAGGACCTCTCTATCGGGCAAAGTTGCACCCGATCTCAAAGTGATGGCATGTACATCCCCTTTTGGATTAGGGATGGTTTGAGAAGGCATGGAGGCTGCTTGGTTACTTGAGGAGGCTTGTTGTGAATTCTTCATTTGTAGAATCTCCATCTTCAATTCATCATAGCGCTTATTTTGCTCCGCAAGCATTTTAAGGACTTGTTGGAGTTCGGAGCCTTCGCTTGAGGTTGGTTGAGGTGGTGGACCTTGTGGTGATGCTTGAATTGGGAGGGGTTGCCTAGGTGGGGGAAGGTGTGGTTGTCTTTGGTGAGGTGGTTGGTACCTTGGTTGGTTGTTGAAGTTTGAAGGTTGCATGTAAGAGTTGTTGGGGTTTGAGGATTGACCTTGGTTTTGGTTGCTCCACCTAAGGTTGGGGTGGTTTCTCCAAGAAGGATTGTAGGTGTTACTGTAGGGCTGATTCCCTTGATGTGCTTGGAATTGAGAAGTAGCGGCCACAGTAGAGTATTCCTCCATCAATTGAGGACAAGTGTCAGTGGGATGGTCACTTGCACAAATCCCACACACTTGTTGGATGGAAGGAGAGGATGGGTAAGTCATGAGCTTTTGTTGGGTGATGGCAAGTTTCTTGATGACGCTTGTCATCTCCGAAAGTTGGTGGGAGAGATCTGTGGGGTATACTTCATTCACACCCTTTGAAGTGGCATAGTTTCTAGAGCCAAATTGTTGATGGGTGGAGGCAATGGTGTCAATCAACTCTCTTGCGGCGGTTGGAGACTTGTCCAAAAGTGCTCCTCCACTTGAGCTATCAATAATGCAACGATCATTGAAGGAGAGCCCCTCATAGAAGTATTGAATGAGGTGGGGCTCTTGGATTTGGTGGAAGGGGCAGCTATCCACAAGCTTGTTGAATCTTTCCCAATATTCATATAAAGACTCTCCAGGGTGCTGTTGGATTCCACTAATTGCTTTCCGGATGGCACCCGCTCTTGATGCCGGAAAGTACTTCTCCAAAAGACTCTCTTCATCCCTAGCCAAGAAGTCACAGCCCCATTTGGAAGGTTGAGGAGCCATTGCTTGGCGGCTCCTTCTTGGGAGAAGGGAAAAGCGCGGAGTTTTACATGATCCTCCCCCACACCTTGAGGGCATAGGGTGGCACAGACATAGTGGAACTCCTTGAGGTGTTGACGGGGGTCCTCACCCGACAACCCATGGAACTTGGGCAATCGGTGGATCAAAGCCCCCTTCAACTCGAAGTCAGCCCCCACATTCGGATAGATGATGCCAAGTGGTTGGTTGTTCACATCGGGAGCGGTGAGCTCCCTAATCGAGAGTTCTTGCCCATCCATGTAACTGGTGCTTCCTGAAACACTAACAGAAAGGTTAAAAAGTTCAAGGCCAAAAGCACTATCAATATCGGTATCTACACTAGCACCGTCACTTAGAGAACGCCCCGGTATACCGAAAGATTGCTCTATGTCCTCTACACCTTCGAACCTCCTTGACTGCCTTATTTCCCTCAAAGTTCTTTCGAGTTCGGGATCAAAGCGTTGTAAGGTCGAATCGGTGTGTGATCGAGTCATTCATAGAGACCATAACCAATAGTGAAAAGATCAAAGAAGATACAATAAAACAAAACTAAATACTATACTAATTAATATGCACAATGATAACGCGGTTTTTACCAATATTTTATACCCCTAATTTGGATAATTGTATGCAATTCTTAGCTCTATTTTGGCCTCTTTATTGTGTTTAATTCAACTTGAGATTAATCTGAGCTTAATAGAAATAAAGGCTAAAATAACAAGTTTTATGATGTTTTTACAATTCAAGGATGACCTTTGTACTTGGTCTGGGATATTTCGTATTTTTAGTGCAGGTCACAGGTATTATTGGAGCTGTAGACATCAGGAACTGAGCAAGAAGCGGAGCAGTGGAATTCATAGCAAGCATCGAGCGCTCCAGCGCGCGTGGCTCAATTAAATCAGTCACGTGCACAAGTTGGCGCTCCAGCGCCCGTAGCGCGCCCCAGCGCCGCGCCGCAACTCTGTCACAGTAGAAACCCTAATCTGCACGAGTTGGAGGCCCAATAAGCTAGGGTTTGGAGGCTGGCCACTCTATTTAAGCAAGGCTAATGCATCAGAAACACATCATCTCTAGACCTTCTACTATCACTTCTCCAATCCTTATTTTTCTTTTCCATAGTTAGAGTTATTCGTTTTTCCATTAGGATTTCTGTTTTCCTAGTTGTAGCTCTAGCTCCATCTTTACATTCAAGCATTATTCGTCCAGCACTTTTGGGTTTTGTAAGTTACTCTCTATTATTAATTCAGTTATTCGTTTTTCTATCTTTCCTACTTGCATTTAATTTCCTTTAATTTCTTGTCTTTTAATTCATTGCCATGAGTAGCTAAATCTCTTGGTGGTTTATGTGGGTGTGAGCATTATTGGGGCATTTTGAGGCTTTCATCTTAATCTTGCATAAGTTTTCATTATCAATCCTTAACATGTAATTTGAGATCTTAAGTTATGTGTTTAACCCCTTTGTCTTGGCTACTCGATTGAGTTGGCTAATCATTGGGCATATGTTTATGTATTAGTTGATTAATTGATGCATGGCATATTTGGAATTGATAATGATTAATTAATTGGCTGATTAGTCTCTTTAATTAGATTAATGTGATTGACTCATATGATTGTTGAGAGTGGAACTAAAGGTGAGATCTCACTAAATAATCCCATTCTAGGCAATTAATCATTAGAATCACAACAAAGGAGTTAGATCTAACTCCGGCGTAATTAATCAACTCATGCATTCTTTTGTAGCCAATGATTGACACCCTAATGAATGTTCCACCCCCATAAACCGCTGTTTTTATTATTGTCAATTTATTTCCAATTTAATCAACTTGCACACAAAAAAATCCCCCCAATTCGTGACAACCCTATCATACAACTAGTCTTGTGCATTACTTTCTTAGCTATTCCTTGTGAGAGACGACCCTGGTTTCCACTAAACTATATTAGGGGAACTTGGTTTAAAAATAATTAAATTTATGCGTGCCACGACAGCAAGCATCAAATTTTTGGCGCCGTTGCCGGGGAATGGCGATGAAAGTTTTCACTAGTTGTTTGATTTGTGAATAGTGTACATAATTGTTTTCTTTTTCTTTTCTTGTTTCTTTCAAAAATAAAAACAACAAAAAGATTTTCTTTTATTCTGCATTTTATTTTCGTTTTATTTTATATTTTTACTTTTCCCAGACTTGCTGTTCCACGAACAGCTAAGTCTGCTGCTGATACTCGCGCTCCAGCGCCAGTACAACGCTCCAGGCGCGACTGCGACTGCAACGTTGCAGCCGCGCATGACTCAATCCCAACCGAACCCCCAGCTTTCTGTTTTTGATCCTGAAATTGAACACACATTGAGAAAAATTAAGCAAGCTAGGAAAAGGTTTATTGAGTCTCGGAGGGAACCGGAAGGTCCACCGTTTGAAGCTCTATTTTTCACCGGTCCTGAACTTTCTGATTTGTCTGTTAGTGTTTCAGGTCCAAATTCAATTATGGCAGACTATCAGCCCACCCTGAAGGAACTTGCAGCTCCGGACCTCAGCCAACAACCTTTGGGAATTACTTACCCAAGGTTGGACACTGAGTTCGAGCTCAAGGGAGCTATTCTGCACTTGCTCCCTAAATTCCATGGTTTGGCCGAAGAGGATCCACACCAGCACCTCAAGGAATTTCATGTGGTGTGTGAAACTCTCAAGCCAAGAGGAGTCAACAAGGAACATGTGAAGCTTCGGGCTTTTCCGTTCTCTTTGGACGGTCAGGCGAAGCAATGGTTCCTGAACCTGCCTAATGGAGCTGTCAATACCTGGATTGGCATGAAGAAGATTTTCTTGGAGAAGTTCTTCCCAGCCTCAAGGGCAGCTGCCATAAGGAAGGATATCAATGGCATCTGCCAACTGCACGGAGAGTCTCTCCATGAATATTGGGAGAGATTCAAGAAATTGGTGGCGAGCTGTCCTACCCATCAGATCTCAGAGCAACTGCTGATCCAATACTACTATGAGGGTCTAACGGGTATGGACCGGTGTATGATTGACGCTGCCAGTGGCGGGGCCCTGATTGACAAAACTCCGGCGGAAGCCAGGCTCTTATTCGAAAACATGGCTGTGAACTCACAGTAGTTTGGCACAAGGGCAACCGCTGTGACCAAAGGGGTGAATGAGGTAGCTCAACAGGAGAGTGGTGGCCTACACCAAAAACTGGATGAGATTGCCACATTCATGAAGCAATTAGCCATCAACCAAACCAAACCGGGAACCTCAAGCCAAGCAATGGTGTGTGGGATATGCTCTTTGGAGACTCACCCAACTGACCAATGCCCACATCTCCAAGAAGAGGCAACAGTGGTGGCAGCTGCAAATACATTCCCAGGAAAGCCTCAATTTCAGCCACAAAATCAACCTACGGGGAACACCTACAACCCAAGTTGGAGGAATCACCCGAACCTGAGATGGAATAATAATCCACAGCCACAACAAGTGCAGCAACCTCAGCAGGTTCGGTACCAACCTCCTCATCAAAGGCAACCCCAGGCTCCAATGGCCTTGCCTCCACCACCGCAACAATTGGCTCTACCTGCACCTCCAAATCCTAACGAGCCAACAATCGGTGATGTGATGAAGCTACTCATGGAGCAACAAAGGATGATGCTGAACTTGCAGAATGAGGTCAATCAAATGAGGGGAAATCCGGCCACACAAGCATGTGAACAAGCTGGCAACTCACAGCTCCCATCTCAAACAGTTCCCAATCCCAAGGGGAATGTGAGTGCCATCCACATCATGACCGGAGCAGCTGGTGCTGAGAGTTCTGGACCCAAGTAGCCTCAAACGGTCGACCGTCCAACTTAGGGACGTTAAAGCAATGTGCTTTGTGGGAGACAACTCACCGGTTTATTTTAGTATTTTTAAATTCCGTATTTAATTTTTCGTATTTTCAATTCCGTATTTTAATTCCAGTATTTCAATTCCGTATTTTATTTTTTGTATTTTGTTTTTTTTTATTTGCATCCTTAAATTCCTGCATGCATTTAAATTAATTAGGATATTTAATGCATCTTAGAGATTATAGCAGTAAAACACTGATTCTGCATCAGGGAGCCGCGCTCGGGCGCCATATACGCGCCCCAGCGCAAGCAGCGCATTTAAATGAAACGCCGCGTTTTGGACGGTGCGCTCCAGCGCGCGTAGGGTTCTTCAAAACCCTAAACGCCCAATTCGCAGAATCATTTATGCACTTTTCTCCCTCAATAGCTCCAGCGGCGCGGCGATTCCCTCCTCTCTACTCCATCAATTTTCTCACTTTTTCTCTCAAAAATCATCCACACATTCATTCATCTTGTCATTTCATTGAATCCTATCAAGGTACATTGGTCTAAAACTCAATCTTTAGGTTGTTCTTGGTAGAAATCTGATTTTGGTTGAATGATTGTTGAAGAATATGATTTTTGGTTGTTTAAGGTAGATTTAATCGCTTAGTATTGTATGTTTAGCGATTTAATCGGTTAGAATGTTGAGAAAATTGGAGTTGTGATGTTGGTTGCACTGTTTTTGCGCTGTTGTTGCTGTCGCCGAAACCCTCGGTCGCTCCAGCACGGCATACGCGCTCGAGCGCGAGGTATTTTCTTGCTGTTGCAGATCGGGCGCTCGAGCCCGCCCTACGCGCTCCAGCGCCGGTCTGCTGCATAATTTGGGCCGAGAAAGCTGTTCTGTACTGTTTGTTAGGATTGAAAATGTTTAACTGCTATAGTAGACTTTGTTTTGCATTTGCATCTGTTATGGCATGATTAGAATTGACATTAGCCAATATAACTGGACTGTGTACTGGAACTCAATTGTCTTGCTCTTATTTTTCAGGCATGGCACCACGAACCCAAGGCGGCAAGGGGAAGAGAGTACGCACCACAGAGGAGGATGATCACTCCTACGATCAGCCTCACGACCCCGCCGCTTCCTCGACGTCACGGCCGAGATGGCTTTTCAGGCCAGGATTCATAAGAGGAAACCCCTTTTTGAATTGGGGTACCAGCTCCATGACGAGGGCCAGGGACGGCTCAACAAGGTTGTGACGGAGATTGAGAGGCGGGGGTGGGCCCACTACTTGCTCAGTGCCCCCGTCAGGGCGAACACCACATGGGTGCGGGAGTTCTACGCCAACTTCCATGACCGCACCGCCACTCAGGTGTTCCCCCGGGGCAAGTTCATCCCGGTGGACGTGGAGGCCATAACCACGCACATCCAGGTTGCCCCGGAGCCCGATCATGTATTTGGAGAGCCAGACTCCATCCAGACCATGGCTGCTACAGGCTTAGACGTGATCAGGAACCGTCTTTGCCTGCCAGGTTGCAGCTGGACACTGGGAGCCAACATGCTCCCCCGCACTCTGAAGAACCACACGCTCAACCTGGAGGCCAGAGCGTGGTCCCGCATATACTACAGCCATATCTACCCAGTCTCCCACGTCTCCGAGCTCACCACAGAGCAGGCCCTTCACCTCTACTGCATTATGGAGGGCCACTGGGTAGACTTTCCCTCTCGTATTCAGCGCACTATGCATCAGGCTCACCACATTGAGCCCTACAGGTGCCTCCCCTTTCCATTCCTGATCACCTCTTTGGCTATCAAGTGTGGTGTGCCAGAGTTCGCTGACGACGAGTGGCAAGGGCCACATTCCACCATCACTGCCGCCGGTCTTGCCACCAAGGATGCGGCCGCTCAGAACAAGACCCAGCCAGCAGGGAACCCTCTAGATGCCCTTTCTGCACAGATGACCCAGATGGAGGTCAACATGAGGGAGTACTTCGATCAGAAGTTTGCTGCAGCTGAGAGCTATCACGATCAGCGGTACCTGGCCATGCAGACTCACTATGACCAGAGGATCGCTGAGATGTAGAGCGAGTTCCAGTCCTACATCGACCAGCGCTTCTCCGTCGGTTACGGAGCCCCGGGACACTCCCAGGCTCCTATTGATGTCGATGAGGAGGAGGACGACGATGATGATGAGGATGAGGAGGCTGAGGAGGATGATGGTGATGAGGATGATGATGGTTCCGAGGACGATTGAGTCCTCCGTAGGTCTTTTCTATACCCTTCTCTTTGTTCTTTATTTTGATTAACACTGAGGACAATGTATTATTCAAGTGTGGGGAGGGTGTAGATAAAAATTGGCTTTTGTAACATGCCTAACTCTTTTTCTTTTTCTTTATTTTATTTTATTTTATTTTATTTTATTTTATTTTATTTTATGTATTTTTAGGTAGGTGATGGTAGTTTTCTTTATAGCACATTTTGGTTTGAAATTACTCTGCCCTTTTAATTAACTCTGAAATGTTGGCATGATAGATCTTATATGAGGTTGAATTGTTTGTGTTATCTCTGTTTGGTTGGTTGGATTACCTGTGAGAATTGAGCCTTAAATGTGATTACATGTATCAACTAATCACTTTCTTTCTGTGAGCACACACACACACTTGTATTTATTATTCCTGAATTTGCTTGATTCTTGTTTTGCATTTTATACATGTTGCATGTGATTGAGGCATAATTTTGTTTTTGCATTTATAAACCACTTAGCCAAATAGCCAACCCATACACAATTCCCATTTGTTTGTAGCCAATTTGAGCCTTTATCCCTTTTTTTTGTTACTAAGCTCATTACAAGCCAAGGCCAGAAAAACAATGAAAAACCCCTTCTGAGAAACTAGGAGGACATGGTTTGATTATTGGGCAAAGGTCTTAAGTGTGGGGAAATTGGGTTAAGTTGAGCACTGGTATAGAGTGCTAAATATTGGGATATGTTGTAAGGGTAGCTTTTGTACATAAGTGGTTCCTTGTTATTTTCTTCTCCACCTCATTTTAATTACCAAAGGAATTGAGATGAGGTATCCAAAAAAAAAAATCAAAAAATACAGAAAAATCAAGAAAAAAATGTGAATTCCTGCAAATAAAGGTTGTTGGGTTCTTGGGAATAATGTGAAATTATTTGGGAACATTGGAATGATAATTATAAGAATTTATGGTTTATTAATCTTGGGTATTTCTATTCTATCTATCTCTTCTCTCTCCATCTTTTCTGTAGAATTAGAAGTCATCTAGGATTGATCAAACCATGAAATCTTAGTCTTTTGGAAATTAAGTCCACCTCCCATATATGCCATACCTGTCCCAAGCCCCGTTACAACCCTGAAAAGACCTCTTGATGCACCATGTTTGTAAAAATTGCATTGTTAGGAGTATAACAAATTTATGGAATGTAAATACTTGTGTGGAATATTCAAATTGAGTGCTAAGCCAAAACACTGACTGATTGAGAGAGAAACACACTAGTGAGGGCCAACACAACCAACTTTGCATAACATGAATTGATTCTCCTAACTAATGCTCTTTTCTTGATGCCAACTCATAACATGTCAAGGGTATTGTATGAATTTGACCAAGGTGTGCTGTTTTGAATAACTTGCCATCATCTGTAGATTTTATTTTTTTTCTTTTAGGACTTAGGTTAGGTGTTAGATGTGTTAGCCAATACTCTGAGAGATGCTTGGAATCATTGCTTTTGCATGAGGACATGCAATTGTTCAAGTGTGGGGATATTTGATAACGCGGTTTTTACCAACATTTTATACCCCTAATTTGGATAATTGTATGCAATTCTTAGCTCTATTTTGGCCTCTTTATTGTGTTTAATTCAACTTGAGATTAATCTGAGCTTAATAGAAATAAAGGCTAAAATAACAAGTTTTATGATGTTTTTACAATTCAAGGATGACCTTTGCACTTGGTCTGGGATATTTCTTATTTTTAGTGCAGGTCACAGGTATTATTGGAGCTGTAGACATCAGGAACTGAGCAAGAAGCGGAGCAGTGGAATTCATAGCAAGCATCGAGCGCTCCAGCGCCCGTAGCGCGCTCCAGCGCGCGTGGCTCAATTAAATCAGTCACGTGCACAAGCTGGCGCTCCAGCGCCCGTAGCGCGCCCCAGCGCCGCGCCGCAACTCTGTCACAGTAGAAACCCTAATCTGCACGAGTTGGAGGCCCAATAAGCTAGGGTTTGGAGGCTGGCCACTCTATTTAAGCAAGGCTAATGCATCAGAAACACATCATCTCTACACCTTCTACTATCACTTCTCCAATCCTTATTTTTCTTTTCCATAGTTAGAGTTATTCGTTTTTCCATTAGGATTTCTGTTTTCCTAGTTGTAGCTCTAGCTCCATCTTTACATTCAAGCATTATTCGTCCAGCACTTTTGGGTTTTGTAAGTTACTCTCTATTATTAGTTCAGTTATTCGTTTTTCTATCTTTCCTACTTGCATTTAATTTCCTTTAATTTCTTGTCTTTTAATTCATTGCCATGAGTAGCTAAATCTCTTGGTGGTTTATGTGGGTGTGAGCATCATTGGGGCATTTTGAGGCTTTGATCTTAATCTTGCATAAGTTTTCATTATTGATAGGGCTTCGGCAAGTGCACCGAATCGTACAAGTAATAAAGTCCACGGTGAGTGGGTATCGTTCCCACGAGGATTAAAGAACTGAGCAAAGATTTCGTGATGTGAATTTCTAATTAGACGAATCGAATTAAGGGTGATGAAAGGGTTGAAATCATAAATTCAAAAGAGTATCAAAGTAATAAACAGTAAACTAATGTTGAAAACTTCAAAGAGTGAGAGGTTAGGGAATCGGGTTCACGTATCTTCTGAAATAATTAAAACAATTGCTCGCCTTCAAATTCTAAAACTTTAATTCAATGAACGAATCTTAAATTGTCAATTCCAATCCCTTGGTAATTTAACACTTTTTCTATGAACAATCAGTCAATCCCTTGATCAAATCGTTTCACAGAAAAGAAAATATGTTTACTGATTCAAAGTTCATAAAAGTCTTGACTTTATTCCTAGTTATCAATCCTTCCAGCAATTTCCCTTGAGCTAATTCACACACTTATTTTCCCAAATAAACATATGAATCCAAGATAAGTTGAAAAGCGATTTCCCAATCTTCAGAACAACACAAAACAATAAGGTAGTTACCTGAATCGAAGAAATAGAATTCAAAGGTTTGCAATCATCGGATTAATTCATAGTGATACAATTCCCCTATCCCTAACAAGGAATTAGTTGCTCATAATCAAAGTAAACAAAGCATAGAAATTGATAGAAAGCAAGTTAATGAACGAATAACTCATTGTATTGAAAAACAGAGTAAAAACAGAGTACTGGAATGAAACACCAGCTGCTGCTGAAAAATAAGGATTCAAGATGAGCGATCAGATAATGGATGACCTAAAAGCCCCCTATTCTAGTCCTATATATAATCAGATAGACCTCGAAATTAAATTGAATACAGAGGGATTTCGTTTAAAAATAACTAATAGAGTGTAATATCCAAACAGATTTAATCCTGAATTATACATGCTCTGTTTCCATTTTTATCCGGACGCAAGGCGTGGAGTGGACGCGAGGCGCTGCATGGATGGCTTCTTCAGGGCGCAACGCGTGCGAGATGCGCAAGGCGCCAGCCAATGGAGGGCTCACGGGCGCAACGCGCTAGCAGGGCGCAAGGCGCCAGCAGGTGGAGAGTTCACGGGCGCAACGCGCTAGCAGGGCGCAAGGCGCCAGCAGGTGGAGAGTTCACGGGCGCAACGCGCTGGCAGGGCGCAAGGCGCCAGGCTTCTGCACAACTTCCGAATTGTTTCTGACTTTGAGGCGCAGTGCGTGCATCAGGCGCAAGGCGTCAGCATTGGTACTTCGAACGTGCTTCTCTGGTTGCTATTACTTCATGAATTATCTGCCCATTTCCTGAAATCAACACCAAATAATACCCAAAACATAATATAACCAGGAAAAATCCATTTTATTCTAAAACACTCAATTCACCCTAAAAACATACTAAAAACATACTGAGTTTACTTTAAACTAACAAACTTTATTAGAATTCAAATCACAAAATTAGATAAAAATGCCAAGGCATCACAACACCAAACTTAAGGTGTTGCTTGTCCTCAAGCAACCAAAACAATACTAAAATAAACCAGTAAAAATAAAGTAACAAAGTAGTGGAATCAAAGAACAATTATTTTGAAACATCACACTTTTTTTCAGGTTAACTAAAAACTGTATGATTCATGCAACTATACACCCTTTTCTACCAATTCAGCATTACATTGAGCAACATTAGACTTGACAATCAAGATTAAAATCCGGATCAAATTATAAGAATTTTTTCACAGCTCCTGAACACCAAACTTAGTGTTTGGCCCTAGTTCCATAGATGTAATGCAATGCCTTTCAAAATATTTAACCTTTGAAATGAATCAATTTACCACAAACAGTAGGGGTAAGACACTTGCAAATTTTTTTAATCATACTTGCACTTTTTGCACATAATTTTTGACTCTAAATGCTTTGTCTCGGGGCAACCTTTTAAAGTAAGCTTTCGACCAACGTTCCCGGTCCAGTTGGCCCAAGACGCTAGGTGATGAAGCACCCCTCGGATCTACTTGCCCAAGTCTCTCCCTGACACGAAAACACCACAAGCACATAACTAGGTTCTAATGATTTTTAATAGAGATATCCCCTAGTCATTGGTGCTCAGAGCCTTGGATGTTAATGCTTCATTTCATTTGGAACCTTTATGCATCATCTTTTATTGCAAGGCTCACCCCCTCCTTAATTCAATTTCCAAATGATTCAATCAATTCACAAACAATATTGGCATCACACTGCATTCTCATGCACAGGGACTCACACCAAACTTAGTTATTTAGAATTAGTCCAAAAACTCTTATAATAATTCTCTAGAAATCAATCCTAATCATCTCCTCAATTTGCATAAATAATAATTAACCACACAACCATTCAAGGTGCATAGACATGTATTCACACAGTTTATGAATCAACCAAGACGAATTCAAACACAGTCTCATGCAAATTTATCCATCAATTCCACCCCCATGCACTTAAACAAACGACAAAGAAATCGAAAGACATGACAATTAAAACTAAAGAAAATAAATAGAGAGGATAGAAAACTTCCCTGGGTTAGGTTGCCTCCCAACAAGCGCTTCTTTAACGTCACTAGCTTGACGTATGGATGCTAACTTAAGGTGGGTCATATGATGATTCTTGTTGATCAATCCCTCCTCCAGCATGGTGCTTTAGGTTGTGCTCCTTCATGCTCACATTTTTCTCAGATTCAACCTTAGCCTTCTTGACATCTTTGAATGGTGGCGCATAGACTCCATTGTTAGCATTTGTTAACAAGAACTCCTCATCAAACCACTGTTCGATCTTTTCATCATCAAAGGGGGGAGGAAAACCATCCCTCCTAAACTCCTCATTCATCTTGAAGTACTCCACACACATTTGCCATCCTTCAATGATTGCATTCTTCAGTGTTTGAGGTGAGGGTTTCAACTCCAACCCACATTGCTTTTTCTTCTTAACCTTTGTTGTAGCCACAACTTTTTCCTTCACAATAGCAATCTGTTTCAAAGGTGGTGGATTGTCAAGGGTGTTCACATTAAGCATTGAATTCTTGGATTCTTGAATTGCAATGGGGTTCACTTCTATTTTCAACACATCCTCCTTTTTTACTTGAGTTTTCATACCCCTTGACATGCAAAAAGTTACCTTTTCATCATGCACCCTTAATGTCAACTCACCTTTTTGAACATCAATCAATGCTCGCCCAGTAGCTAAGAATGGCCTTCCAAGAATGATTGGGACATCTTCACTTTCATCCATCTCAAGGACAACAAAATCAGCAGGAAGAAAGAATTTGTCCACCTTAATAAGCACATTTTCCACAACCCCATATGGAAACTTGACAGATCTATCAGCAAATTGTAGGGAAATCATGGTGGGCTTCACATTCTTTATCCCTAACTTCTTCATCATAGAGAGAGGCATCAAGTTGATGCTTGCTCCTAGATCACACAATGCCTTTTTAATTTTAACATTACCAATTGCACAAGGAATATGATAGCTACCTGGGTCCTTTAGCTTTGGTGGCATGTTGTTTTGAATGATAGCACTACACTCCTCATTAAATACCACTGTTTCATCTTCTCGGAGTGATCTTTTTCTTGACAACAACTCCTTCATAAACTTGGCATAGCTAGGCATTTGTTCCAAAGCTTTAGCAAAAGGAATATTGATTTGGAGTTTTTTGAATACCTCTAAGAATTTGGAGAGATGCTTGTCTTGAGTTTTCTCTTGAATTCTTTGAGGGTAAGGTAGTCTTGGCTTGTAAGGAGCAACCTCTTTCTTGGGTGGCTCACTAGCTTGCTTTGCCACTTGTTCATTTGACTTTTCAGTGAGCTTTTGTTGGAAATTCTCCACCTTTGTTGGTGCCTCCACTTGAGATTGCACTTCAATGCTTCTGCCACTTCTTAAATTGATTGCCATGCATTGCTCCTTCGGGTTTGGTTCTGTATCACTAGGAAGTGATCCCAAGGGCCTTTCAGAGAGTTGCTTGGCTATTTGCCCCACTTGTACCTCTAAATTTCTGATAGAAGCCTCATGATTTTTTAAACTTGCTCTTGTCTCTTGCATGAAGCTTGAAGTTTGTTGCACAAACATAGAGGTAGATTGAGTGAGCTTTTCCATGGCAATCTCCAATGAAGATGGTTTAGGGGGGTCTTGTGGAGGAATGAATGGAGCTTGCTGTTGAGTTGGGGTATTGAATTGTTTTTGCCCTTGATTACCCCAACCAAAGTTAGGATGATTCCTCCACCCAGGATTGTAAGTTTTAGGATATGGATCATTTTGTTGTCTTGGAGGGTTCCCCATGTAGTTCACTTGCTCAGGTAAAGTTTCTTTGAAAAGATCACAGTCTTCATTTTTATGGGCTCCCCCACAAAGCTCACAAGATGAACTTGGAGATCCTACTGCAGCAACTTGCATTTGTCCCATTTGCTTTGTGATTGCACTAGTTGTTGAGACATCAACTTATTTTGTGCCAACAGAGTATCCAATGTGTCCAACTCCATCACACCTCTTCTCATAGGCCTCTCATTAGAACTCATGAAATTGCTTTCAGCCATAGTCTCAATTAATTCAATAGCTTCTTTAGGAGTCTTTCTATGAAGAGATCCTCCAGCACTTGCATTAATCATGACTCTTGAACTTTGAGAAACTCCATCATAGAATGTTTGAATTTGTAGCCAGTCAGGGATTGCATGGTGTGGACATTTTCTGAGCATCTCCTTGTATCTTTCCCATGCTTCATAGAGTGATTCTCCCTCCTTTTGAGCAAATGAGTTGATGTCATTCCTTAGCTTTGCTAGCTTCTGTGGAGGGAAATACTTAGCTAGAAATTTGCTAACTAAGTCATCCCATGTACTGATGCTTTCCGGTGGCTGTGATTGCAACCATAGTTTAGCTTTGTCCCTAAGAGAAAAAGGGAAGAGTCTCAACTTAATTGCATCTGAACTCACACCATTGCTTTTGATCGTATCACATAACTGGAGGAAGGTAGCTAAGTGGACATTAGGATCATCAAGAGCTCCTCCACTGAATTGTTCTTGCTGCACCAATTGGATGAGTGAAGGCTTGAGCTCAAAGTTGTTTGCTTGCACTGGTGGTGGGACAATACTATTTCCACACCCGTTAGTGGTAGGTGTGGCATAGTCTCCCAAAGTTCTTCTCGGCCCATCACCTTCTTCTGCCATTGCTGCTCTTTTCTTTGCTTGTCTCAGCTTCCTCAAGGTCCTTTCAATTTCAGGATCAAAGTATAACTCTGTTCGTTCTATTTTTGCATGCAAAACAGACACCAAACTGAATAAAAGTGAGGTCTAGCACTTCCCAACGTCACAGTGAAGGGAATACTAGAGTAAAAACAAAATAAAAATATCTAATTTAGAAATCACACAATTACTCTAATTGTCAGTTTCAATTAATCCCCGGCAACGGCGCCAAAAACTTGATAGGGCTTCGGCAAGTGCACCGAATCGTACAAGTAATAAAGTCCACGGTGAGTGAGTATCGTTCCCACGAGGATTAAAGAACTGAGCAAAGATTTCGTGATGTGAATTTCTAATTAGACGAATCGAATTAAGGGTGATGAAAGGGTTGAAATCATAAATTCAAAAGAGTATCAAAGTAATAAACAGTAAACTAATGTTGAAAACTTCAAAGAATGAGAGGTTAGGGAATCGAGTTCACGTATCTTCTGAAATAATTAAAACAATTGCTCGCCTTCAAATTCTAAAACTTTAATTCAATGAACGAATCTTAAATTGTCAATTCCAATCCCTTGGTAATTTAACACTTTTTCTATGAACAATCAGTCAATCCCTTGATCAAATCGTTTCACAGAAAAGAAAATATGTTTACTGATTCAAAGTTCATAAAAGTCTTGACTCTATTCCTAGTTATCAATCCTTCCAGCAATTTCCCTTGAGCTAATTCACACACTTATTTTCCCAAATAAACATATGAATCCAAGATAAGTTGAAAAGCGATTTCCCAATCTTCAGAACAACACAAAATAATAAAGTAGTTACCTGAATCGAAGAAATAGAATTCAAAGGTTTGCAATCATCGGATTAATTCATAGTGATACGATTCCCCTATCCCTAACAAGGAATTAGTTGCTCATAATCAAAGTAAACAAAGCATAGAAATTGATAGAAAGCAAGTTAATGAACGAATAACTCATTGTATTGAAAAACATAGTAAAAACAGAGTACTGGAATGAAACACCAGCTGCTGCTGAAAAATAAGGATTCAAGATGAGCGATCAGATAATGGATGACCTAAAAGCCCCCTATTCTAGTCCTATATATAATCAGATAGACCTCGAAATTAAATTGAATACAGAGGGATTTCGTTTAAAAATAACTAATAGAGTGTAATATCCAAACAGATTTAATCCTGAATTATACATGCTCTGTTTCCATTTTTATCCGGACGCAAGGCGTGGAGTGGACGCGAGGCGCTGCATGGATGGCTTCTTCAGGGCGCAACGCGTGCGAGATGCGCAAGGCGCCAGCCAGTGGAGGGCTCACGGGCGCAACGCGCTAGCAGGGCGCAAGGCGCCAGCAGGTGGAGAGTTCACGGGCGCAACGCGCTAGCAGGGCGCAAGGCGCTAGCAGGTGGAGAGTTCACGGGCACAACGCGCTGGCAGGGCGCAAGGCGCCAGGCTTCCGCAAAACTTCCAAATTGTTTCTGACTTTGAGGCGTAGTGCGTGCATCAGGCGCAAGGCGTCAGCATTGGTACTTCGAACGTGCTTCTCTGGTTGCTATTACTTCATGAATTATCTGCCCATTTCCTGAAATCAACACCAAATAATACCCAAAACATAATATAACCAGGAAAAATCCATTTTATTCTAAAACACTCAATTCACCCTAAAAACATACTAAAAACATACTGAGTTTACTTTAAACTAACAAAATTTATTAGAATTCAAATCACAAAATTAGATAAAAATGCCAAGGCATCAATTATCAATCCTTAACATGTAATTTGAGATCTTAAGTTATGTGTTTAACCCCTTTGTCTTGGCTACTCGATTGAGTTGGCTAATCATTGGGCATATGTTTATGTATTAGTTGATTAATTGATGCATGACATATTAGGAATTGGTAATGATTAATTAATTGGCTGATTAGTCTCTTTAATTAGATTAATGTGATTGACTCATATAATTGTTGAGAGTGGAACTAAAGGTGAGATCTCACTAATTAATCTCATTCTAGGCAATTAATCATTAGAATCACAACAAAGGAGTTAGATCTAACTCCGGCGTAATTAATCAACTCATGCATTCTTTTGTAGCCAATGATTGACACCCTAATGAATGTTCCACCCCCATAAATCGCTGTTTTTATTATTGTCAATTTATTTCCAATTTAATCAACTTGCACACAAAAAACCCCCCAAATCGTGACAACCCTATCATACAACTAGTCTTGCGCATTACTTTCTTAGCCATTCATTGTGAGAGACGACCTTGGTTTCCACTAAACTATATTAGGGGAACTTGGTTTAAAAATAATTAAATTTATGCGTGCCACGACAGCAAGCATCACACAAAAACAGAAAAATAAAAGTAGAGTATACACACAAGCAAAAACAAACAAACACAATGATCAACTAAATTAGCTTCCCCGCCAACGGCGCCAAAAATTGATCGGGAGAAATACCGGAGCGTCGTTTAGCTCTCCGACACCCCGCTCAATTTAGAATGAGTTGAAATGTATCAAAACCGAATTGACTAATCACAAGCTAAGTAGCTAGTGGAAGTCAACACGAGTCGTCTCTCGAGGAAGCAATTTCTATTGATCACTATGTGCTAAAAATAAAGACAATGGGGGGGGGTTTGGTTTTGACAATAAAGAAGACAATAAAACAAGTGAATTTAATTAATAAAGAGACTTGGCATCAAGGAATTCACACCTAGCTAGGTTATTCAATCATTGACTTTGACACATGCAATTCAACAAACACAAGGTGTGCATAAGTTAATACTTAGATTACTTGAGTTTGACCACTTCTAATCCGAAATGACTAAGCCCAAGATAAATTCTATGCATTAACCAATATTAAATTCCTAATCCGGAATTAAAACCATGTCCATAAACTCAATCAAACAATAAACCAATCAATCTATTTCTCAACCATGAAACACATATAAGACTTTCTTAATCTAGAAAATCCAACATATATTTCTGATAAATAAAAACCTACACACACATTAATCCACATACATGTAGGAGTTCAAATTAAACCAAGAACATGATCAAACACATTAGAATAGTAATCACAAGTATCAAAAACCTCATAAATAACCACACTAGGGTGAAAACCAAAAAATGCCAAGACAAGAGAAGACTACTCAACCATTAAACGAGAGAAACAAAATAACATTGATGAAATGAGCAAGAGTTAACAAGAGTTTTAAGAATCAAACCAGAATTTATAAGCAAAATGGAGAAGAGAGCTAAAATCCTAGAGAGAAGTTGGAGCTTCTCTCTCTAGAACTCTAACAAAATGTAAAAGTGGCTAATTAGGGTTGAAAAACGTGCGAAGGACCTCTGACAAGAGGTATAAATACATGTCCCAAAATAGCAAATTCTAGGAATCTAAAAGGTACTAAATTGCAATTAAAAATTCTTGTCAGCACGACGTAGGCTCGCATGCGAGCTTGAGGTGCTTCGCATGCGAGAAACAGGGGGACTCGCCGGCGAGCTTGGGGGTGCTCGCATGCAAGCTGCTGAAATTGGCTTCGATTCTGGAATGCCTCTCCTTCGCATGCGACTCTGGCTGGCTGGCCCGCGAATTCTGCAGTTCTGCTCTAGCTTTTTGCTCTCTTCCTTGTGGTCCAATCAACTTCCTAATCATATAAACACACTAAATGAATGCTCATTAAGTGAATGACCAGAAATAAGTGACATTTAAGCAAAGTTAGCAGCAATTTGTGAATTTCCTGATGATTGACATGAAGAAGCAATCAATACACAACAAAGAGCATCAAGACAATTATTGCCACTAAAATTCACAAACAAAGGGATAAAAAAGCATGTGATTATGATTCTATCACAACCCTTCTGAAGCCGAGGATTGGCTCAGAGGTATAGAGGATATCTTCACGGTGGTTCAGTGCACAGAGGTCCAGAAGACGCAGCTGGCCACTTTCATGCTACAGATGGAAGCGCGTTCTTGGTGGAACGACGCTCGTTGCGCTTCTGATGCGGCGGGTGTAGCTATCACATGGGACATGTTCAAAGACATGTTCTATGAGAAGTACTTTCCGGAGACCGTTCGCTAAGATAAGGAGATGGAGTTCCTTGATCTCCGCCAAGGCACAATGACTATTCCAGAGTATATTGCTAAGTTCGAGGAGCTTATCAGGTTTTCCGAGATCTACCAGGAGAACCCAAAGGAGAGCTGGAAATGCATGAAGTTATGTGCTGGGCTTAACCAAGACATCAAGAGGATGGTTAAGCATATGAAAATCAGAGACTACAGGGAGATGGTGGACACCTGCAGGATAGTAGAGGAGACAAGCCGCCCAGTGGCTCCACAGAGGGTCGATGCTCAGAGGAGGGTTGTGGCACCTCAGCAAACTAACCGCCCCGCCCCTGCACGCTTCCAGCCGTATGATCTGCCTCGCAGGCCACAGACTCAGCCACGCCCACAGCAGCAGCAGCAGCAGCCGCGCCCGGCGGTAGCAGCACCGTGACCTCCATGTGCCACATGCGACAAGCTTCACCCTAGGGTTTGTCGTGCTGGGCAAGGTGTCTGTTACCGTTGTGGCCAGCCGGGTCACATCTCCAAAGACTGCAGAGCTATAGATTCACAGCCTTCTTCCTCTCTTAGGCCACAGCACCAAGGCAGGGTATTCACGGTTACAGCGGAGGGCGCAGAGCGGTTCGACGATCTCATTAGGGGTACGTGTATGATTTATGGCAGATCCTTAGTTGTACTGTATGATTCTGGTGGTACGCATTCATTCATTTCACATGATCATGCTAGGAGCCTTGGTTTGCACATGTCAGAGCTACCTTTTGATTTGTTAGTATCCACCCCTACTGCTGCACCCATTAGAACATGCTTAGTTTGCATAAAGTGTAAGTTTCATATAGATGATAGGGCATGTACATTTGATCTCATCTGCTTGCCCATGACAAGTCTAGGCATTGTCTTAGGCATGGATTGGTTGTCCGCCAATCGAGTCTTGCTTGATTGCCATGCAAAGTGTAACCCCCTACTAGATAGCCCTTAATGCTTAAGTCATTTTAGGCTATTTCATAAGGGTCACCCTCTGTTATCATGTTTTATTCTTTACTTTAAAATATATATACGCGGAAAATAGGCGGGAGTAACATTTTCACAATTTATTTACGATATAAAAATAAGGGCTTTGCGGAATACATAATCGATAAATAATAAGCCATGCCAAGATATAAACTGAATGGTCTATCAAATAAATAACTCCCAACAATCAAAGAACATACTAGGGATAAATATTAGGCTTTATCCCATAAGCCAAAGGCAATGACTTATGAGACTCCACCATAAATACATGTCAAATAAATAGCTGCCGGCTAACATAGGTTCGGACTTAAAACAAACAAAGCAAACAACTAAAATAAATCCATAATTGGAAAGTAAATCAATGTATATAGGTCTATAAAGCGGAAGACTAAAAATAAACTAAGGCTGAGCCTGCTCCTCGCTAGCTCCATGGTCCTGCTCTGTCTGCTCCTCTATAATATGGGGGAAAAACATAGGGTGAGCACTGGGAAGTGACTCAGTAGAGGAAGCCGCCCCGGGTTTAATTAAGAAATATGTGAAATATGAATGCATTCAATTAAGATATTAGTTTAAAAAGAAGTCTTTTCCCGGAACGTCTTACCTAAGTGCGTCTTGACCATTTTAATTAAGCAGTTAATATGGCATAAATAAATAAAGTCTTGGTGTAGTGTACTAGTGCCCTTACACATATAAAATTGATTACTCATAAGCTAACATAATACATTTAGCCAAACAACTTTATCTTGCATTAATCAATCTTTGGCACTGCCCGCCCTCCTGTATTCCTCCACATCACCGGCCCCTAGGCATGAGCTCATCCTAAACTATGGGGAGAGGGGGTAATTCACCTTCCCTTAACAATGAGGTTGTAATGCCGAGGTTGCCATTCCTCCCTTAGCAACTCTCATTGTAATGTCGAAGGCTACAATGTTTTACTATAATTGTAACTGTGTCTTTGCGTCCCTTTTGACGATTTTTCCTTTATTAATGTCTTACAAGATATACATATATATATATAGCATAATAACATCACATAACAACATGTAAACATACATCACAAATAGTCCAAACGTATATAGATCATGCATAAATCGTGTATAACATTTATATGGATCGTAGAACACATTAGGGTACACAAAAGGGTCAAAATAGTAAATTTTCGTAAAATCTGCAGCGTTGTAATCGATTACATCGGGAATGTAATCGATTACTGCAATCGATTACAGAGACCCTGTAATCGATTACCAGAATGCCATGTTTACTTGCGATTGGAAATTCTCAGCTCATAATCGATTACGAACCCTTGTAATCGATTACGAACGCGAAAACTCAGATTCTAGGGTTTCACAAACACAATTTTTATAAGCCAATGGCTAAAACTCAGATCTAAAATCACCCCAATCGGTAGAAAACACAGACACAAGAGAACCAATCGGTGGAATAAGTTTGAAAACACTTTTACATCCATAAAACACTTTTTCTTTTTGAAATTCAATCGGTAAAGGTAACCCTTTTATGAACCATAATGGAAAAAACGAACATCAACAATAATATCAACAAACATACATCATTATGCATGAAAAATTGAAAATACAGTGAATATTGAATGTCTAGAACCCCTACCTCTCGTAGACCTCCTATGCTATGCGTAGAGACACCCCTTTCCTTCTCACTTTCTCTCTAGCCCCACGAACGGTACAATAATGGCTTCTTTCAAAAATGGAAACGGTAGAAGTGTTCTATTTGAAGAGAGGATTAAGAATATATGGTTTGTTTTGTGGTTGGATGAGAGTTGATATGGGTTTGGGGTTGTGGAAGGGTTATGGTTTTTGAGTTTGAGAGAGAGAGAGAGTAGAATGGAGGCACAAGGATTGATGGAGGCTGCCAAGAGTGATCTGGAATATTAAAATTAGGTTTTCTGAGTGGATGCTAGGGTAGGTATTATATAGAGGTGTTGTGGGGCCCACACTTGACCTAAAAACGCACTAAAAACTCTAACTGCGCAGTCTGTAATCGATTACACGGATCTGTAATCGATTACAGCCTGTTAAAATGCACAGATTCAAAAATCAGTCCAGTGTAATTGATTACCAGCCCGTGGTAATCGATTACTGGGCTGTAAAATTGCCCCAAAACACTTCTAAAACGTCTCAACTCGTGCCATACTCATACATACATCATTTCTACTCTCATGCATCATTAAAACATTAAATATAACATGTAAATACATATAATTCAAACTCATACAACACATAAAGGTTTATCAAGGAGAAACTTATCCACTCCAACTTAATTAAATTTCTAACTAAGGTCAATTACTCTTAATTTTCACTTAATTAGAACTTAATAAAAGTCGCGGTGTTACACAAAGTCTGTTATCTTTCCTTCTATTCCTTTTGCATGTGTCACCCCTGTAGACCTATATGTTAGTGCTATTAGGCTGAACTGTTGTGGGGTTATGAGCAATGCCTACGTTTTCCTCGCCGCTAGTAAGATAGAGAAGGGTCAGGTGTTGAGTGAGCTACACATAGTGAGAGACTACCCGGAGGTTTTCCCAGAGGATATACCTGAGTTTCCCCCAACCAGAGAGGTAGAGTTTTCCATAGACCTGATGCCCGGGACCGGACCCATATCCATAGCACCTTATAGGATGGCACCCGGAGAGTTGGCGGAGCTTAAGACACAGTTGGAGGAGCTGTTGGAGAAACGGTTCATTAGACCTAGCGTGTCACCATGGGGAGCGCCGGTTCTGTTTGTGAAGAAGAAGGATGGGAGTATGAGGCTATGTATCGACTACAGGCAGCTGAACAAAGTGACCATCAAGAACAAGTACCCACTACCTAGGATTGTTGATTTGATGGACCAGCTGAGAGGTGCCCAGGTGTTTTCAAAGATATACTTGAGGTCAGGGTACCATCAGATTCGGGTAAGAGATGAGGATATCCCGAAGACGGCTTTCAGGACTCATTATGGTCACTACGAGTTCACGGTCATGTCCTTTGGACAGACCAATGCTCCGGCGGTGTTCATGGATTACATGAACAGGATCTTTAGACCCTATTTGGATAGATTCGTTGTTGTCTTCATCGACGACATTCTTATCAATTCGAAGACGCATGAGGAGCATGAGAGTCACTTGAAGGTAGTGTTGGAGGTGCTGAAAGAGAAGAAGCTATTTGCCAAGCTGTCAAAGTGTGAGTTTTGGATGGAGGAAGTGAAGTTTCTGGGACACGTGGTATCGAAGGGAGGCATCTCCATGGACCCTAGTAAGATAGAGGCTGTGATGAGCTGGGAGCGACCCACTACGGTGACAAAGATTCGGAGCTTTCTCGGGCAAGCCGGATATTACCGTAGGTTCATTTCAAACTTCTCCCAGATAGCATTACCCTTGACGAAGCTTACTAGGAAGAACGCTGCTTTCGTATGGTCGGAC
The DNA here is from genome assembly GCA_013621005.1 of Aeschynomene evenia. Classification (NCBI taxonomy): domain Eukaryota; kingdom Viridiplantae; phylum Streptophyta; class Magnoliopsida; order Fabales; family Fabaceae; genus Aeschynomene; species Aeschynomene evenia. The sequence continues at coordinate 13,334,834 of CM024263.1, read as the reverse complement.
GAGTGCGAGAGTAGCTTCACGGAGTTGAAGAAGAGGTTGACCTCGACTCCAGTGTTTACGTTACCGGACCCCGGTGAACCTTTCGAGGTCTACTGTGATGCTTCAGGGAAGGGGCTGGGTTGCGTGCTAATGCAGCATCGCACCGTTGTGGCATAAGCTTCACGGCAGTTGAAGCCACACGAGCTTAATTAACCGACCCACGACTTGGAGCTTGCGGCGGTAGTGTTTGCTTTAAAGATGTGGAGGCACTATCTTTATGGAGTCAGGTTTGAGGTGTTCTCTTATCATAAGAGTCTTAGGTATCTATTTGATTAGAAGGAGCTGAACATGAGGCAGAGACGTTGGGTGGAGTTCTTGAAGGACTACGATTTTGAGTTGAACTACCATCCAGGGAAGGCGAATGTGGTGGCAGACGCGTTGAGTCGTAGGACGGTGAGTCGTAGGACGGTGAGCGTGGCCCACATGATGGTTAGAGAGGCGCAACTGATAGAGCAGTTTAGAGACCTTGACCTAGGAGTTACCCTCACCCCCACCAGTGTGAGAGTGAGTCAGCTTCAGGTGTCGAGTGTTTTCCTGAGGGACATAGCTAAGGCGCAACAGGAGGATGAGGAGTTCGGGAATGTGCTGAAGGCTGTCAGCGAAGGGAGGATGCAGGGTTTTCGGTTGGACGGAGATGGTCTGTGGAGGTTTGAGGGGCGTGTTTGCGTTCCTGCGAGTGGTGACCTTCGGAGAGCGATTCTGGAGGAGGCTCATAAGAGCCATTTCACCATTCATCCCGGGATAGACAAGATGTATCAGGACCTGAGGAAGATGTTCTGGTGGCAGGGACTGAAGAGGGATGTAGCAGTGTGGGTTAGCAGATGTCTAGTCTGCCAAAAGGTGAAGGCGGAGCACAGGAGGATGCCAGGACTACTGGAGCCGCTGAGTGTACCTGAGTGGAAGTGGGAAAACATATCCATGGACTTCGTGTCCGGATTTTCGAGGACTCAGGCGGGGCACGACGCTGTGTGGGTTATCGTTGATTGACTGACCAAGTCGGTTCACTTTCAGGCGATCAGGATGACCTACCCCTTGGAGAAGCTAGCTGAGATCTATATCCAGGAAGTTGTGAAGTTGCATGGTGTGCCGAAGACGATAGTCTCGGATCATGATCCGAGGTTCGCGTCTCGCTTCAGGGGAGCTTTCCAGAAAGCGCTCGTCTCGGAGTTGAGCATGAGTACGGCATATCATCCAGAGACGGATGGTCAGTCGGAGAGGACTATCCAGACCCTGGAGGACAAGTTGAGGGCGTGCGTACTAGACAGACAGGGGAGTTGGGACAAGTTGTTGCCCTTAATAGAGTTCTCCTTCAACAACAGCTACCAGGCAAGCATAGGGATGACGCCTTTCGAGGCTTTGTATGGACGGAAGTGTAGATCACCCTTGTGTTGGCATGACCCGGGAGAGGCGAGTGTATTAGGACCTGAGTTGGTGAGAGAGACCTCAGAGCAGGTGAGGATGATTAGGGAGAGGATGCTCGCGGCCCAAAGCCGCCAAAAGAGCTATGCTGACCAGAGGAGACGACCCTTAGAGTTCTCAGTAGGCGAACACGTCTTTTTGCGGGTTACCCCCACGACAGGTATAGGACGAGCCCTGAAGGTTAGAAAGCGTAGCCCTAGGTACCTTGGTCCCTTTGAGATCCTGAGTCGTGACGGGCCAGTCGCTTACCAAGTGGCCTTACCTCCCATCCTCTCAAACTTGCATAACGTCTTTCATGTCTCTCAATTGAGAAAGTATGTCTCTGATCCTAGTCATGTCCTTGAGCCAGAAAGTGTACAACTAAGGGATGATTTGAGTTTTGAGTTACCCCCTTTGAGTATCGTTGACCGCAGCGTAAAAAGGTTAAGACGGAAGGATGTGCCTTGAGTCAAGGTGGCCTGGGGCGGAGGTCGGCTAGGCGACTTCACATGGGAGCTGGAGGACGAGATGCGTCGTCAGTTTCCGCTTATCTTTACAGGTATGAATTTCGGGGACAAAATTCTTTTTAGGGGGGGAGAAATGTAACATCCCGATCTTTAATTAAGTCCTAATTAAGAGAAATTAAGGGTAAAGGACCTTAGTTGGGACTTAATTGGATTTGAGTGGATAAGTTTCTCTTAGCTTAAAGTATTGTATGCTATGTGATTTTATGTGCCCAAGTATGTGATTTTATGATGTTTAAAAGTTAAAAAGGATATATGGATGTTAAGGTACGAGTCAGGACGTTTTAGAAGTGTTTTAGAGCTTTTTCACAGCCCAATAATCGATTACCATCCCGTGGTAATCGATTACCATGTGCGCAGAACGCGTTTTTCAGCGTGTTTAAGTGACGTTCGGGCCCCACGGTGACTCCAGAGCATGTTTAACCTAGCCACCACGTCTGTAAACCCTACTACCACTCTCATTCCATCAGAAAACCCTCTCTCTCTATCTTTGAGCCTCCATAGGTTTCTCTCTCAAAAATATACAAAGCCATAACCATTCCACGCTAAGAAACACCCACCAATTCTCACCCGATCAAGAAACTGACCACATATTCTTGATCCTCACACCAAAATACACATAACCACCAATTTCTTTTCTTCATCAAGTGTCACCGTTGTCACCGGACCGTTCGTGGGTTTAGATAGAGAATGAGTATTCACGGGAAACGTCGGGCTAGAGTGTTGTCATCAAGGTTTTGCTGTTGTCTGCTAAGAGGTAGGGGTTTAGGCATTTTGAATGTTGAATTTCGTGCATGATGATGATGTTTTTGTTGAAATTGATGTCTTTGTCGTTTTTCCCATTAGGGTTCATGAAAGGGTAAATTGTACCGATTGATATTGAAATTAAAAGTGTTTTCACCGATTAAAAAGTGTTTGAAATGTACTTTTATGATTGATTTTCGTATGACTTTGTTTTCTAACGAGTGGAACGATTCTAGGTTATTATTTTGGTCATTGGCTATGAAAAATCGTATTTTGGAACTCTAGAATCGTGTTTTACGACGTTGTAATCGATTACCATGAGTTCGTAATCGATTACAGCAAGTGAATTTCCAATCGTCAGAAGCGCGTGCTCTCTGTTAATCGATTACAGGGGTCCTGTAATCGATTACAGTAATCGATTACCATCCCGTGGTAATCGATTACAGCACTGATGTTTATGCGAAAATGAACCGTTTTGACCCTTTATGCACCCTAATGTGTTCTACAACTTGTATGAATGATACGTATGAATACCCTATGGATTATATGTGATTATATATGTTGTTTGAAATGATTATATGATGTATATGATGAATGAGTACATGTTATATAAAGAGATTAATGTGCAAAGTGAAAAGAAAGTTAAAAACACAGAGAGTAGCCTCTCCGTTCGTGATGAACGTTACAGGGGGCTGGCAATCTCGGTTGTAACGACTCACTAGCGGAAGGTGAATTACCCACTCTACCCATATGTATAGCATGAGCTCATACCTAGGGTCGGCGATGCAAAGGTTACAGGAGGGTGGTCAGGCCTAAACAATGTAAATGATCCACGGGCACCAAAAGGGTGTGCTTTAATTAAAACGGATCCACAGGCATACTAAGTATATATGCTTAAAAGACTCAAGATAATCTAAGTAAAGAATATGAGATATACGTTACAGACAAGAATGCTATTTTATCTTATGTTTATTTATATGATAGTCAAGCACTTATCACACCACACATTGATGACTGTTTATGTTCTGTATAACTGTTAAATTAAAAGGAACAAGACGCACATAGGTAGTCGTACCGGGATAAGATCATTTTGGAACTTATAATTGAATCGAATTCATTCATGCTCACTTATTTATTAATTAAACCCGGGACGGCTCCCCAACTGAGTTACTTTCAAGTACTCACCCCATGTTATTTCACCCCTTTTAGATGATGAGTATCAGCAGGACGACAACGCGAGTTTGGAGCCTGAACAGTCATAAGTTAGACTTCATTTATTGCTATTTTGTCGGATTATTTTATAGACCATGTCTGAGTTATTTCTTTCATGGATTTTATGTTATTGAGTTATGGGTATAATTCCATTTATTTTCCTAAGTCCGGACCTTTGTTAGCCGGCAAGTATTTATATTGATGGATTGTATTAGTGGAGTCTTGTGAGTCTCATTTTTGGGCTCATGAGATTACACCTATTATTATCTTTGATTGATGTATGATCTGGGAGGTTTTGATTGATTAATTTATTATAATGAGGTATTATTCAGAATTATCCTTTCTACGTCTATATACGTTGTATTATTTCGCAAGACCCTTATTTTATATTCCGCAAATGATTTATGAAAATTTCTCCCACGTATTTTCGGCGTATATTTATTTTAAATATAAAAATATTTATGATAACAGGAAGTAACCCTTATGAAATGGCCTAAAATGTCTTAAGCGTTAAGGGCTATCTAGTAGGGTGTTACACAATGGAGCAACCGTCTGCTGCACAACCTTATAACCAAGGAGTAATTTCAGTTTCTGAGGACACTCAGAAACAGCCTTCTACTGAGGTCGTTGCAATTGAAGAAGAATTTGCTCAAGAAGAAGATCCCATTCCTGTATATCAAAAGAGGGACATTGTAGATGCAGTACTCGAGGCTGAGGTCTCTCGTCTTCCTCCATCTCAACCCTCCTCTTCTCAACAAGCTTTCACTTCTTCTGAGATACCTCCAGAATGCCCGCCGAGTGCTGGTCGGAACGATGTCTTAATGGAGATGTGCAAGCTTCTTCGCTACATTGCCAGAAAGCAGTAAGTCTAAGTCTGTGATGGCGTTTATGTTAGCCACCCTTTTTGATGTAACAAAGGGGGAGTAGAATATTAGATAATATTTTGGCTAAATGTAAACACTAGGCCTAGGACTTAGGGGGAGTCACAAATTAAGGGGGAGCTAAAGAAACATTTTGTAATCTCTTTTTGCAAATTAATGAAAATCATTATCATGTTTTGGCATCTCAATTTTATTAGCTTTGTATTTCTGCAATTCATGTTATAATCATAAAGAAATACACGCTATTAATCTGATAATCGCTAACAGTACTTATTAATTGAATATCATATCTGTTGATTATCAAAGCCTTCTAAGAAAATAACAATGTCTTGTCTCAGAAAGCAATGTTAGTTTCTAAGAAAGCAAAAGTGCATTCTGAGTAAGTTTCAAACTTAATCAGAAACACTTCAGAAATTAAACAAGATTATTATCTTAAGACTTAAGTTGTTATCATCAAAAGGGGGAGATTGTAAGCTCCAAAACCCTTCTGAGAGAAATTAATATATTTCTCTTAGTGATATAAAAGTATTAATGATAACAAAGTAAGTCATAAGTATAAAAAATTTACTTAAGGTTTTGCTAATATGTGTGCTCAAGTGTCTCAGAAAGCTTTAAAATATTGCATTCCATGAGTAAGAACAAGATAACAACGAGTAACCTCGAGATGAAAATGATGAAATCAAAGCGTTAAAGATATCAGAAAGGGTGTCTAAGAAACGCAGAAGGTGAAAGTGTGTTTCTGAGGAAAGAACACTGTCGCCTCAGAAGACCTTCACGACTGGTGGTTCTCATAAGGGTCTTCCCTCATAAGGTTTGGCTCAGAAGTCCGTACAACACTCAGAAAGTTGGACTCAGAAGCAACCGTGTGTCTACACTCAATGGATTTGCATTCAACCTCAGAAAGCTCGCTACAACAAGCTGGATATGTGGGAACACGTGCACTATACAAGTTTAAAAAGTTCCTTATTTCGCACTGACTGTAGCAGGGAGCCGTTCTGAGAAAGACACAGCCACATCAGCAAAGTGAAAGCTTCATTTTCGCGGCAATTTAAACGCCTATATATATGAGTTCAATTGCAGAGCTTTGTGACAAAAATTCTTGCGCTTAAAACACTTAATTAAACGTGCAAAAACTCTGCTGAATTGAAATCATTATTTGTGAAAACAAAGAACTTTCTCAGAAAGACAACTTAACTTAAGTTGTTCTTCAAACTTTGCAAAAATCTTCTAGCTTTGTATTGGTGTAAATTCTTACGTCTGTAAGCTAAATCTAGAAGTCTACTAAGAGTTAAATTAAGTTTGTAACTTAATCTTAGTAGTTGCTTTTGAAGTAAAAACAATTTCTAAAAACGCTAAGTCCTTCGTTGTTTGAAGGCAGTTTTAAGTCCTCGACTGTTTGAGGCAAAGTTAAAGTCCTTATTTGTTAAGACAAGTTAAGTCCTCTGTGTTGACGCTAGTAAAAGTCCTTAAGTGTTAAGGCAAGGAAGTCCTCGTGTTGAGGCAAGGAAATCCACTTCGGGTTGTGAAATGGTGGAAGTCCTTTACGTGGTAAAGGCATTGTTGTCTGAGAAGGCACGATAAGAAGAATATCTAAGGAAAATCTCAACTGAAGGTTGAGGACTGGAGTAGGTTGGTTAGAACCGAACCAGTATAAAAATCACTTGTGTTAAGCTTTTCTCTCTTACTCTTTACTTACGCTAATTATCTAGAAAACTTTCAACACGATTTTAACTTAGTATAAGTTGTGAAAATCTTTCAAAGTTAATCTCAGAAAGCTTTTAAGAAACCTTAAACTTCAAACTATTTTCTTAAAAGATCTCAGAAAGAAACTTTCTCAGAAGGGTAAAGTTCTCAGAAGCTTAACCTTCTCAGAAAGCTTATTCCGCTGCAAATACTCAAACCACCTTTCTGAGTAAAACAACTTTCTAAGAAAAGTTTTAAGAACTAAAATTAGAAACAAGCACGATTCACCCCCCCTTCTCGTGCACTAATACACCTTCAGAATCCTAATGAGAGAAAACTCTAACTAAGAGGGAAAATAAGACTCTAGGTCTGGGAGTGTCTAAAAGATGTATTAACACTGCTTTAAATAGAGGATTAAATAGAGGAATCAACTTCTGAACCCTTGCAATTATGCCCCTCACGCGGTTTTGCAGATTTGTCCCTGTTGTCAAAGTTATGCAGGTTCGCGCTGGGGCGCTCATACTGCGCTAGGGCTCATGAGTCTCGCACACATTGGGAGCTGAGGCTGCTCAGGCGCCGGGGCTCTCCACGGGCGCTGGGGCGCTCGATCCTGGCCTGGAATCCGCTGCTCTGCTTTTTACTCAGTTCCTGATTTCCATTTCTCCAATAATTCCTATGACCTGCACCACAAACATCAAATACCAAAGATCAAGTGCAAAGGTCATCCTTGAATTGCAAAAACATCATAAAACTTATTCATTTAGCCTTTATTTCCATTAAGTTCCAGATAACTCCAAATTGTATTAAACACAATAAAAGGCTAAAAATGGAGTAAAGAAATGCATACAATTGCTCAAATTAAGGGTACAAAATATTGGCAAAAATAGAGTTATCAAAGGTCTCGCTCTGAAGAGCTCCTAAGAAGCCCTCTAAGGCACTCAAAGCCTCTGAGGTCTCAAACTCAGAAGGTGAGTCCGAGCAAGACTTTGAGGATGAAGATATTTCCATGTTGGTAAGGAAGATGACAAAGGCATGGAAAAACAGACCAAGGAAGGGGGAGGAAGTAGCAGCAAAGAAAGATAGAAAAGGAAAGATGAAGGTCTCGGAAGCCACTTGCTATGGTTGTGGTATGAAGGGACACTTCAAAATGGATTGCCCTCAGAATAAGGGTGGTAAGAAGAAGTTCTTTCCAAAGAAGAAAAAGGCCATGGATGCAACATGGAGTGACTCGGAAGAAGAAGCCTCTGACTCACAAGAAGAGGATGAAGCTAATGTATGCTTCATGGCAAATGAGGACTTCATTCTAGAAACAAAATCCAAATAAGAAGAGGTACCAAACTCCCTCCCTCTCCACTCATGTGAGGAACTCTCAGAACTCTATGATGAGCTTCTGAGTGACTCAAATGAACTAGCTCAATGTTTTCATGCTCAGAAAAAGTATTTTAAAAACCTCGAAGCCGAAAAATGTTAAGTTAATTCAAGAGTGTAAGAACCTAGAACTTGAAAGAGATGATTTCAAAGAAAGATATCTTGATGGACAAAAACTCTATCAAGCTCTACAAGATATGTCTTCTATAACTCTAGAAAAAACTGAACTAGCCTTAATAGAGTTACAAAAGACTAATAAACTTTTTACCTCAGACTTGGTCAAGATGTTCAACGGAGAAAAAATGCTAAGCTTGTTACTTGGAGGTCAACGACCATACAAGGACAAAACTAGTCTTGGTTATGAAGAGATATTTGGTCCTCATGACATTGATCCATCTCTGAGCAAGACACCATGTATCTGCATAATGTGTTTCCAGAAGGGACATGGTTCTGAGAATTGTCCCAAGATGAGAAAGGAAAATACTTCTCTGGCTCAAAAGGGCAAGAGAAGAAACCTGTCTCAGAAGGGCAAGAGAAGAAACCTGTCTCAGAAGGGCAAGTCCTCTCAGAAGGACAATCCTTCTCAGAATATAAAAGCTCCTCAAAAGGCTAAAGCTTCTGAGAAAGGAAAAGAAAAAGTTTTTGAAATTTAGAAACCTAAGTCCCCTTCTAAGAAACATAACACACAGAAGGCTAAGAAAGCTAACAAGAAAGGACCCAACAAAGAATGGGTACCTAAAGTTGTAAACTTTGTGTTTGCAGGAGCATCAACAAGCACTGCTCCATCAGCAGGATGAGCAATGTACCTAGACAGTGGCTGCTCGAGGCACATGACTGGAAGCAAGCATTGGTTCAGAAGGCTCAAGCCTAAGAATGGAGGAATTGTGTGATTTGGTGATGGATCTAAGGGTAAAGTCACTGCAATCGGAGATGTAGATAAGGATGATTCTCACCAAATCTCTGATGTACTGTTGGTTGATGGCTTAACTCATAACCTCTTAAGCATTAGTCAATTCTGTGACAAAGGCTTAAAGGTTGAGTTTCTTGCCAAATACTGCCATGTGATTGATCTCACAAATGGCAAGATCATTCTAGAGGGAAAACGAGTTGGTAACATCTATGTTGTCCATCTAGAGGATCTAAAAGATCAAAAGGTGAAGTGTCTTGTCTCTGTCCAACATGACAAGTGGCTTTGGAATAAGAAACTTGGTCATGCTCATATGAAGATCCTTTTTAAGTTGTCTTAGAAGGACCTTGTAAAGGGCCTTCCCAAGCTCATATATGAGAAGGATGTCACTTGTGACTTCTGTGAAAAGGGAAAACAGTCCAATGCTTCTTTTCCAAGCAAAAAGGTAGTTTCTACTCTAAAACCACTCGAACTTCTTCACATGGATCGTTTTGGTCCCTGTAACACCCTGATCCTTAATTAAGTGATGATTAAGAGAAATTAAGGGTAAAGGACCTTAGTTGAGACTTAATTGGATTTGAGTGGACAAGTTTCTCCTAGATTAAAGTATTGTATGCTATGTTTTTTATGTGCCCAAGTATGTGTTTATATGATGTTTAAAGGTTAGAAAGGATATATGGATGTTATAGCACGGGTTGGGACGTTTTAGAAGTATTTTGGAGCTTTTTCACAGCCCAGTAATTGATTACCATCCCGTGATAATCGATTACAGCTTGAGTTTGGCATGTGTAATCGATTATAGAATCGACGTAATCGATTACGACGTGTGCATAGTGCGTTTTTAGTACATTTAAGCGACGTTCGGGCCCCACGGTGACTCTAAAACGTGTTTAACCTAGCCACCATATGAGTAAACCCTAGTACCACCTTCATTTCGTCAGAAACACTCTCTCTCATCATCCTTGAGCCTCCATAGTTTCTCTCTCAAGACACCCAAAGCCATAACCACTCCACATCAAGAAACGCCCATCAAAACTCATCCAATCAAGAAACCGACCACATATTATTAATCCTCACACCAAATTACACATAACCACCGATTCCTTTTCTTCACCAAGTGTCACCGTCGTCTTCGGATCGTTCGTAGGCTAGAGAGAGAAAGCGTATTCGCGGGAAACATGGAGTTAGGGATTTGCCATTGCGTTTCCGCTTTTGTCTTCTAAGAGGTAGGGGTTTAGGCATTCTAAACGTTGAATTTTGTGCATGATAATACTGATGTTGGTGATATTGATGTTCTTGTTGTTTTTCCCATCGGGGTTCATGAAAAGGGTAAATTGTACCGATTGGTTTTGAAATTAAAAGTGATTTCAGCGATTAAAAAGTGTTTAAATTGTATTTTTATGATTGATTTTCGTATGACTTTGTTTTCTAACGATTGAGACGGTTCTAGGTTATTATGTTGGTCATTGCCTATGAAAAATCGTGTTTTGGAACTCTAGAATCGTGTTTCACGATGTTGTAATCGATTACCACGAGTTCGTAATCGATTACAACAAGTGAATTTCCAATCGTCAGAAAATGTGTGTTCTCTGTTAATCGATTACAGAGAGCCTGTAATCGATTACAGCAATCGATTACCATCCCGTGGTAATCGATTACAACACTGCTGTTTGTGCGGAAATGAACTGTTTTGACCCTTTATGCACCCAAATGTGTTCTACAACTTGTATGAATGATATGTATGAATCTTCTAGACTATATATGATATTATATGTTGTTGGAATGATTATATGATGTATATGATGATTGATTATATGATATGATATGTAAAGAGATTAATGTGCAAAGTGAAAGAAAGTTAAGACACTTAGAGTAACCTTTCCGTTTGTGATGAACGTTACAGGGGGGTTGGCATCCTCGGTTGTAACGACTTATCGGCGGAAGGTGAATTTCCCCCTCTACCCATATGTATAGGATGAGCTCATACCTAGGGTCAGCGATGCGGATGATGACAGGAGGGTGGGCAGGCCAAAACATATGTTATAATAAATGATCCACATGCATACTAAGTATGCTTAAAAGACTCAAGATAATTAAGTAAAGATATGAGATACATGTTACAAACAAAGAATGTTATCTTGCTGTTACGTTATATGTATGATAGTCGAGCACTTAGTACACCACACATTGATGATTATTTATGTTATGTATGTATGTTAATTTAAAAGGAACAAGACACACTTAGGTAATTTTGTAATTTTGTAGTTTAAATTCTAAGAAATTGTGTTTGTTTAGTTAAATTCAGTGTGTTTTTAGAGTAATTTAAGTGTTTCTAGAATAAATTGGATTTTCCTAGGTTATATTACGTTTTGGGTATTATTTTGGTGTTAATTTCAGGATTTGAGCAAGTAATTGATAAATGAATAGCAGCTGGAGATGCACTGAAAGAGCCCAATTTGAGACGCTGGGCGCCTCACTCACGCGCAGCGCCTCAAACTCAGAATGGAAATGAAAATCTGCGAGAGAAGCTAGCGCGTCGCGCCCACATGGCGCCCTGCGCCCAGAAGTCTGGCGCCCCGCGCCCAAGAGTTCCCTGCCGAGGCGCCTTGCGCCCTCCACCAGCCGTGCGCCCAGGAAGCTTGCGCGTTGCGTCCTCCAGGCGCCTTGCGCCCGAGAGAGGTCGAATGGCTGGCGCCCTGCGTCCAGCAGGCGCCCCGCGCCCCGGAGAAACCAACCGATGCAGCGCGCCGCGTCCTCCCTACGCCTTGCGTCCGGATAAAAGTGGAAACAGAGCATCTATAATTCAGGATTAAATCTGTTTAGATATTACACTGTCTTAGTTATTTTTAAACAAAATCCCTCTGTAATCAATTGAAATTCTAGGACTATCTGATTATATATAGGACGAGAATAGGGGGCAATTAGGAATCTTTTTCTTTATGCTGGGAAATCCTTATTGTCTTGGCAGCTTGTTTTTACTTTCATTCGAGTACTCTGTTTTTCTGTTTTTTTTTTACTCTGTTTTTCAATACAATTAGTTATTCGTTCTTTAACATGTTTTCTTTCAATTTCTACGCTTTGTTTACTTTGATTATGAGCAACTAATTCTATGTTAGGGATAGGGAATCGTATCACTATGAGTTAATCCGACGATTGTGAACCTTTGAATTCTATTTCTTCAATTCAGGTAACTACCTTATTTGTTTTGTGTTGTTCTGAAGATTGGAAAATCGCTTTTCAACTTATCTAGGATTCATACGTTTATTTGGGAAAATAAGTGTGTGAATTAGCTCAAGGAAAATTGCCGGAAAGATTGATATCTAGGAATAGAGTCAAGATTTTTATGAACTTTGAATCAGCAAACATATTTTCTTTTCTGTGAAACGATTTGTTCAAGGGATTGACTAATTGATCATAGAAAAAGTGTTAAATTACCAAGGGATTGGAATTGACAACTTAAGATTCATTCATTGAATTAAAGTTTTAAAATTTAAAGGCAAGCAATTGTTTTGATTATCTCAGAAGATACGTGAATCTGATTCCCTAACCTCTCATCCTTTGAATTTTTCATAAAAAGTTTACTGTCTCTTTACTTTCAATACTCTTTTTGAATTTATGATTTCAATTCATTCATCACTCTTAATTTGATTCGTCTAATTAGAAAATCACATCAAGAAATTTTTGCTCGGTTCTTTAATCCTCGTGGAACGATACCCACTCACCGTGGACTTTATTACTTGTACGATTCGGTGCACTTGCGATAGCCTATCAAGTTTTTGGCGCCGTTGCCGGGGATTAATTGAAACTGACAATTAGAGTAATTGTGTGATTTCTAAATTAGATATTTTTATTTTATTTTTACTCTAGTATTCCTTCACTGTGACGTTGGGAAGTGCTAGATCTCACTTTCATTTAGTTTGGTATTTGTTTTGCATGCAAAAATAGAACGAACGGAGTTATATTTCGATCCTGAAATTGAAAAGACCTTGAGGAAGCTGAGACAAGCAAAGAAAAGAGCAGAGATGGCAGAGAAGAAGGTCATGGACCGAGAAGAACGCTGGGAGATTATGCCACACCTACCACTAATGGTGTGGGAGTAGTATTGTTCCGCCACCAGTGCAAGCAAATAACTTTGAGCTCAAACCTTCACTCATTCAATTGGTGCAACAAGAACAATTCAGTGGAGGAGCTCTTGATGATCCTAATGTTCACTTAGCTACTTTCCTCCAGTTATGTGATACAATCAAAAGCAATGGTGTGAGTTCAGATGCAATTAAGTTGAGACTCTTCCCTTTTTCTCTGAAGGATAGAGCTAAACTATGGTTGCAGTCACAGCCACTCGAAAGCATCAGTACATGGGATGACTTAGTTAGCAAATTTCTAGCTAAGTATTTCCCTCCGCAGAAGCTAGCAAAGTTAAGGAATGACATTAATTCATTTGCTCAAAAGGAGGGAGAATCACTCTATGAAGCATGGGAAAGATACAAGGAGATGCTCAGAAAATGTCCACACCATGCAATCCCTGACTGGCTACAAATTCAGACATTCTATGATGGAGTTTCTCAAAGTTCGAGAGCTATGATTAATGCAAGTGCTGGAGGATCTCTTCATAGAAAGACGTCTGAGGAAGCTTTAGAGTTGATTGAAACAATGGCTGAGAATAACTTCTTATGTCCAAGTGATCGAACCCCATTAAGGAAAGGTATAATGGAGCTAGACACATTGGATACTCTCTTGGCACAAAACAAGATGATGTCTCAACAACTAGCAACACTTACAAAGCAAATGGGACAAATGCAAGTTGCTGCAGTAGGACCTCCAAATTCATCCTGTGAACTTTGTGGTGGGTCTCATAAGAATGAAGAATGTGATCTCTTCAAAGAAACTCCACCGGAGCAAGTAAACTACATGGGGAACCCTCCAAGGCAACCAAATGATCCATACTCCAAAACCTATAATCCGGGGTGGAGGAATCATCCAAATTTTGGATTGGGAAATCAAGGGCAGAAACAATTCAATGTTCCAAGTCAACAACCCTCATTCATTCCTCCACAAGGTCCTCCTAAACCAACGCCATTGGAGATTGCTATGGAGAAACTCACTCAATCCACTTCTACTTTTGTGCAGCAAACCTCAAGTTTCATGCAGGAGACAAGGGCTAATTTCAAAAATCAAGAGGCTTCTATAAGGAACTTGGAGGTGCAAGTGGGTCAAATAGCTAAACAACTCTCTGAGAGGCCTGCAGGGATTTTTCCAAGCAACACAGAACCAAATCCTAAGGAGCATTGTAAGGCTATTCACTTGAGGAGTGGAAAAATACTTAAAGAGCAAAAAGAAGAAAAGAAAGAGAAAGTGGAGGTACGGGAAAAACAAAAAGAAAAAGAACTTCCCATAATTGAAGAAAGAGAAAAAGAAGTATCCATGCAGGAAGAAAAGAAGGAAGAAGTTCAAGTTGCTCCATACAAGCCAAGGCTACCATATCCTCAAAGACTTCAAAAACAAAACCAGGAAAAACAATTCTCAAAGTTCTTGGACATATTTAGGAAGTTGCAAATAAATATCCCATTTGCTGAGGCTCTTGAGCAAATGCCTTTATATGCCAAGTTCATGAAAGATTTGCTGTCAAGGAAGAGAACACTCAGGGAAGGTGAAACAGTGATGCTCACGGAGGAATGTAGTGCGGTCATTCAAAAGAAGATTCCTCAAAAATTAAAGGATCCTGGGAAGTTTTATGTTCCTTGCACCATTGGAAGCTTGACCATTGGGAAGGCCCTGTGTGATTTGGGGGAAAGTATAAACCTCATGCCCTTGTCCATGATGAAGAAGTTAAACATAGAGGAAGTGAAGCCAACTTCTATTTCTCTGCAACTTGCTGATCGTTCAATCAAGTTCCCCTTTGGTGTTGTAGAAAATGCACTTGTCAAAGTTGATAAGTTTATTTTTCCTGCAGACTTTGTGGTGCTTGATATGGAGGAAGATGAAGACACTCCTATTATCCTTGGGAGACCATTCTTAGCCACTGGAAGAGCTTTAATTGATGTGCAAAAAGGTGAGTTAACATTAAGGGTGCATGATGAAAAGGTAGTCTTTAATGTTTTAACACTATGAAATTTCCAGTGGATCAAGAAAGTTGCATGAGGTTAGACACAATAGATCCCTTGGTAGAGGAAGTGTTTGCATTAACTTGGGGAGATGATGTTATAGAAACAGTAGCTTTGGTGGAAGAGAATGATGGAAAAGAACAAGAGGAGCTCAATATGTCAAATTCTTCCCTAACGTTACAAGAAACAGAGGAGCTGTTATCGAAGAAAAAGAGTGAGAAGCAAGAAATTACAAAGCTCGAATTAAAACCATTGCCTCCATCTCTTAAATATGCTTTCATAGGAAATGATGAGTTCTATCCTGTGATAATCAATGCTTCACTAAATGAAAAAGAGGAAGGGGAATTACTGGAAGTGTTGAAGAAGCATAAAGGGGCAATTGGATGGAAGCTTAGTGACCTCAAGGGGATTAGTCCAACCATGTGCATGCACAAAATCCTCATGGAAGAAGACTCAAAACCAGTAGTGCAACCTCAACGAAGACTCAACCCCATCATGAAGGAAGTAGTATTAAAAGAAGTTCTGAAGTTATGGGATGCTGGGATTATCTATCCCATTTCTGACAGTCTTGGGTGAGTCCAGTACAAGTGTACCAAAGAAAGGTGGCATCACTGTGGTGAAGAATGAAAATAATGAGTTAATTCCTACAAGGACAGTTACTGGGTGGAGAATGTGCATTGATTATAGAAGATTAAATGTGGCCACTAGAAAAAATCATTTTCCACTTCCATTCATTGATCAAATGTTGGAGAGTTGGCGGGTCATCCATATTACTGCTTCCTGGATGTTATTCAGGCTACAATCAATTGCAGTAGATCCTGTAGATCAAGAGAAGACAGCCTTCACATGCCCTTATGGAGTTTTTTGCCTATCGA